>JAVJGI010000001.1:21049739-21097855 GCA_035590275.1 Ibycter americanus
CGCTGGCGCCACCCCAAGATGGCGCCGGCAGCGCAGCCCTGAGGTGATGGCGGGCGGGGGCAGAGGCCTCCCGCCGCTCCCGGCCCCCTCGCGATTTGGGAGCATCAGCGTCCACCAAAGGCTCCCCCAGCCCCGCAGAGGGCCTGGGGCACAGGGTGATCCCTTTCCCACCTCTGGCAGGCCAGCAGTTCACTCTGGGAGGCCCAGGACTTCTCTCCCTGGTGCTGCCAGTCGCTGTCAGGCAAAGCCACGCGTTCCCCCCTCCGGTCAATTTTAAAGCCAAAATAAGGCCCAGCGTGGTAGTTTAAAGCTAGTGTTTTTGCTAGAGGCAGGATACCAATACTTCCACCCTGTCTCTTATGAATTACAATGCTTCTGTTAAGAGTGCAGGTTTTTAAGAGCTTCTTACATAGAATTGTTTAGGTTGGAAAAGACCTTTAAGATCAAGTCTTGAGGTAGAGTTCATACTTCAGAATAAGCCTTTTTGGGCATGCGATTTCTGGGCATCGTTCCATCTTGACTTGCAGAAAGTACTTAAAACAAGAAACGTCTACAGCAAGGAATGGGGAGAAATAACTTACTCATAATTTGTAACATAAAATCTACATATCAAAATCCTTCATGGCTTTGATGTCCTGTTAAATCTCAAAAAATATTTTTTATGGGGGCATTGATAAACAGTCCACTAAATATTAAACAGAATGCTGGTTGCTATAACAATGTGACACTAGGGTGGTGTAACCAGAGATGGATAGATGTTTTGTTTTTATTAATAACCCATCCACAAGAAAGTTAATGACAAGAAGAGAGCAGCAAATCAAAGAAGTCCAATCCATAGCTACAGGCAAATGAGTCATCCTTGGTGCCTAAACAGATAGCTGGACGAATTGTCTTTGACACTTGTTCACCATATTAATCATGAAAAAAAGATGATTACGGAACAGCAACACGGCAGAGCCACACATATGTTGTGTGACTAAGACAGCAAAGCCAGAGAACCTTAAAATTTAACTGAGGCTGAAAAACAGTACCGTATATTTTTTTATTAGCTGAGGGCAGGTTATACAATGCTTTGCCATTATTAAGGAGGCACCTTCTTGTTCAGGTTGTACATTTTATGATCTAAACTGCATCAAAATATGTAAGCAGATTGTTTTAGATGAAAAGCATTTCCATCTGAACAAATGATAACTGTGCCTCTGATAATAAATACCCTTCAATAATCTATGTAGTCAGGCAAAAAAAAATACGTTATAATAATAAACAGTGAAGAAAAGTCATAAGATTAGTCTTTTTCCATGAAGTGAAAGTCAATGCAAAAATAAGCTAGGAAAAACGTAGACTACAAATGAATCTACGTGACCAGCGATGTTGATTCTTTACTTCCTCAGGAGTCTGCTGTGTAACAAAGAGGAAGAAAACAACAAGCATTTGGGGCTTTTTAAACAGCGTTTTGGCTACAGGATAAACTAATGTCATAGTGGGAAGAGACTACTGTTTCTGTGAGACTGGACTTTACCTGCAGTTCTGCTGGACGCAGTGGGGATTGTAACCATGGTAGTAACACAGCTCTTCTCTCAGTGTACTAGATCACATCAATTGCCTTTTGAAAGCTTTGGAAAAAACCCTCAAGGCAAGTCTCCTTTCTTGCTGAAATGGCTGGACCAGCCTGGGAAGGTAGACAACATGTTGGTAGTGCAGTATTAATCTTAGCATCAAGGGAAAAGGACAGATGTACTCACTTTTCCTCTGAAGAGTAAGTGTGAAGTTGTATTGGGCAGTTTAAGTAAGAGAAAAGGAAAAGCAACAGAGATGAGGGAAAGAGAGGAAGCAAGACTGACAAGGTAATTTACTATATATTCTTTGTTTCACATAATAAACCTCATCACTCTGTAATAACACTTTCAGAGTTTTCCATATGCTCTCGAATGCAGTCTTGGCATAAAGTGATTTTTATGCATGGATGCATTCTTTTCTCTTTATCTGCTATATATTAAGAACAAACTGGAACGTGCTCCAACGAAGTTCCAACCTACTCTCCAAGGCATACATGAAACAAAACAAAATAACACTTTCCAACATTAACAGCCTCGAAGAGAAAAAAAGTAATGGAACAAACACTAAGCACACTCAGTTCATTTCTCCCTGGATTAGGCACATTTTTCTGCAGGCTAAGCTACTGTTTCCTGTAGCGATGCCACATTCTGTTTTGACCTTTCCATTTTTAGTCATACCAGGATGGTTAGTCTTGTTCAGCATGTGGATAAGAGATCAAAATAGGAGGAAAACTGGACCCTCTACTTCAGCAGATGGCACTTTTCCCTCCTGAGTCAGGGCCTGAACCAAGGCTCGCAGGCTGTGGTTTGGGGCATTTGGGCTGCAGGATTTGCCAGCTCTCAGCCAGCCTGCGCAAGGACAAACTGTTCCGGCCACTTGTGTCCTTGAAAATGTCCATGTTCTATTTGTAGAAGACAACCGAGAGAAAGATTGTCTCAGCTTGGGAGTCACCCAAATTGGGCAGATGGAATCATGTCACTTTGCTTAAAAGTTTTTCACATCCCCCTTCAGATTCAGCTAATCTTCCCTTTAACCACAGACTGCAAAGTTGTGTTCTTCAACAGATTCATCTTACAGAGTTAGACCCATTCATTTAGCTTTATGTTAACACTTTGTCCAACTCTTCAGGGGCATAAGAAAAGATCTTCTCAATATTTCTTTAGTACAAATACTGGTTTCTAACCATGAATCTAAAAGTGATATCAAAGGAATATAACAACAACTTTTTTTGGTAAGAGCACATTACTCCAGGGACATTTATCCACAGAACAGGTGGCACTATACCTGCAAAACCAACAGGTTTGCATGCCATTTCCTTTTCCAGGTGCCATAGCAATAATTGGTACTCCAAGTAATTTCTAATTTGAAAGCATATTGACTGAGATACAAACTGTGTTTACACTACAGAACAAAACATGCAACGTATTGCATGAGACTGATTGCATTTCAGGAAAAGATCACAAATACAAGAAAACTGAATGCAGCACGGAGAGGACTAACTGCAGACGCCTGCACTAAAGAAAGTTCACTAAAGACTGCCATAAGATTTCCCCAAAGGCACAGGAAATCTGTAGCACAGTGACCTTTTTTCAGGTGCTGTCAACAAAGCCAACGGAAACATAGCTTTTTGTGCTCAAGGTTTTTTATCAGTGTTTAAGCTGCAGGAGTATTTGGGCACCTCAGTAAACAGAGGAACACTGTACATGTATCTCCTGATACTAAGCCAGCTACCAGTGAAGCAAGTGAAATGGAGAAGAAACAGCAAGATGTCTTGAACACTTTAGATCATTCTACAGTCATGAGTGTCAGATTCTGCTGTTCTTACTCTATCACCTGTTAAAGGAGAAATTTAAGAAACTAAAACCTAAGGCAGATTTCATTAGGAGCCTTCTGGTATGTCCTGGCAGAAGACAGCACTTGGAATTGATGCAGCTCTCTAAGGAGACAGTCCTTTTAAAAAAACCCTGCAACATTTTAAAGGGGAAAAAATACTCTGAGTAGAGCCAAGTTTTAAAATTTTCAGTGTTCATCCCGGATCAGAGGGAAAGATGCTTTCATGTAAAGTGGCAGTATTTCTGCAAAGATCAGAACTAGAAGCTACAGTGACTTCAAATGCTCTGCCCGCAAAGAACCTTTTCATTTTTTGTTTTATTGTTTCCAATTATGAACTGAGTCAAAAAAATGTATTAAGCATTCAGTTCAAAGCTCTGTTTGGAAATAATCATACATTATAGCACTTCTGATGGATTAATTATCAGCTAAATATTAATGCATTGGGTTAGATATGTCAACAAAAGTTCAACACAAAATTGTTAAGAATATAGGTTTTCCCATACCCTATTAGTTTTCACCAAATACATATAAAGCTGCACTTTTTTTATAACTAAAGCTTTTATGTTTGTTACAGTAAGTTTCACTTCTTGATTAAATTTCAGATGGGTGCATTGCAATTTCTCTCTCCTGGGTTTTTCACTGATAGATCTCAAAATCTTTGTGGAGATGAAACCTTATTTTAAAAACTAACACACCTGCTGGGACTTGTTCTTAAGTATCTGTCTTCTGCTAACCAACAGGTCACACTTCACACATGACTGTGATCTCATTAAATACCACTGTACTGTCTCACTTCATTCAGGAAAGCACCAAAAGGATAAACATGGTAGAAATCTGTTTAAAAAAGCATGGATTTCAGAAAGTATCCATCAATAGTTTATATTAATTGCAAGTCCCTGCTGTACATGCTATAGTTTTTACTGAGTTGTTACCTGAATCTGATTGATGATGTTTAAAGTATCCATGTAGGTTTTCATCACCGAAGTTACTTTGCTTTCACCTCATGGCACAGCTTGCACATAACACTTTAAAGACAGTGTATGACTGCCCTATCCACTGTAAGTCACTGCAGAGCAGCAATAATGAAGACTAACATTGCAGCAGTGTCTGAAAACATCAATGTAGTTGAGACAGGCCTGAAATAAAAACCCAAAATAAGTAAGTTCGAACTGGACAAATGGCCTGAACATGTATGTGTGTTTGGAAGGGCAGAGTCGGTGAGGGGCTTTGCTGGGGAGAAAGTAGTTAAATCTGGAAATGAGCTCCAGTCCAAAAGGTACGATGATCTGTTTCAATCATGGACTGAAGAAATTGGAAATACCTCAAACACACACAGAGCAGAGGGGGGTGACTTCAAACCTTAGTTCCGACATTCATGGCTCAGTATCATGTCAGTCACTTGGAGTGTAACACAGCTAACAGATAATTGGCAGTTAGTCTTTTCTCCTCCTGCAGCATAATGCAATGAGGTACCTGGTAACCTTCAATTACGGGATATTAATCAGAAGATCATTTAAAATTTCCTGCAGAAAGCACTTTTAGCTGCCTTTGGGCCTAATAATAAATTTTATTCTGCATTTGGAGAAACTGACTGAAGCTCCAGTGCCATTTAGCATCTTATTTCACAGACAAGTGCTTGTCCTAGGCAATTAAGCACCTGCAATACAGAGCCTGGTGAGAGTCACTTCATTGCCGAATGTCTCTTTCACTGAGCAAACAACATGGTGAAATATGAAAAACAGAAGACTTTCTTTGCTCAGAAGTGGTTTCCAATTCTTTCTTTTCTGTAGTTCTTTTCTCTTTTTTTTTTTTTTTTTGTTAATGGCCCTTTCTTTCACAACTTGTTACTGCTCTGAATTAAGTATTGACAGGTGTCTCAATAAAAATGCCAGTTTTCTAATCAGTGGTGCGAATTATTTTACATTTTTATCAGCAACATAGCTGCTTTAAATTCTATTGGAAAGCTTTATAGGTGAGAGAAAATGCTGTTCCCCCTGCAGAAGAAAGATTCTAGGAAGAGGTAGAGAAAGGTAACAGCACTAAAAGTGAGAGTAGGGAGGTAGTCTGGCAAAGGTATCGTCCCCAAAATATTTTTCCATGGGTGGCATGACATTTGGAGGAATTTTCCGGAAACTTTGTGCTAGGTGATGTGTGTGAATACTCAGTGCAACACTGGGACACTTCAGAGGGATTTGGTATATTCCCAGTGGTGCTGCAGATCAATGGTTGGATGGTTAGTAGCAACACAACCATACTGCTTCCAAAACTCACAGCTAGGAAAACAAATACTTCTAGTCGAAAAGGGGGGTTGGCAGGAGACTGAAGAAGAATTAGGGAAGCAATGGCCTTGTCTGAAAGCCTTCTCAAAATAAGACATTATATGGGAAGGTAGGTAAATATCAACCCAGTCCTCAGTACTTCTGCACTAGCCCGGCAGCCTGCCGTAAGCTCAGGGATGTGTGGCTGTCCTTGATTACAGTCCATAGATTCGAGTTTTGACATAAAGCCAGAACTCAGACTCCCTTGATTTGTAGAGGAAAGTGGTTCTAATTCTTTTCTTCTCACATCTGCGTTCTTAGGATGCAATCCAGGCTCTGCCAGTTCTCTACCTGTGCTCATTTTGTCGCACAAGGGACACTTGCAATTTTGTAACCAACTGCACAGGTAACTTTCACAGGGGAATTGAGAGGCTCCTGATTCCTCCTTTTCACCCCTGTTGCTGCATGTGGAGCACCACTGATGGAGCCTATTAATGACACGTGTTGAATTCACACATTCTTTATAAACCCGTGAGACTAAAATATGTATTTGCCTAACTATTGGCTTGTTAATCAAAGTATTTTGACAAGTGTAGTTTTTACTTTGCATATGACCTAAAAAACCTGAGATTACTAACCAAGACAACCTTATCCCAAAATTTTATTCCTCTGGCCATACATTTGAGAAAAATATCCCCTATTGGGTGTCTAGTGAAAACTTTTACAGTTATTCCCTTACATAGTAAAATACTGAAAATCATTTTGTTGTTCATATCCCACTGATGTTACTATCTAATAATTTAATTAACTACTTTCCTCACTATTTCTGGTTTTGATATGAGATAGCTGACTAAAAACTTTCTTGACCTTAGTGACTTAATGATGGCTCAACAGGACTATTTTCATAAATAAAGGGCTCACCGAGTTCAGACACAGACAGGAACAGCCATAAGCCATAACTTTCTATGTAGACCTGAAACTTTCCCTCAAAATTCAGCAGTAAGAATATCTGTCCATTTCTGCAAAAAGTGACCAAAAATATCCTGTCTTTTGCGCCAAACCAAAAATTGAGTTTCCATGACTTTCTTTTAAGCTTGGATTTTAATGAGAGAGTTTTAAAAAGATTATTAACATGGAGGACTAATTCTCTAATTATAATAACCTTTCCAATTCTTTCAGAATAAATTTTATTAAACACTTTTCATGCGATTTGCTTCATTATCTTTTCATTTAAATCATCTTCAATGACACACCATTTAATTAGGTTTGTTGTGCAGGTACTGATGGTTAAACTTTTGCATTCAGCACATGCACTTCCATTTGACTAATGTAATAAATCTTACTCATGCCAATGTCACTATCTGTTACAAAAATTAACAAGGCATCATCCAGTTAAACTAAGTTTGCAAAATGTTGTTTATAAAGAATTTTTCTTTCACACTATTATAGGATCCTTTATTGATGAGCTTCCTGGTGTTCTATGATCCTAGTCATAAATAAAGATTTACTTGTCAACATAAGCTGTGAAATGTTACCTGCCAGGAAGTTAGCCAGTGTTCTCCTCCAGTCATAAATGTGATTCCCTTTGTTGTAGTATTATTAATGTTGCATTTTTTCCTGTTATGAGGTTTTACAGCCCAGAAAAGAAAGAAAATTGCCTAGTATTTACTAACAAACATTTTAAACACACACACACACACACACACACAATCTCACATAATAACTTACAAATTTACTTTGGCCTGTGGCAAGAGGTATATATTCACATCTTGTTAAATTTGCAGATAAATATGCATTCCTATGCACAATATTTTTATTGTCAAAATATATTGTTCAGTAGCTGAAAAAAAATCAGCAGAATACTTCAGAAACAATTCTAGCTACGATGATTAAGGGTCCCACAAAATCCCTTCTGTGCTTCCATTACTTTTTTTAACAGCTGCTTTTTCAAATGAAACAAGATTTGCAGGGAAAAGTAATATACTTTGCTAGATCAATTGATATAATTGGGAAAAAGGACAAGCTTTTAGCCTGCAAGCCCCTCTGCAGGTCTGCTTCTGATGGTGCTGTCTTTTACATATTTAGATACTGCAAATCAACTGAGGTATGACTGTCAACATTAGTCAGCATCAGTCACTAAAAGTCTACGGTCAATTTAGCTAAGACTAGACTAATTAGAGGTGAAGCAATACATTCCTTACAGGTCACTGACCAAGTGGAGATCTGGTTTGTTACCTGAAACTGAAAATCCATGACTTGAATTTTTTCAGGCACAGAATATAGACAAATGCAGTAGTGACTTCCACTGATTTGTTGTGTACCATTACATTAATATAAGGCCTGCTGATGGGTCCTGTTCTAGGGCTCCTCGTTGAGAGATGACACAAGTCAGGTAACATTGAAGAGCATGACAGCATAAAACCCTCCTTGTTTGACAGCCAAACTGTAAAAGCAGTGATAGTTACATCTGGAAGCGTGCTTGCTGGGTTTCCAACGGTTTCCCCTCCAGTGAGGGAGCTGCTGTGCCCCTCTTGCAGTAGAGGTGAGGTACAGGATTGTGAGATGGCTCAGATGGTTTCCCAGAAGTAATGACAAACTAGTCATTAGTTTAAATCACTTTAGCCTAAAAGGCTTCAGAAAATATAGTGGAAGAAGGAGCGTCCATTTTAATTCAAAACACAGCTGCCAGAGGAGAATGAGGGACTCTGCACTTCTCTCTGCTTCCATCCCCTTTCTCAACAGCATGCTGATGAGTAGTCTCATCCCAGAGTGAGGAGACCTGGCTCAGGATTACATTACCTCTCTTCCAGAAAAGTCCTTCCACTCACCACTGGGCTATACTTCACTGTAAGATAGCTTTATTTTCAGCTTTTTTTTTTTCCTATAAGCTGCTCCACTTTACAATAAAAAGCAAAATTGCTAGGACCACAGCAAAAAACAACCCTGTTCATGATGGGTCTCTCCTCGAAGGACTGTGCATTCAGTGACTGTTTTATGAATGAATATCAGGCAAACACTCTTAGCTCGCTCAGATAGGAACAAAACCAGACACAGAAGAAGATTTTTTAAACTGCAGAACATCTGATGAAAAATATATGAGAACGGCTAACGGCTGTGTGCTCCTTCAGTACAACAAAGCCACCTTGTAGGTCAAACTCCCTGCAATGCTGTAAACAATGCTTAGCGGATCAGATGTTCTAAATTAAAGACCACATGAATAGACATGGCTGGCATGCATCCACCCTTCCTGCATGAAAAAGGCAAAAAACACATTTTTATTCCAAGTACAAACCACAAGAAAATTTTGAGGTCTGTTCTCTGCTTTTCCAGCTTTGTGACAGTAGGCATGACTGCAGTGCTGGGGCATCAGCAAAAAAGAAGGTCCAAATAGATGGTTTGAAGACACATTGTAAAGAGGTTGTCAGTCATAGACAACGACAATGCAGCTGGAGCAGCCCAAAATGAGGACAGGAACAGCTACACTACATCTAGAAGTCATAGGAAGATTTCAGAAAAGAAGCAACGATGATTAGAGTGGAACAAGTAGATGAGCTGGTCATTAAATCCATAAAATTTTGAATTCCAGTATTTCTAGACTGCTCTGGTTTGTACAGTTAACTGAATTAATCTGTGGTTAAAATATATAAATATATATTTAAAATAAACAGAAAAGGTGCTTTGTACTCAAACCCTTTTTTCTCTTTTGCTTTGCTGCGCTGACAATAGTTTAATCTACAAAGTCTATACATGTACATGCGGCAAAAATTCTAATTAAAACTTGTGCATTTTTAACATTTAACATCATATAATTAAAGACCTAACAGCAGCAGATACATAAAGAAGAAAGAATAAGAATTGTCTGAAATGTTGAATTTCATAGTTCATGACTTTTCAGCACTTAATTATGCAAATCATGTAATCTTAACATAGCTTTCTCAATGGAATATGTCTTTCTGCTATTAAATTAATTTTCTATGTCTGCTTCTTTTACATTCTCTTTGAACTCCCTGTCCTCAGCATAAAATATTAAAATGTAGGGTCAAAACTAGAATTCAGTGTATATAGACTTAAAGAATCCAATGCTCAGAAAAAGAAAAAAAATCATGTGCAATGTAAAGTTTATGTTCAATCTAAACAAGGAACTATTCTCTGTATTCATGAAAGTTTTCAAGGACAAAAGCAAGACTTGTATTTTTTTAACCTGTGTATTTTACTGCATGTTGAGCAAAGATAAAAATCTGTTATGCTGTGGTAAAAACAAACATTTCGGGGTTATATTTTATAGATGGAAATAAAATGTCTAACCTTAAGGTTTTTGGTTTTTTTCCCCTTCATCTAGATTTTAATCCAGTGCTATTCTCCCTCAGGGTAACTATTTTTTCTTGGCTGGTCTCTCTCACTCCAGTAGTGAGTGAAACAGTAGTGGAGCAAATAAGAAATAGCTAAAATACAGAAAAAAAATATTGTATTACATATTTACTGATACAGTGAAAGAGTAAATGCTATCAGTATTCAAAAATCACTCACAGCTCAGATTTAAGTCCCTCCAATGTGTTTCCTCCAAATGTCACCTGTGTGCCTTTTATAATACATATCTGAAAATATCTTTTTGAAGTTTTTTGGTTTCATGAAAATATTAGATTTTTTGTACTTTAATTTTTAAAGATTTTTCTGGTTCTTAGGAAGTTTTTTTTCCATTCACCCACTTGTGTAAAAATAATTGTTACAAAAAAAGGAACACAACAAAACACACAATATTTAGAAAAACCAGTTAATGTTATCAATAAAAAAGCCACAGAGCCATAAAACCAACATGACCATGCAAATCCCCCACACCCTTAGTCCTGGTCTGACTTAATATGAAGGAAGAACACTGACTTCCAGACTAATGAAAAGAAGCTTTACCCTGATGTTAGCTGTACTTTTAAAATTATTATTCCTATTATGTTCACCTTCAGTGGAAATAAGTTCTGTATGCTCCCGTACAATTCATCCTGCCTCCCCCACTTTTATCTCATAAAGAGGATCTTTTCCATTTCTTCCCAACCACATCACCCCTCATGCCTTTGGTTCTGAGAGCAGGTCGGTCGGTGGGAATCCACTTAAAACTCCCTTCTCTCCTTAAAAATCCGTTCCCTGTTGCTTAATCTGATATTTTTGGTGAGAGGCATACCACAGAGTATCTAAGCTATCAAAGTACCGCAGAAGGACCAAGTTAAAATAAAAAAAAAAAAAAGAAAAGAAAAAGATATGTATATGAATGAACAACTTCCTCTTGGGATACACATTAAAAGGGGATTTTTGTGTTACTTCTAATTGAGAGCAGGAATTGAAATAACACTCAAAGAATACAAACCTTAAACATCAACATCTGCAAAATTAATCTGTATGCTTTGCTAGAGCACAGCAGTACAGTTACGAAACTAAGGAATGCTAAAAATGGTATGTAAGCAGCATTCATGCTTAAGAAGAAAACTGAAATACAAGACCAACACCAATTTAAGACGTGGACAAGTGCTTCTTCTAATGCAAAATGTTAAACTGAATGCTGTGGAAAATGAAATAAATCAAGGGGATTATGGTATTTTTTCCTGCTCTCCTAAAGCTCCACAGAGTAGCAATGAATAGCAATTAAGAAAACCTACAGACAAGTGTCCCCTATGCCTCAATTACTTTCAGTCACTTAAAAGAATCCCAGGTGGCTATACAGGAATATAAGAGAAATCAGCCACTAGTCAACCACAGAGAAATGCTTGCAGATTGTACACTTGTACACTGGATTCTTTAAAAATTATTACTGGAGTTAGTGCAGTGCTTAAATAATTGCATAGGACAGAATAACAAAGAAGGAGTACAAGAGCTCTCCAAATTAATTATATATTGGAAGTGCTTGAAGCAAGAGCTTTCAACTTTAGTTTCCCATCCTTGATTTTTGTCACAGCAACAGTTGAGTACTAGTGTAACAAGATTTCTCAAAGGTTGATCAGATGAATTCAGACAGTAACAGGATCAAAGAGAGGCTACCGTGATGAGCAGAAGGACAGTGTCTAAGATACAAGAAGAAATTAGGTTTATTTAGTTTCACAAAGAGAGATGAGATGCGGTTGTTGTTTATCAATACTTCAGGACAGTAAGAAAAAGAAAAGAACTACTTAAGGTAACAGATGATAGAATGGCATGAAAAAAACCAAAAAACAGCCCAACAGCTTTCACATTGGCCAAGTATACACTTTAAAGCCTTCCTCTTTCCAGGAAAAAAATAATAATAAAGAGCTCTGCCAAAAACACAGCCAAGGTCTTCACATTGAGCCTTTGTGGCTGTCATTCCTGGAGCGAGTTGTGTGCTACAGGCTTTCCACCAGCCAAATGCCTTAGTGGTCCCATCTCCTTTTCCCAGATCAGTGGCTCCAAGATAAGGGAGGCAAAGGACACAATTTTATGCTCTTCAATTCTCAGCCTTCTAGCTCGGCATCATACTAACATCAACACGTTAGCCCTTCTGCACTACTATAATTCCTATCCCTTTTCCCTCTTCATCAAGAACGCTTCCTTAATACTTAGTTATTTGTAAGGAAATCTCACCAGATTTCAGCCACTTGCCTCATCACTACCATAATATATAAATTTCTAACCTCCCTCTTTTTCCACGGTGTGTTACTTTCAGTTGTGATTCCATCTCCAAGTTATTTCAGCTGAAATAGATATACTGGTGTGTCACAGGCAGCTGTACATAGTTTACAGAGGTATCAACCACCTCACTCAATGTCTTTCTTTTTATTTATCCAGGAGGACACAGAAGATAAGTCCTTAGATAGGAGATGAGATGTCAGGCTTTCATCCGTTGCACTAGTGGATGTTTAAAGTGGAGAAGTATGAGGAGCAAAAAATGAAAATTCATAATTCATTTCTCAGCACTCCAGACTAAGTACCTTTTAGGCTAGTGATGATAAAAGGTGAAAAAAAGTAGGATGAAATTTATTCAGGCACAGGAAGGTGCTGAAGCTGGCCTTGTGTATGTTCTCAAAATCAGCCATTTAATAAATTGATGTTTTAACCACTTCCTCCTATGGAAAACTCCCAAGTGTCTAGAAATTTATCCTGATAAAGATTTGTGCATTACTACACTAATATTTGGCTGTGTCTTCCATATTCTTCCCTTTGGAAAAGTAAAGAATAAGTCAGAGCTGTCCCTGTGTTGCTTTAACGCAGCGCATCAGCGTTTACATGGCTTTTCTACTCTCTGGTGTGATGTAACTGCACTGCAGGGTCTATCCTTATGCATTTAAAATAATACTCCAGCCTTCAGTGCCATTGCAGGGGGCAGACTGCCAAGTAGTGCCATGTTCAAACAGCCACAAAAATACAAAATAACCTTCACAGTAAGGCTCAGTCATTTAATCATAAAGTTTATAATCAAGCAGGCTACTCGACTGAGAATGCACATGAAGCTAGCTGGGAATAGAGGAGAAAAACAACCTAAGTCTCATTCAAGACTGTAAAGATACTTACAGTGCAACCGTCAGTTCCATCCCCCCTTCCAGAATAGTCTCTTCATGTTAACCTAGAGCTGAAATTAATTTAGAAAATAGTTTAAAAACTCACAATACCATAAAGCTTGTGAAAAGGCATGACTGTCACCAGTATGCTTCATAAACATTGCTGAATACCCTTTTCACTGTCCATCACTTTTCTTCGTAGAAACCGAATTCTGCTGGACTGCAGGAGCAGGTGACAGCATTCAGATCATTTGTAACAGTTGAGTCTGCTTCCCTTTGTACAACTTTCCCTCTCCTTTCTCACCTTTCTCTTGAAATACTTGTTTCAATGTAATTAAGTAGAATTTAACAGATGCCTCTCACACTACTCAACCTGCTCGAAGCCACAGATTTCAAATGGCATCTTGCTGGACTGTTCCAGAGGTTGCAGCTCCTGGTGTCCGCATTTCCAGGACATGAGATGTGGGTGTATCACCAGCTGTTTTCAGGTGGCCAACCTATTCTGACTGCCTGAATTTGAGGTGATGGCATTTAGGCGAATGATGGACACCCGACTGCCTCATCCTCCAGGGATTTGGAAATAATAATCCAGAGCAGAGATTTTACTTGTCAAGACTACATTCATTCAAACCTATCTTTCCAACTGTTAAAGCACAGAATGAACAGCTGAAAATAGCTCACCAATTTTTTTGCGAACATTCTCAAAGACATTACAATTTAAGAAAATTGTGATATCTGAACCCTATAGAAGATGACAGTGTGCTATTGCATGAGGTAAAGACTCAATACATTTGATTTTAAGGGAAGACTAGTGCTGATACATCATTTCTTTAAGAGTCCAAAATATTTAGAAGACAAGAAAGGACTACACGGACCATAAAAGTCACACATGCAACACAGACTTCTATTCGACGAATGTAAGTCAGCTTACTTCTTTCTACCTCCATCATTTAAGGGCCAGATTTGCCCATCACAACACAACACACAACCCTTACAGCTATTTTATACTAATACAAATACGGGTCTATTAAAAATGAGTAAACAGGAATCCTAAGAACACAGTAGCACTTGCCACTAACTCGGGCAGAAATTCAGTGTACCTGAGTTACCAGTCCTTTTGCAAAGTTTTTTCCTCTACTACTTACTTTCAGTAAATACCTTTAATACAGAACAGATTTATTATGCCCCTAACTCTCGTGGATGATGATTTAGAACTTTGAATTAGTTCTGCTCTCAGGTGGCTGACAGGTGCAAGTTTTTTCCTATTAAGACTGGCGTTATTCTGCCTGTGCTTCACACAGTTAATCTTGCTACTCCTGCATTATCCCTTATAGCTTTCACAACATTTCCTGGAATACTGAAAGTTGGTTAAGCACAGGACACATCTTCTGATGAGGGGCCAAACATCTCCAGTACTGGCAGAGATTCAGAGCTGTTCTATGGCTTTTTTTATGGCTTCCATTTTCTTATGAGACTGATCTTCTTCCAAAGGGAAATAAAATACTGCTGCTTTTCTCTGTGTGATATGTATATTTAGAAGAAAGGTGGGGGGTTTGTGGTTGTTTTTGGTTTTTTTTAAGGAAGCTGGATCATTTCAAATGTCTCAATAAAGGAAAAGGATATATGTCCAAAAGGACAGGAATCAGCTACTTAATGAGACCTTGGGAGTGATCTTCTCATAGTTCTTGAAGTTCACCCTATAAAACGCCTTACAGGAACACTTTAAAATATACAAACCATGCAATTTTTGAGTTACAAAATTTGTGTCCTGATACAGACAAAAATTTTGTGCAAGGCTTGTCATTCAAAACTTTCTTTTTCTCTGCAGACCAGCTACTCTTACAATGTTTTACCATACCATTTCTAACTTCATGTTTTCCCCCACTTTGTGCCTTTCACTTTAGGTTTGTTTAGAAATGCTGATTGTGAACAGCTATCTGCAGTAAAACAATCCATCGTTCTTGACCACACTGATCAAGTATCAACAAAGGAGCCCTGCTCCTTTGCACTCAAAGATTACATTATAAAACTGCATTTTAAACTAGGTCAGTTGCTACTTAAGCTTTCTTTCAAAATTTTATAGAAACCGTCGTGACCTTTGTTTGGTGTTTTTATTTCTGGGGCCAGGTACTGTTACTTTTCCTTATATTTCAGCCTGTGAGAGAATGTTGTTTTTGTAAGCAATTAAAAAAAATCTTTATGAATATCAGCCTGTAAAATCAATTTTAGTATGATGTTGATGAAGTTTGCACTTTTCAACAGCTGTGAAGGTGGCTTCAAGGATGAATCGTGATTTCATATTTAAAAACCAAAACGACACATAAACAGCATAAAATGCTGAATTTTAAAAAAGCAACTCAAAAACCCAAGCAAATTACTACTCAGAGTCAATCATACACCACTATTTAAGATGAAGATACATTTATGTACGTACCTTGTGGCCATGTGCAGTTTGCATTAACTTGAAGAGTCGTCATATGAGGTAACTTGAAAACCAAGAAAAAGCAGACAGGCAATCCATGTCATTATGGGCATGATATGTATTGCACATAGAGAGTGGAATATCACAAACATTGATCTAAAAAATTTCTATATTGGTAGAGGTGACCTGAATATGCAGACATTTAAAATGCAGACATAAATATGTGAAATAAGTGGCATTTGGTATTCTAGGCAGAAAATGCCCATGAAAACTCATGCAATTGTACGAGTTACAATGTAACTTGGCTGTAGTACAGGATGGAAAGCTTAGACTGAATTTTTTCTTCTATTTTACATATAAAAGTGGACTGAATCATCCCATGTTTCAATGAATACAAAACAAAGTGTATTAAGTAGTAGTTATAGACCTAGGCTCACTCACACATAAGACAAAAAGAAGAGCTTGACTTTAATCTAATAAACATTACAACATTTGTAGCTTTGGCCATTATTTTAGAAGTGAAATGGATGATGAATACCTAAATACTATAAAAAAATCTTGAAGAATGGCTTTCTTGAGAGTCAGCTTGCACTACATTTGTCATATCAATATCAATCACCCCAAATTTTAGAAGATTTCTCCTTCATCAAGCAGGAGCAGCGTATATTCAATTTGATCAATTTGTCCATAATTGTCGGGTCTGGATATTTTAATTTAACACTTGGTTTCAGATACATTATTAGGCAGGGTAACATCCAGACTTTTTTTGGGCACAGTATCTACACAGCCATATAACTGTAAAACATTTTGGGTAGTATCATTTGGGTAAATCTAATTTCTCAGGGGGAAAAAGATCTAATTTAATTCAAATAATAAATGAACACTAATTTCACTACTACATAGAAAATTCAAGGCATCTGAAGACTAAAACATCTCTTTGTACATAATGTTTTTCATTTCAATTAGTTCAATATATGCTGCATTGTTGGGTGAGGTTACCAACTGAGATGACCCAAGTTTACTTTCTGTGTCACTAAAAGCAGTTAGACAAAGAAAGCTTTATTACCCACTGAAGGAACAAATCTCGTTCCATTTGTCCTAAGTGCAGTCTATTATATAAAACACATAAAATGTCAATATGACTTTCTCACAAAACACGAACTGCCTCACTTTATGTTTCGAGTGATTGATGCAGTACGTTTTGAAGCATGAACTTAATATTAGGCATCCATACCCATATTTAAGATATTTAAGATACTAACTTCCTGTACATCACTAAGGGTGATGGCAGGATGGTGGGTGTTAACGAACCAATAACAATTGGTTGAGTGAATATTTCTCTTATAAATCAGATATAGCCCAGAAATTTAGAACTTCATTAAGTCTTTGTCATTAGACAAAGGTTTGAATGGAATGATTATTCGGGTTTGTAAACCAGAGTTCACTCAAGGCAGAAAAAAGGACAGGATATAAATGACAGCTCCATATTGCCTGCAGCCATCCAGTGGCGTGCATGTACTGAAGGAAAGGAAAGGTTAAGTAGCAAAGTGAATTATAAAGTCCAAACACCTGCAGAAAATGTCACAGGTGTTGACTGAGAGCGCTACATCGTGGGAAAACTGACATGATCACTCAGGTCAGAAAGTAATGACAAAAAATAAGGATGCTTCATATTCAACTACTGGCTGAACATTTAGGGATTACTAGAAATAAAGTGTTCACTGTAACACTAAGTGAATTTTGTGATGATAACACCCCTATCCACTTAATGACAACACTGTTTCAGGATATGATTTGAAACCTCCATTGAAAGTAAGGCACAAACTGCTTTCTTCCAAACAAGCTCAGCTTCCAGTTAGCCATATTTGAATTCCACCCAAGGAATTCATTAGGCTGTATTGATTTATTGATACAAGAGCCTGATCTAATTTGCATGTGTAAATTAGCAGGAAGAACATTTCCCATTACTTAGCTATATGGCTGGAATGACTGTTTACTTAATTTCCTCCTGCACAGCTCTGGTTTTTGCAAGATGCATTTGCAGCCAAGGATGTCATCTCAGATTTAGTCACATGTTGCATGTGCTTTATAAAAAAGAAAAGCGGTACAAGCTTAAATGTCTGGGAATTACAATTTGCTACCAGTCATAAGGCTCTCAAAACAGAATGCATTGATCATTTGGAGCACTTGAGCCTTTCCTCCATAGAAGTACTAGAAAAAGCTTATTTGAATCTTAAATTTCTCTTAAGAAGAAAGTGTTTTCTGTCATCTTTGATACAATTTTCTTAGCATCACCCCATACACATTAGTTTCAGTACTTTACCTTTGTGGGTGGTGGGCAATAGAACTCGCTTGAATGTGAGATAATAAATCTGGTTTACTACCCTTTTTTATAAGAAAATGGACATTTGGACACTTTCTCAATTCAAACTGCATGGAGTGAATCAAGAAACAGAGTCCAATGAAACGTTATAATTTCATACTGCATCATTTTATCAAGTGTAGAGGGTCGGAGAGTTGAACAAATCTAGTTACACTACTAGTTTCCTTTCAGAACTTGAGATAGGAGAAAGCAAGGGAAGCCCACCACCTGAGGATTCATGATCAGTCATCTTATCTTTCTGTTCACTAGAAGATTTAAAACCCTTTTAAGAGCCCAGACACACCCAGCCCCCAGAAATGGAGATGACAAAGAATATGCAAATTCAGTGTAGTTGGGTGCCAATACTGTGCAGGGGGAGCCACACCGAAGAGCAGAGCGTGTCCTGCTCCAAAGGGTCTGCTCCTTCAAAAAGTGTGACAAGGTAAAGTGGGGCAACAAGCTTCCATCAGGAATTAACATCCAAGAAGTGACTCAGTTACTTACTCTGAGATGTGTAACTGGATAATTTTTCTTTATCGGTTAGTAACTTGGAAAAGGAAAAATAAGGGAGAGAGATAATTCTAAGGCTGTGACCTCATATTTTAACTCACTGGAACGCTGTTGTGAAAACAATTTCAATGACTGAAAACACTGTGGCTACTTACTGATCTGTCCAAAACCCAGCAAGGTCACAGCTGCTCTGAAGTGGAAATTGAACAGTATTCTTATTTTTTTGCTGTGCTAGGAAGCAATTCTTGGAATACTTCATTTTCTTTTAAGTAAGGTTTGCTAGGTAGCTGTAACAGAGAAGAAACACTCACAAAAGATAAAGCTTTCGCAGCAGAAAACACACTATAACCCTTTCTACAGGCAGTGCATCAGAGGACAGGTATCAAATTGATGTCAAATCAAAAGTTTATGGCAGCATGAACAACAATCACGACACCAAATTCAGATGGTTTGCATTTAGAGATTAAAAATTAAATGAGTTATTTAGAACCATGGTATGCAGTGCCATGCAAAAACACCTTGTTGACAAAAGACTGAAAGCTGACTAGAAAGACTAAATTTTAAAAGTTTCTCGAAAATTTCTCCCAAATTACCAACCAATAATTCTGAAATCTGCTCCAGGAAATTTGTTGAAAACTATAAAAAAACAGAATTAGCAAAGCCACAATAAATAGGATCTATTACAGAAGAATGAATGCAACTTATGTAAAGGCAAGGCACATATCAAAAATACATTGTAAACATTTATAGTCAGTAATCATGGAGTCAATAAGGATATGGATAACAGAGGTCAGGTTAACAGAGCATACATGGTTTTCCAAAAGTCCTTCTACAAGAATCTTTTTAAAAGGTTTTCAAATAGGCTGAGCAGTCATGAGAAGGAAGGTCCTCACATGAACTAAATAGCTGATTAAAAAGAAAGATATTGAAAGGTAGCGTAAAAGTCATTTCTCTCTCTGAAGAGAGATACTCAGCAGAGTCCTACAGGATTTATTAGAGACCCTGGTGTTCAGCATGTTTTTAAGTTATCTGAAAAAAGGAGTGAAGAGTGCGATGACAAACTTCCAGGATGCTACTGCTATTCATGGTGGTAAAGATAGGAACTGACTGTGAAGAACTGCAGAAAAAGCTTGCAACCAAGCAACTGAGTGAGATAATGGCAGATGAAATTCAGGAAGGTTAGTTGTAAAATGATGCACAAGGGAAAAAATAATTTTACCTACACAGTGATAAGCCAACCACTAATACGTAGGAACAGGATGTTAAGGTCACTGCAGATAGCGCTGTGAAAACATAAATCCAATACCCAGGAGTGAGAAAACAGAGAAGTGAACATCAGCAATTACTAAGAAAGGGGCAGAAAAGCAAACAAAAATATCATTATCTCATTGTGCAAATCCACTGTACTGTTGCATCTTTAAAACTATGCAGTTTTGGGCCTCCTTTCAGTGAGAGTAGTTCAGGATACAGAATGGTTCCCATGGAAGGACCCACTGGCTACACTGGCTCTTCCTAAACTTCAAGCAAAAATGATTGTTTCTTAACAGCTCTACTTTCACTACTGCTATAACACAGAAGGAAAAATGCAAATTTTAGAACATCTTTCAGTTTTTTGGATGGTGGATGCAGAGTCTTCTGATTTTGATAAGGAAAAAAAAGGACGCTTTTAAACCTAAGGAAATGTGTGAAACTTTTACATGGATTTCATAATTGGTAACAAACATAGGAAAACTACTGTGAATAATGATTGTGTTTTTTTAAAGAGAAATTGAAAAAAGCCCAACCAACCCCTCTGTATGACTTTTTTTCATGTAGTTAAAACAACAGCGAAATTACTAGTAATCTAACATTTTATTTCTCTCTTTGCTTACATCAGTTATTCTTTGAAGCTGGAGGAGAAATTATTCTTTTGGCCTGCAGGGAATAACTATAAAGAACTTCACTAGGAAATCACAAGACCAGAAATGAGGAACTACCTGGATTTAGTACTGCTGGGAAGGAATCAATACAGTATGGCAGTACAAAGGTATTCAAGCTCAAGAACCCAAATTTTGGGGAATTAACGAAATAGCAATCCCTTTGCAATAGGATTTTTTAAATTTTTTGTAACAGTAACCAGTAAACTGGAACAGAACAACGCAGATTACAATGTAATCCCATTTAAAGTGGTGTCACTCAGGAGCAGAAGTAACTGACTTGTACTGGAAAATGTGTTATTAAAGAAGAAAATATACACAGAGTAAGCAAATTATATGGGAAAGTCAGATCTAAAGGCTTTAAGATCACAGCAGGAAAGGTACAATAATCTGTCTGGTGCTTTAGAAAAAAGAACAAAAATCCTAATTCCAGGGAAAAGAATTATGCCTTTACCACTTGAGGATTTGGAGTTTAAATGAATACTGCACAGCATTTTCATTCTTGTCCCACTGGCCTTGGTTGGCCCGTCTAAGCTCAATGCACAGAGCAAAGATGATTCTTCAGCATTGTTAGCCAGGAATATAGACTTATTTGAATAACATTAGCCCCCAGGAGTAAATTAAATTCATTTCCCCCCCAAATTTTACTACGTATTTGCACATAATTATTTGTACATAGTACATAATTGTACTAATGCTGGCAGCTAAGCTCCTGTGAATTATTTCTATTTGAAAAATTAAGCTGCAACTTCAGTGTTTTGTGCAAGGTTGCAAAGCTTTTTTAAGTCCAAGAGGAAACTTGTATTAATAATAACATTCTTGAGAAGCCAGCATGGGTAATTCAAACGTGGAGGAGACTGACAGGGACAAAAAAGTACCATGTAGTGAACTGGAAAGAGGTATTCATAATTTCCACCAAGAGACTCGTAACTGCAAACTGCAATTTTTCCTATGCTTTTAGTTCTCACGTTTGATCTCACACAACACAGAAATGCTGCCTACAAATATTTTGTATATGCAAACAAGGAAATCTTCAGGTCCTTGTGTTTCCTAGGAAATTGCTTTTTGACTCATCAGAAATGGAAGATTTTAAAAACTATTCAGAAGGCACTTAGCACATCACAGAGAAAGGATTAAAGTCCTTAGGAAACCATGTTGTTGGTATCATTGAGGAAGGCTGGATTTGCTTGCGAGAGGGGGGAGGGCAGTTTGTTCTGTATGCATTTGTTGTAATAGCAGGCTTACAAGCTTCTACCAGTTACCAGTCAGACCCAAAATGGGTTTTTTTGCCTGACGCTCAGCTTGCCTTCTGGGCTTCTATTCTCTGTGCCTCCAAAGCATCAGACGGTATTCTTCATGTAAGTCCCATGACAAATGGGGAGGCACCTGGGCACTCCTAAAGGCAGTATTAAAATCTCTCCGGTGTTGGATTTGCATTTCTTGCTCATGAGTGAATCAGCTGCTGACACGGGGATCAGGAGGAAAACCTCCTTCCAGGCTCCCCTCTCTGCCCTGACTCCAGACAGGTCACAGGCTGGTTTGCTTGTTTTGATTTGTGATAGAGGACACCGAATACCCTTCATCTTTTCTGTTCTGATCTGGTGGTATATTGCAGTCATGCCTTTTGTCTTTTTCTCCCCAAGTTTTGCATTTTGTATGTTTTTGAAGAGCACACTGAGGACAAGGCTGGGGGAAAGTAATGAGGAGATGTTCCGGGGCTCTCAGAGACTAGCAATTTATTGCATGGTTGCCTGCATTTGGATTAACAACTTCAAGTCCTTCCATTATTTTATTCTCCTATTTTCTTTGCAATAAACGAACATCAGAAATTATCATGCCACATCCCATGAGTATCAACCACAGAATGGTTATGAGGGGCTTGTTACCACACCTTGACCTCCATTTAAGCAAAGGAAATGTTCATCTCTCAACGTCCTAATTAAGGAACACATAACCAAGGAAGTTGGCTAACGTAACTTTTGAGCAAGAGTAAATATTGCACTCATAACTTCTGAGCAAGAATAAATATTACACTGTAAATATTAGCTTGTTGAAGTATGTTAGATAATATAGTATCCAGCTTACAGTTGGGTATAACATGAATAAGGAAACAGTAGGGAAAAAGAATTCTTCAGTACACAAGAAAATGGTGTTAAGGACTACTTAAACCAATTTTCTGAAATCAGTGGAGACCTTCCTGCTGAGGAACATTGTTTAGCCACAGACTAACATAACTTAACTTTTTGCTATGCTAATTATCTCTTCTTTTCATTCCGTCTTTTCATTGCTTTTCCAGACATGCATCCTAACAGTAGCAAGTTGTGTTATGTAAACAAAGCACTACTGAGAAAATGAGAATTCTTTTTCCTTTTAACCTAAACAGCTACTTGTTTATGAAATAAAAGTATGAAGATATATTATAGAGATACCCTATAGTTCAAGAAAACAAATTAAAGTGTTAGCATAAAACAATTATTTTCATAAAAGCAAACAGATATGGTAGTAATTTGTTACAAAAAGACTTAATAAACTGAAATCCATGTGTTTCTTCAATAAGCCATTATAGTAACAAAAGTAATAAATTAGCTAAGGAAAACTAAAGATTTAAATCAGCATGAGAACAGAGTAAAGGCACACTACAAAAAAGGTGGAAAGGAAACAAAACATCACTCAGCTAACTGAAGTCTGATGTTTAAGCTTCAACAGTCAATGTCCCCGTTAGTCCACTATATTAAATTTTATGTATATATGTGTGTGTATATATATATAAGAGCACTCTAGTAAATTATACATATATTTTTCATTGACCTACTTCTGTTTCAGCTCATTAAAGTGACTACTTTCTCTTCTAGTCCCCTCTGGCTAGGTGTAATAGTATCTCTGCCTTCTGGTTAGGTGATAATTAAATCCACTAAATAAGTGGTGAGTAGGTGGGAAAGAAACTATTTATGCTTATTCAAAAGGGAGTGGCTCAATTAACACTTTGTTTAGGAACTTGGCTTTTAAAATTTTATCATAACTTGAAAGCAAACCTGAACTCGCAGTTCTCCCCATCCGCACCCTAGCTGGTTTGGTTCTTCCTTTCAGTTCATACGTCTCACACAGGAACTTATATGCAGGAACAGGGACGTCAAATGGAGAGAAGCTCAAAGCAAAGATCTGAATAAAGGTCAATTAGCACCCAAATAAGAGGACTGATTTAAAGTTGTTAAAAAAAGAAAAAAAATAGTGGTGGCAGTTCAGTTCTGAGCCTGCATCTGGCTGAATCTTGGACAAAACAGAACACATGCTACTTTTTACCCAGTCCTGAAGTAAGAACCATTGTCTTATCCTTGGATGAAAATGCCTACAATTTGATCCAAAGCCCAGCATCCTTTGATTGACCTGGTTTGAGTCAGACCTAAAAAAATTCTCTAGTCGTGACACTAAAATGTCTTGGATAAAAGAGATGCAAATACTTGCAAAGGCTCCCAGTCACCAGCATCTGTATCCAGGTATCTGGGAGTATTAATAGGGATGGAAATACAAATCCTATTGCTATGATCCTACCTAGTATGATGCACCATGAGTCTCTGAGGTTGCTCTGCAGTACAGTAAAAGTTTTACGGAAGATAGCTCTGAACCTTACATAGACTGCAATCCGTTCATCATTTAGCCGTCTCTGATCTTCCTCAGCCACAAGCCTGAAAGCTGGGTTTTAAATTGCTGAATCATTTTACAGATCTCAGTGGTTTAGAGAAGGTGGAAATAAGAAATAATACTGGAGGCATACTTGTGGGTGAAACATCTGCTGTGTTTCTGTAAATGATGGACAGAGAAGACCATGGCAGAATGTTGTCTGCGATTGTTCTTTACAAACTTAGTGATGGCAGGCTAAGTCTGGTGCAAAGTAACAGTGATCTGGCCCACCCACAATGGAAAAAAAACGATGAAATAGGATTCTGTGATTAAAATTGTTCTTACCCTTGGAATGATTCCAGAAAAACCTGCAGGCAGATTGTTTCACGAGCACTGTATTCTTTTTGTAGTATTCACTTGGTTTGTACTGTTCTCACCTCTCTACAAAATTAATGTGGCTCGAGAGAAGATGACTAGACTTTTATGATGACAGAATATGATACAATGGCTTAATGAGACAGTAACGCACAATTGCATCTAGCCACATAAGTTATGTACAAAAACTCTGGAAAGAGCAGCCTGTATTGTATACATATTATATACACACATCTCCACAAAATTTATATGCAAGTGAGTTTCATCAGATGCAACATGACAGTTTTTGAGATTATATGGCCAGACAAGGCTAAACGCCTCATTAGTAAGGTACCATCATCATATTTCTTGCTAATATTGGAGTCTTGTTTTGGATCTAAACTGAATTTTACAAGCATCTGCTAGGATCACCAGGGCATAAAGGTACACAGGAAGACTTGAGACCAGCCTTAAGAGTTTGTCATTTTCTTTTTAAGTGTGGTCTTCTTCCTCCCAAAAGCATAGCTTTCTAATAAAGATAAACCCTCCAATTTTCTGAAGGAGATAAGTGTGTATTTCATTTTAAAGTGCATAAGAAAAACCACTGAATTAAATATTCTGTATACAAGCTGGGGAAAAGAAAAGGTTTCTGTACAAAAGATAAAGTAATTAAGTTATAAAAAAAAAATCAGTTTGCAGGAGCATCATCATTGGATTTGCATGCATTACTGCTGAACAAGTATAGAAATACAAAGGCAGAAATGGAGGTTTATTGGTCTAGTCTGTTCTAGGAAACAGGTATTAATGAAATAGCAATACAATTCTTTAGACCCTTAAATTATTCTGACCTGGCAACTTCAAAAGATCACAAACAGCCAAGAATTATTATTCAAATCTGAGTCATTAGAATTTACAGGGAACAGCCCAATATTTCTCTCAAAAATAATGAAAATATATGCAATTTTTAATCTTCTTAGTTTCATTTCTTCTGCTGAAGTTGTTGAATGACAGACAATACAAAAGTGGATAAAGTATTTCCAAGAATATATCTATCCTAAATTGGAATGGCTTTAGCTAATCCTCCTAAGAGTAAGACTAAAGATCCAGGACTGTGAACACAAACCTAAATTTTCAGAGATACTAATGGCATGGCATTATTCATAAAGGAGTTTTTCTAGTTGACAAATTTTCCAAAAATTCTTTTTTTCCCCCTGCTACCCTCAGTCAGAAAGAGAGTTTACCAGGTGGAGTGGGGAAACAAAAAACCCAGAACAAACCAAAATGGAACACAGAAGAAGGGAGAGAGGGGGAGGGAACACAAAAGGAAAGGCAGAGAGGGAGAGAGAAAAGGCAAGTGAGATTTTTCTGCAATTTGCTTGCCATTTGGAAACCAAGGTCTCTCGCTAAATTCTAGTAGTTTGGGAAGCCAAATGTAGCTAATTGAACTTCAGTATGAATTGCTCTTTCCCCAGAGGACTGCCCAGATTCCCAGTCTATGTCATGCCAAGCTTTTCTTGATTCCAGTATTTTTGACAGTAAGTCCCATCTGCTGTCAGGGATGCATTCTGACCAGACGCTCAGAGTCCCATGAAACTGTCAAAAATTCCTAATAAGAACATATTCTGAAACACTGAATTTCTAACAAATAGCACACCACTTCTTCACAAGGGTAAATTTAAAGTTGTTCCTAGCTGTATAGTCTCATGGAGGGCAAATAAAGAATCGCTATAGAAATGAACAATAGTTTCGCTCCCAGCATCCACCCATTCAGAGCTGAAAGCACGTCCATCATTTGCAGCACAGTTCTGATTCTGCTGCATAGAAATGACCGAGTGACTTTCACACAATGTTCACATTATTGGTAAGAACGAATTGCAATAACTTTTGAAGTCCATCACTTTCCCATGCCTTGGCATTTATTATAGTTTTTTTTTACATAAGGGCAATACTAATACATACCAAACAGCAATGTCTAGTAAATAGTCTGTGGCTATGACATTAAGACTTTATACTGTCATTATTGGGGAGATAATTTTATATGGTAAATTTGCATGTTAAATTTTGTAGCACGTGTCATTTTTTGTTTGCTTACTCATTGAGATATTACAACTCTTTGCAACTTCCATCTGTTTATGCTTTGTCACTGTCTAGGACATCTTGATTCTTGAGATTTTATTTCTGCATGTGATAGGGCTAAAAGACCTGTACACACTTTAACTTTTACCATTGCTTCCTCCAAAGAATTACAAGTCAAATTTCTGATAGACTGAGCACAGACTCTTGTTTTGAATTATAAAAATGAAAGGGTGGGCAGTATGAAGAGTGCTATTTCTTTCACAGATGTGGTGGTAATCTTTAATAAAATACTAGAGCATGATTTTCAGATCAGTAAATAGATCTGGAAGAAGTTTCTGACCCAATAAAGCTTATCTGTATTAACAGCGAGTAACAGGTCAGTGAACTATTGCATTTCCTTAACTATGGGTTCTTGCAGTTCTCCAGATACTATCTAAAAATTAGAAAGTAAGACATTTTCCAGGTTTTGGTACACTTCATTTAATTTTAGATTTAGCAAAGTAGTGTAATTTACGCTACAGATCTTCTGATAACACTTCTCAGTATCACATTTGCTAGTTAAAAAAAAAACAAACCAAAATGTTTATAGACTATAGTAATTACTACCAGGAAATTTGCTACTCCTCTTTTGGCCCATTTTAATCAAAGGGTCATTAATTACTATTAAATCAGTTTTATCACCTGAAGCACAACACTCCATCTTTGACCTGATATCCAGCATAATAAAAGTCTGTATAGCTATCTTAAATACTTTAAAAATTATGAATATTGGGCAGATAATTTTTATTCCAGCTATGTTAGCCCCCTGACATCTCCCCTTAGGGATTATATTGCCTTATCCATTTTTCGAGAATTCCACTGTCTTGCTCCCATTATTTGTCTTTGCTTTCTTCCAAGCCCAACCTCTTTCTATGTAAGCTTTTCTTTATAAACTCGATTATCCCCTCTCATGTACTCACCCAAATAATTGCTTCATTAGGGGATCTGACCTGGTTCATCTACACTGTGCAGCCACTAGACAGAATTCAACCCTTTGCAGGAGCTGTATCCTGAGTGCGAAGGTATTTGAGCAGGAAATAGGAAGAATCTATCCGTAATACCTAATGTCTTCTCCCCCATTTTTTTCACAGGAGGCTTTTCCTCACAGAATCTCAGCAGTACTCAGAAATGTGGGAATGCTGATATGACAATTTCAACTGCTTTCTGTTTAGGTTAACCAAGAATTAAGAGATATAGTTAAAAGTCTGAGAAAAGATGACAAAAAGTTTCTCTTTTAAATCAAGTTTTAAATAAGCATCTAGAAAAAAAGTCCGTTTCAGAGACATACGGAATTGTTAAGGTTTACTTGGTGCTCAGAAATTTGCTCATCAAGACAAATGGAATTAGGAGAGAAATTAATATAGAACAGTGTAATCTAATGTGCCCAGAACAGCTAAACATGTTAGATTGTCCCATACAAATGTGTGAGTATGAAGCATGTAGGTATCCTGTGCCGTCCATAGCTCTTTGGTATTACTGTGTAGGATGCTATATTCTTGAAGATATGCCCGTAGTATGGATTCCTATCAATCCTCATTGCATGAAGTTTTGCCCTTGTTTTTGTGTGATGTGCAGAGTTGATGCTGCCTCTATGACAATAAACCTGCATTCTACAATGCAGCATAAAACAGGATGGAGAAACAGCAGGAAACTATTGTTCTCAGGAGATCTTTCTCAGGAGAAGTTAACAAATAGAGAAAATATATGACACTGGCTTCTTCAAAGCTGTAAACTATTTACTTCATCTAGCTATCTACCGTCCTGATGCGTGGAAATAATTATGGTCTATTGCCACAAGACACGCTTTTCAGATCAGAGACTACTCTCAATTTTCAACATTCTGTTGTTAAAGAACTTCAACGATTTCAAGATGCATGTAGTCAATCTGGCATTTTATATATAAGAGCCAAGATTTTGATAAAATTAAAAAAAAACCCCACAACTTTAGGTTGATGTTTAAATCAATGTCATTGGAAAAAGTGAAAAGAGTGTGTAATTTCTACATTTTTTTGCAGCCTGTTAAAAACATGTTAACCCTATCTGAATTGAGAAATTAAGGAGTCCTACAGTTGCAAAGACTTGGAATGAACTGATAGTGGTGATTAAATTAGAAAAGACTTCTGGAACTTCTGTCTGCATCTTTGTACATATATTAGGAGCAAATAAAAAAATTAGAAAAAAATAGAACAAAATAACAAATACAGTGATGTATTATTCTGTTAGTAAGGCATGTAAATAACATGGTTAGGTTAGCTTCCTTTACAAAGGAAAGTTCAAAGAAATTTTACAGAAGACATAGTTACACAAAAAACCTGCAGGGTGAAAACTAGACTGAGGCTAAACCATGTAAATCATTGGAAGATTACTTCTAAATACTAATATCTAAAGTAAAGCTTTGCAACAGTTTTTACTGATTCACTTAAATCAGTTAAAACCACTCCTGTTTTTCTCCTTTAATGAAATCAGTTGATATTTAGTGAATTCACACTTACATAGTAATTCTCAAAAAATGTTGATGCATTTCCATCTCTAGAAAATGAGGCAGCGTTGTAAGATTTAAAGTCTGGTTACTAGAAGAATAAAATAATATTATGTAACTAATTGAACTGAAATTAATTGAATTAGGTATTTTCATGAAGTATTTGAAGAGTGTAAAAGTAAATTCCCTATTAGACACATACAAAACTGTTGCTTTTCTCTCTCAACCAATGAACTGACGTTATTTTATTTCTGATGGTTCTGTTAAGAACGATCTTTGGGGACATCTTTCTTCTTGTTGAAGAGAAGAATTAAATGAAAGGATTTACCTGCATGTGATCTTTATGAAGCACACTGTGCAGTTTTGGTTTATCTTTGTCAGCCAGGCTACAAACCGAGTGATCGAGCAGGTACCCAAGCATGTAGTTCTGCTCCCTCTTACTACTAACCTTTTTCCAGTAATCTCTCAAAGAATTTTTTTTATTTATTCCGGCTTTGGTACCCAGAGCCCAAGCAGGATAATTACACAAATACCACTAACATACTATGAAGGATGAAGCTGCAGTTTCTTTATCTACTTTTTATCGTTTGTCATATTAGTGGCATTTTCCTTTGTAGCAGGCACCGGTTCCAGGTAAGATCCAGCACTGTGCCACGGCTGCAGTCAAAGCAGGTAGGCAATGAGATACAGACTTTGCTGAGGGGAGTTACAGATACAGCCACGGTTTTGTTAGGTAAACAAGGTACCAGGTGTAAGAACATATATGAATGTTAGTATTCCCTGAACAGATTAGACCTTGTTTATAGAAAGACTGTATTGCTTTAAATGAAGTTGTTAGAAAACTTTAATATGTGGTGAGCCCAGACTCACACTATACTGGGTATGGCACAGAACAAAGAAAAATATTTCCTCAGTGAACTTACAGTGTAAATTTTCATCACAATTTCCTTTTAAAAAATTCTTAGTTTCAGCCAATTCCTTAAAATCAGCAATACAGCAGTCACTTACAAATTGAATGGAGTAGTGAGAGGTATTTTAAATCCACCCAATTAAAATATACATCCCCTCCACCAGGCACCCAACTGAACAGGTGCATACCGTGTAAGGACCACGGCTGAAGTAATACCCAGCAGGAAACAAATGAGATCCCAGTATTTCTGAGGTTGGGAATGTGAAACAGAGTTGGCATCCATGTTCATATGTTATTTTAGAATGGGGTTACTGTGATTAGGAGTAACCACACGCATCTGACACACATAGAATGGTCCTAAATGTGCCCAACATCTATGTTTGTGTATTGGAGAAAAGCACCAAATAAATATAGACATTTTTAAAGCAGCACTTAGAAAGACAAACAATCCTTACAGCATTTTGTCTCATAAGAGCCTTTTTCAGACATTTCAGCTGTTTCACAAAGCTCATTTCTTGGTTACTCTTCCCTGGTCTCTCTAGAGCTAACCCCTCACCACCCACCATATAAAAAGAGTAATCATCAATTCGAAAAGATTAGAAATACTTTTCTAAAACACCTGTTCCAGAAACTAATTTTTTTCTTTCACACTCTGCTAACCTCATCCAGTAACAAATGGAAACAACTCAACCTACAACATTCTCACCCAACAGAACATTTTAAAAGCAGCAAATACTATACAAAAATATTGAAAGGAGGAAGTAGACAAGAGGTAAACAAACAGTTCCAATGTTGGGCCACTTTTATATTATGCAGAGTATATAATTGAGAGCACAGGCTGGCTGGAAAGATAAGCTCTCTTTCAAAGCTATGTTCTGATTATCCAATTGGACCTTTTTAGATTATGTCAGAGTTGCATACCAATTTCCAAAAATGAATGGCTGAGTTGCAGGCCTTTTATTAAACACACAAAAATCCTCCTTTGCCTACTACATTGGATAAAAGGAGAATCCTCCCTTGCCTACTACATTGGATAAGGGGAGAAATGCTTTTGTCTGGAGGATAAAAATAACAAGAAAAATGAAGGGAAAGTTTTGTGGGAAGAATGAAGGACAAAGACGGAAGGACAAAGTGACAGTCTGAAAATTGCCTCCTGGTGGAAGCTCTGCTGGCAAATTCAGGTAACAACACTTGTAGCACAGCGGAAACAGGATGCTTTTCAAGAGTAGAAATACCTGGGAAACCCCCCCCCCAAATCTGTCTGAAAATGGCCAGAGATTTTCTGGGTTATTGATGTAGCAGGAAGGGTAGTCTAGTGGTAGTTCATTCTTACAGAAGAATCTACTCTTTCATCAATTTATAATTTCAATAAGAAATACCATTCCTGACAGACAGACACAGCATACTAATCACCATATAATTTTACAGTTTTATACATATCATTGACTTTAAATGACACATACATTTATTTAATTTGCCTTTAATCAGAACTTCCCTAGGAGATGTATTTGCATACTAAAGGTATAATTCTCAAGCACTTAAAGGCCTGAAATCTTGCATGCCACGGAGCTGTGTCTCAGTTCCTTGTTAACTAGATTGCATAGCTGCAAAGAGACAACACCTCTCTTTAGAAGGTTATTATAAGACCTACGGTACATCAAATACATTGGCAGAGGAAGAGATAAAATTTTGTAATGTAAATAATCTTTCTAAATGCTAAAAAAAGTAATTTTTCTAGCTATTAGTTCTTCCAGTATGTAAATTTAAGGGATAACACTACCTAGAAACGTTTCAGAGTTGAAGCAAGTCAGTACCCAACCTTGGGTTGGAAACGTGCAGCTAAAACTTTTTGCTTAATTCCCAGCTCTCTAACAGCCAACACCACTGCACAAGTCTAAAGCTGCTTCATTTTCACATTTGGATATCTTCTAATGCAATAAAAATAAAGCTTCTGGCAAATCACGTCATGTTAAACGTGTCATTCCTTAAGGGTGGTATATTTCAAATGAAGATACTGCCATGATGCTCAGAACGTACCATTCAATACCATTTAATGCTTGGCCTTCCTAAACAGTACTTAAACAACTTCCAAAAAACTCAAGATGATAAAATGACTATTTTTCCTGTGCCCTAACAGTGAACAAGGCTTGATACTGATATTCACAGTCTTTGTCATATCATTTTTAGATCATCATTCTGTTTTCCAAAATGAACTTTTGAGCATCATTATATTGTAACAAAAACCAGCAGCTTCTTCATTGCAAAAAAAAATTTATAATAACTTTAGAATTAGAACTGTGAAACTATTATACATTCCTAAATTTCCTTGTGAGGAAATTTGTTGTACATTCAAATGAAATATTTTGATATGGAATTGTACATTAATATTTCATTGCCTATATATGGATTTTGTGATTAACTAATAACATAGAATGGCTTACAGCATTTTGCTCTGGAAATTAAAAAGTGCTGTAATGAATATTGTTTGTAAAAAGGGCTCAGTATAAGAAAAATAATACAATAAATGCTGTTGAATAGCATTTCTTTCAGAGTTCTTATGTTCAAAGCAGTGCCAGGTAATTAAAGGCTGTTAGGTTTTGTCTTCACCCACAAGTTAACTGCATACACAAACCAGGCTCTTCATAAATGACACCAAGAGCTGATAAGCTCTCTGCTGCAGAATTCATACCATTGCGGTGTAGTGAAGTGGGCTGCCATTCAGGCTGAGCTTTGTATGCCGCCATTAAGAAGAGCTGCAATTTAAATTGCTTTCAGGGGTTTACATCAAAGCTCAACTTAGGCCTAATAAAAGACTTTGGATCAAGGATCTGCTTTTCGTTTTTGCAGAGCTAGGCTAGTCTAACTTCAGGTGATCAAGGACCACGCGCGGTACGGAGCTCCCCTTCCCAGGGCAAATAGAGGAGATGGCACTCACAAGCTGTTGCCGCATCTTCTTTGTCACTTTTGCTGTGGAGCTGCAAAGATGGCTCAAGGACACCTTTCCCTGGTTCACTGCCTGCCTGAATCTACCATGAAACATCAGGTTTGAAAGAAATGTAAAAGCAGATCCCCGGTAATTTTAAGGCAGCATTATCGTAGGTTGCAATTAGGCTTTGTTTTATTTGGATTATTGAGACTATTGGAGGCCTGTCTGCCTGCCTGGGGCAGGAACCCTTGTGGCGACTGCATCAGTCTCAGCAGCTGCCTGAAGACCTCACTTCAGCCTCACAGGGAGCAAGACTCTCAGGTTATTTCCAGGTGCACTGCCTGAACTACTCTCTCCAACACACACTTCTCTCACTAATAACGAAAACAGGGAAGCATAAAGGAGATGGTAATGTCTTTTCGTTTTAATTCCAATATTATATTTCAGAAAAATCTCTGCTGTACAGGCTTGTAGCAATGTGACTCAACCAAATATATTTTCTTGTTTCTAAGAGGATCACTGTAAAATGAAAATACTACTTTCATGAACAGAAGTAGTAAAATGTTTTATTTTGGACAGTTCTCACTTACAAATTCATTCCTTTTTCCTCTCCATTCCTCTCATTCTTTAGTAATATACTTCATAATTTTGACAGCATCATAAAGCTAGGTAATAGTCAAAAGAATAACACTCTCAAAGTGTGAGTGACATTTGGGGGGGGGGGCAGGGAGGGAAAGACACCCACCACACTAGCAGGAAAAACCTTACTTCCAGAGCCAGAGATGTAACTTAGATGGAGAATGGAAGAAAAATGCTTTCATAAAAGAACCAATCTTACAAAACCAGCAATCTCTAAGAATATTGTGACATAGTACATAAATCTTTAAACTCACTTTTTTCTTATATCTTAAAGAAGGAAAATCCCATTACAATCAAAACTCTTGTCTGATGTGCAAGAGCCCAGAGTAATAACTGGAGTTTTTAACATCACAGCTCTTTGTAGCAGACACTTCAAAGTTTTAATTTAAATTCTGATTCAGAATTGCATAAATTACAGTTATGGAAATGTCTCTTTCAATCTGCCTGCAAATACACACATATTTTCAGAGAGAGACTTAACCCTTTGAGTTTTTAGCTCAATGTTACTTCCACCTTTGTCATCTGCATAGTTTCTGATTTCATAATTGAAACTTTCTAATTTACAGTCTGTTGAAAATGTTTTTCTTCTTTGTCTATCAACAAAGAACAACTGTGTTTTTAACAGCAGTTCAGTCATACATGTATGCCATTCTCCTCTAAATGCCATTTCCTTTTTCTGGAAAACTAATGAAAGCAATAGAACGACTGGAATTTCCATGCCAGGCATGGGGGAGGAGAGTGGGAAGAGAGGGCTGTAGAGGTGTATTAATGTTTGGAATTCAAAATCAGGAAAGAAATATTTCTACAGAAAATTACTAATTGGAAGCCTGAAAACAGGACAACTCATAAGGAGAAAAGGGCAGCCCAAGAACCTAACCACTGATTTTCTCAGCGTCTGGACACAGGACAGAAAATTTAGCTGCCTGCTTTCCTTCACAGGTTTTAACGTACTCTTACTACCATGCAACGTGCAGGTCTGTTGAATCAGCATATTCCTTCAAATAAAAAAGGCTACTCTAATGCCAGCCTTCCAGGCATCAAATAATTGGCAGCTGTTTTTTGACACTTCTCCAAGTTTTCAGCTCTTTTGGAAGCAGAGAGCACTCTCACACAATGGGTAGCATGTCTGCACTACTTTTGCCAAAGGGAAGACTTACCACAGACTTAAAATTGTGGGTTACTAAGTAGACGGAAACCATATCTATCTCAGGAAGTCTTCTGATCTGAAAATAGATGGAAATGCAAGGATATCAGAAGTATCATACCTAGCAGCCCTTCTTTACTCTGTGCTGGGCATCTGCTTGTGGACAAGATGCACCCTTGTTCTAACTCACTGTGATCATGTTCAGGTTGTACTTGATAATCAGTTGGTGGGAAGGAGCTTCTTTTTTTGAGGAGAAAAAATTACTCAAATGTTTTCTCTACTCGTTCAAATCTGATTTTATATTGAATTCATTCTTTTAAAAAACCACCAAGTATGGCAACAAGAAAGGGGAGATAGGGAGCAAAGAATCCAAATTACTCCTTTGTATAGTTGAAAACTACCTTCTGAATAAAAATACTGGTTATTCTTTTCGAGTTACCCTTAGGTAATGTCACAGATGAAGGAAGACAAAAAAAGATGTAACACTTACAAAAATGAACTATACTGTCATTATTAAAGGCTGTAATCTTCTGGTTTAAACAACTGGAAAAAATTGCTAGGTTTATCAAGACATCTGCAGCTTGCTGAAAATTCTACAAAAAATAATTAAGAACCCCACACACCTAAAATCTAACTTTTCTTAGAAATCTTTAGTAGAAATCAAAGCAGCAAAAAGATGTTGGTGTTAATTAACATAAATTCATGAAATTGGGTTTTCTCCTTCAATGACTAATCTTAAGGGAAACCAAAATATGATGACAGATTTGTATCATGACTGATTATGTTGATTGGATTGATGACATTAGATCCATTTGCTCGATTTCTCGACATCAGAAGATGTTGTAGGCCAGATAAGGAATGCAACTGATTTGAACTCTGTGGGGTGCATTTTATTCCAATTAAAAATATTTTTTTGTATTATATGTAATATATGCCAGTGTGATAATGAACTATGTGACCACAGTAAACTACAGAGAATTCAGCAAGGCAAAAGTATGAGTACTTATATCTTCCCACCTAGTTAGTGATATTACTGTGCAGCACTAACAATCCAATTGATTTTTATCAGAAATCTTACATTAGGTAGCTGCCCTACAACACTTGTGTTCCTGTCATTAGGGGGCTATATAAAGAATTTTCAGTTTACATTAATATAAGTTTCTGCCACTCAGAACTGTACAAAAAACAAACAAAAAAGATAAAGCATGTGCTTTTCCCAATAAATAAAGCAGTGCCTTCACTTATCCTATTCCTAAGTTATGCTAGAGTTTAGTTTCAAAAATCTGCTGAAGGAAAACAGGAGTCAAGTTCCTGTACTTTTTATTGATTCTTATAAACTTAGGTTTTTCATGTTAGATTTGATTCTAAAAGAAACTTCGTTTCTGGAAGAGATCAAGCTTATTCAGCAAAAAGAACACGGTGTGAATGCATTCTTAATTCAGTGAACAATGAGACAAAGGCACTACTGGCTTCTTAAATTTAACATGGAGTATGAAAAGCCAAGAGCAATCAGCAAAGAAAATACAAAAAATATCAGTGCAGACAAAACCCCTCCCTAATGACAAAGGAAGCCAACATTTTTAAATACTCCAGACCATAACAAAACAATGCCCATCAACTTTGAGCCTCTAAATCTAAATGGTGTTTTGAATTACTATAAAAAGATTTTCAATACATCTTTTTTACTTATTCAAGCACAGTGTATGGTAGTCAGTTGTTTAGTGCTGATGGTTTCGGTAAAAGAAATAAGCACATATAAAAATAGTAAAGAAAAACACTTAAACGAAGATAAGAGTATCTATGTAAAGTTCAGTCTGGCTTAGGTTTAAATTCAGGAATGATCATGTAAGAATCATTTCACCCCTGCTAATCTTTTAGCTAATATCCACCTGCCAAGGAACTGGGAGGATAAGCAAATGGACATCTTTTTCTAGAAGGAAGAAATGACACCCCCCGCCCCCACCCTCTTCTACCCCACCCCTTCTCATTCTCATAGCTAACTTTCTGACTTCAAGAAAATTGCCACACGTCTCTCCCTCTCTATCTCACTGTCTTCAAGTCATTCAGAGCAGGTATTGAGGAAAATCTGTCTAATAGAAGAATTTAAAAACTGTCTAAAGGCAGGTTGGGAAGAAATGTCACAAAATGATTCAAGGCATTTTCCAATATTGAAACTTCTATTTCTATATTCTGAAGAAACTTTTTACAGAACGCTCATTCATATTAGCAGATCATCAGAAAAACATTAAGTAATGGATGGTGCCAGAAAGATCCTAAGAGTTTTACTGTTGCTTATTCATATTCTTCCTACTCTCCTCCTGTGCTCAGCTGCATGCTTACAGCTTATGCCTTGCTGTCCATTTGACTGATTTTTCTTTCAGCAGTGCCACTGATAGGAGAAGAGGTACATTTGAATTCCTAAGCTTTCTCACCGTTGAAGCAATACAGCATCTGGCTTAGCAGCTAAAATAAATACAAACAAAAATCTTCCAGGAAGAATGATTTTCCTCTCAGTGCTGCTAAAGCTGCTAAGCCTGGGGTCTGTTTCAGGGGAGAAAATTCTGCGACTGTTCCCCAGCACGGTGAGCTCAGTGAGCAAAGCTACTGAAGGATGGCAGAGTTATCTACGACTTATGCAGAAGAGGAAGGAGTGGAAGGAGATAAACAAACTGATTTCATACTTGTTTTCAAGTGATGTGGAAGGGCTTTGGTACAGAAGCCCTCTTCAAAACCTGCCTCTTCCTGTGAGAAACCATAAACAGCAACACACATAAAACAGAACCCCTATAAATATGGTCACTTCCAGGTATGTGTAATTTATTCTCTGAGCTTACTGACTGACACTGAAACCACAGTGCTCTTCCAGAAAGGCAGGACAAAGCAAGGGTCAGTATGCTTGCCCTGTTTGCCAGTGCTCACAGTTCTGCTCCAAAGCAATCCCTTTCCTTAAATCACAGAAGAATCGTTCAGGAAACCCCAAATCCCTGAGGCTGGAGGGCACCTCTGGAGATCATCTGGTCCAAAGCCCTGCTCAGAGCCACTGAGAGCCGGTGGCCCAGGGCCATACCCAGTTGTGGTTTGAGTATTTGCACAGATGAAGATTGCACAGTCTCTCCGAGTAACCTATTCCAGTGTTTGACCACCCTCACACAAGAAAACATTTTCTTATGTTCAAATGTAATTTCTTGTGTTACGGTTTGTGCCCATTGCCTCTCATCCTGGGCACCACTGAGAAGAGCCGGGCTCCGTGTTCTTTATTCACACGCAGGTGTTTATACACATGGATCCCAGCCCTCTCAGCCTCTCCTCACATGACAGATGCTCCAATCCCTGAATTATCTTCACGGCCTTTTGCTGGACTTGCTTCCATCTGCCCGTGTCCTTCTTGAGCTGGGGAGCCCACAGCTGGACCCAGCGCTCCAGAGGAGTCTCAGCAGTGCTGAGAGGGAGGATCACGTCCTTCCTTGCTCTGCCCCAGTGCAGCCCAGGATGCTGTTGGTTCTCTTTGCTGCAAGGCTGCGTTGCTGGCTCACGGTCAGCTTGATGGCCATCAGGATCCCAGGGCCTTTTCCGCAAAGCTGATTTCCAGCCAGTCAGTCCCCAGCACGTACTGGCACCATGGGGTTATTTCTGCCCAAGTGCAGGACTTTGCATCTTGCTACATTAAGATCTTCCTTGTTCCAGACTTTCCCACTAGTCTCAGGGACCTTGCATTTTTAAGACCTTCAGATCTGTGAAGGTTTCTTGAGAGCATTATCATATAACTCCCCTCTGCTGTCTGTTCTCCAACAGGGGAGTTGAATGAATCTTTGGAAACATTTGTGAGTATGAAGTCTTTAGATCTCTGCATCATCCGTGATGGAGATAAAAATACATCTGTATGTTTTTATAGGACAGAAAAGGAACAGGGCTGTATGGAAAGTTTTTTGGTATTTTAGCAATGCCACCATATTCTATTACCAGGTATCTTCTAGGATGTGCCATAAGGAATGTTTTGGCAGCAAGATCTGCCCCCAGCCTTCTCCTCGCAAAGCTGAACAACCCCAGCACTCTGCCTCTCCTCATCTCCTACCTGCTTCAGCCCCCCTCCTAGTTTTTAGTGGCCCTCCACAGCTAGAGGGGAGAAACACAGGAGGGAGTTTCCAGCAAGTTTCTTCCCTATGAAAGGCTAAAGGGAAAGAGCTCTCCAGTCGGGGAAAGACAGGCATGCAAACTTGACAGAAGTGTCTGAGGAGCCAATGAAGGAGAAATCTAGGACACCTCCTTCCACGTACAGTAGAGTGGCATTTGAAGAATTTTGAACATGAATGAAAGCAACATGGCAGTGGTCCCCATGCTGCACTGAAATCCAGAGACGGAGAGAAAGAGCCTTTAAGAATGGCTGAGTAACGGTGTACAGAGCAAGGATTGTCTTTACTTGAGAACAGGAAAATATTTTGGCATACAAATAAGCCCGCTGAGCAGTGGGGTCCACTTAAAACAGTAGGGAATGTGCCTGACTGGCACTTAGAAACTCCAGGGTATGGAGGAACGAGCGCTGTGGGATAATGCAGCTATTAAAGCTGAAATTCTTAAAATATGTCTTGAAAAAATCAAAGGAAAAAAAAAAAAAAGAAGAGTCAAATACAGAAGATGTAATAGATATGCACAACTGCCTTTATACAAATGATAACATAGTAGGAACTAAAGTGAGTGCTAGGTTTTAAATAAAAATATTAATGTGCTGTTCCTTGTTATGGAAGTGATAATATGCATATGCTGTTATATAGCACAATATAAGTGATGTTGGATTGTAAATAATGCTGCCACTAGTCCCAAAACTTCACAAGAGAAGGATCTCTTTAGTAAGTCACATCTGTAAGATACGTTTCAAGATGTGGCTATGAAAGTGTTTCAAGATGTGACTACGAAAGACCCACTATTTAATAGTAATGATAAAATACTTCCTTGGAATGCCTTCATGAGGAAAGCAAAAACCAAATAAAATCTGTCAAAGTTTAACTTCAGACAACAGGAACAGTTTAAAAGTGAAGGAGACAGTTAAAGTAAATGAAAGGAACGAGCAAAAAGATAAAACAAGACATCAGAGAAGAGTCTTCATATAGAACTGAGGCAGGCCAATTACCACATTGTAGAAGCTGGGTAGGAACAGCTTTCAAATGAAATTATTTCTCCCTAATGCTAGGATTTTAGTGAGACAAAAGCACAGTGTTTTATAATTTCTAATCACTTGTACATAGTGTACAATGCTTGACACAAGCAAGTGTTGGTCCACCTCTACAGCTACATGAAAGTTTAATAATATAGTTACTACTAGTTTCAATTAAAATTATTGGTCCTTGTACTTGCTATTTTTATTTGTTGTATTTAATTAGCATTACAATAAACTTATCTAACACTTGCAAATAATGACCAAACTATGCCAATCAGCAAAACTGTAGTCAGTGTGTGATCAGGTGTCATTCTCATGAGCAACAGAAAACTCCAGTAGGGATCTGAATCTCTCTTTGTATTTACTTACTTCAGTGCATCTTGAAGTCCTTGACGCTTTTGGTATGAAAACACAGTTCTTCAAAATCTTCTAACAAACTATTATTTTGCTTAAATAAGTATTTCTCATGCAAGCGCTACAGTAATGAATTATAATACCAGGATCTCCCATAATGTAGAGGGGGGGGAAGAAGAAAGTACGTTAATTAATGAAGATGGAACAAAAGCAAAGCACAGCCAAATTAGAAGGAAGCATGGGATTTCAGGATAAAAGACAAATCACACAGTTTAGTATGATCAGACAGAAAAAAAGAAAGGGGGGAAAAAACCCCAACCTCGACTAACCAGGAAAAAACTAGAAAACTGAAGAAGCATCTTTCTATGAGGAAAAGAGCTCTAGCAATCTCCATCTCCTTAACAAATCAACAGGATTTGGGTACAAAGTTACTGAGTGGCAGGTTTCTGCAATACCTGTCTATGTGACACCTTAGCCTGCTGAAAAGCTGTTGTCTTGCAAAGTAGCTCAGCTGATTAAAAAAAACCATACCATAACTTCTGACTGATTTGGTTTTGTAACCAAAACAAGACCTGAAATGTTTACCCATTTCCAGTCAAACTATCACGTTTTATAACACTGCAACAAAAAGCAGTGTACAATTCAAAGCTGCATATGAAGAATAAGCATTTTAAAAAGATCTAGGAACTTGCTGAGTGTCAGCAATTAGTCAGGAATAAAACTACATTCTCCTGTGATAAACAGTGATGACCAGTTAATTTATCACATTATCAGTCAATAATATATATTCTAGTAGCTTACAGTAAGCCATTGGCCCCGTAAATTTATGTGTGTCCCAAAACTGGAAAAATGGAAATACTGTTAATTTTTAAAGAGCATTTTTGTTCCACTGCATAGAAGTTCCAGCTGATCCCTGTAAACACATTTGCAGTAGATGAACTAGTTTTCAAAAAATAAAATTATTTGGAAATTGAACAGCTGTATGCATGAATACTCAGATACAGAAGACAATGCCAGATTTGTGTTTATCTCAGCAATGTATTTTAGCTGAAGTCTGATTGCAATGAAAAGCACTATGCTTTGCAAAAAACTTCTAGCAATTGGCTCTGATCCAACCTCATACTCTTAACAGAACTGACAGAGGTCTTTCCATCTGTTTACCGTCTTTTGCACATCAGGGATGAGATTATGAAGAAATCTGCAGTGCAAAAAGTAATGAAACGGCTTCTCACATTTATGTAATACATCGGTTATCCATAATATTTTAATGGCAAAAGCTTCCTCTTCAACGAATGTGACCGCGTGGTGTATTAGGTGGCAACATACAATTTATTTGTTTCTACAGCGAAAACTCCTATTTCTCTTTTTATGAATGCCTCTAGGCAAAATTCAGATAAGAAGTGCTAGGGTTGAATGGCTCTCTCCAGGAGCAAACAAACTGCCAACCATTATCACACTCTCTGGAAACGCCTTAGCTTTGTTTGAGAAAGCAGTGGGCTTCACATTGACTCTGTCCTGTCTCCACTAATGTTTTTGGTTTGTCACTTTAGGTAAACATGGATCTGCCAACCACAGGATCAGCCTGGCCCTCTTCCAACTCCAGGTTCGCTGTAAGGTAGTGTGGCATGAGCGCTCCATCACAGCTCGCAAGGAAATGAAGTGCATTTCTGACAAAGATGCCAGTGATGCAGATCTTACTCTAAGGGAACCCTAACAGCTGTGATCCTTCCCCAGCCTCCAGGATTATCTCTGTGTGACTGATTCACATCAATCAATAGCAAAATTGTTGTTGACTTTAAATGGGTTCTTTGAGCTGTAGATGAGATTTTGTAATATTAGCTTAAAATATTATCAGCTTTCTTTATAATCCTGAACTGTAACGTTGATCAAGCTTCTGCTTCAGCCATTTATTTCTGTTACAAGTTGAACTGCTACAGAACATCATGGAACTGATAGAAATTGGCCCCAAATACTTATGCCAAGACTCCTTTTCTACCATTTGTGCTTTCCACTACCTAAACACGTGAACATTGTTTTTAGTGCCAGAACATAAGGCTAACAAAGAACTCCGAACAAATAATACATTCGTACTTATGCAGAGCAGATGAGGAAAACAGCCTGATGGCTCTTCCTTTTCTAGATCAGCCAGAGTGCAATCAGCAAAACCCAAGCAATTAGTTTATTAGGACCTCACAGCTACCATTTCCACCATTCAATTTTACTGCTGGAAAACAAAAGCAGATACTAAGAAAATCAGACGAAAAATGAAATGTACCCTCAGTAAAGTTCCAATCACCAAGATTATAACTTTTCTTTAGAACAAAAGTTCAATGCATGGTGATTGGCAGGACTTACTGGACAACACGTTTGTATAATTTCTTGACATAAAAAAAAAGTGTTGAGGGAAAACTGAGCAATTACCTTTCTTTTAAAAAGACAATGTTACTAAGAATCACACTTAAGCCCTGGTATCTTACAGACACATTTTATGAGACAGAATTGATTGAAACAAAACACCCAGTGCATGATCTGAAGCAGATTATCACCTTCAAAGCTGAAAGAGACACAATATGGTTATTGCCTTCCCACTGTTCTCAAGGTTAGACTGCTAAGGAAAGCTATTTAATACGATTATGAAAAGTTACTAAGAATAAGTATGCAGTTGCTTTAAAGAGGTATGCACGTGGATAGCTCTCTATTATTTACAAATTCATTATTGTGAAGATACAGCAGCTCTGTAGAGCAAGGAAAGTTACAATACTGCGGAAGCACAGCTATGGCCTGACTGAACACTAGACTTTGCTTTCTGTGGCCAGGACGTGAAACAACACTATAAACAGAAAAAGGCTCTAAATATCCCACTTGATACTGGTTTAGTGTGCAGGAGAGCCTTTGAGGGACTGATAACAAGACAAAAATTTTAAGTATAATCGGTAGTTTTCCTGTTCCCCCTTCTCTCCAATTCGGTTCCTACTACTGTAGGAGCCATACTAGATCTTCTGTTCTCAAGACATTAATCTCTTAGCCTTTTGTTGTGTTTGTTTAAAAACCAAAAAAACTATGCAGAGAAACTTTGGTCCGTGTCACTGTTGCCGGTGTGAGGACTTGAGACAATAACAAGCTATTTCAAATCTTATATTCTGTAAGCGAGAACTTTGTAATGGAAATGACTTTCACCTTTACGTAACCCCCTTGGCAGCACCAAGTTGTGAAGTGAGCAAGCACAATCCCACTGCTTCTTTAACAATCGTAAAGAAGCTGATGGCCCTGCTGGAGGGTGGTGAAGTGTTAATTGGCAAATTAAGACAGTGCTGCACTGAAGCGTTGAGGATAAATTGCTGCACTGAATATGCATTTTCAGGGCTTATTGGGAAATTGAGTGGAAGATGTATAAAAGGCAGCTAGACATACTACTGGGGAGATGGGAGTTACCCAATTTATTTTCTGGTGTGTCTACAGCAGTCTCTCAGCTCTTAGAAAGTGATTTGTAGTTTCAGGGATATTGTTTAATTAAAGAAGAAACTTTATCTGTGAAAGGTTATCGAATGCCTCAGCTAGATTCCCCCCACGAAACTGTTGAGTTGAAAAGGCCAAGGCTGGGTAGAACAACCAGGATTAGGTACTAAATGCTGCTTAAATTTAAGGCCATGTACATTCCTGATTCTGTGTAGAATACAAATTATAAGAATTAGACTAACAATGAAGACTGTTGTCTAAGACGAAAATAAAGACTGACCGCTGTGTTCATTGACTGTGCTGCTATAACAAATACATAGTATTCACTATTGTCCTTGACGGTCTGAGAAGTATTTAATTTAAATTTTATTCTGGCATTTGCCATGATTCAAGCGTCCTTGTTCATGATCAGTAATCTACAGTTTGCAGCCGCAGAAGTCAAACTGTCATCACTCTCTGCGGTGTTTTACACTAGACTTTATGGTAATGTACTGCTCCTGACAGTTTTGCTCCTGGAGAAAAAATAGGCAAAAAAAAGTTCCCTTTTTAATTCAGCAAGTTTTAGCCTCCATTTCTGCAGAAGGGTCAGTGAAGGTGACAAACCCCTTGATATCTCCCATCCTACGCATACCCCTTTTCCCTCCAGTCCAAAATGTAAAACCCAACTGTACACCTCAGAAGATGTTCTCCTTGTGCTGCACTTACATTTTGAAGATGACATGACTGTAAGGTGGCTTTATTTCCAATTTAGTAATATGGTCTGCCCCCTCCACATGTTGGTATTGCTGCATATGGTGCAAGTAATGTTAGAACTGTGTGTGAGATTTCCATCTGTGCTGTGGATTTTGTCTGTTTAGTCACATTTGATAATAACCTATACTGCCAGGCAGACCTGAGGCAGCATGGTGATGGGCAGGACTCCAGAAAGACCCCAGCACTTTGAGCCATTGCTTTTCAAGTTAATAGGAGGGAGTCTATATTGGACTAGCGCATAAATTATCAACAGCAGCAAGTGTCCTGTGTAAAATTTGCAAAAGTCCTCAAAGCATCTTTGGCTCTTAGTAGTCTCCTTCCTTTCTTCAGTCAATGCAATAGAAGCTCACTTTCGAGAATGAAGCAGACACTTCAGTGATTAAGCGTTTTCAGAATGTCATCCCACTTCGCAGCTGGGGGCAAATCACACGAACGCACATGACAGGACTTATCAGCCCTCACCAGGGTAAGTGAGAATCCTCACTGAACAACATCTACCATAACAGGTCTGAAACAAGAGCACCATCCGCAGATTGCCTACCATTTCGACTGGGGGTTGGAAATGCTCCCTGAAATACACTTAGTGTTAATTGTACTTGACTTCTTATTCCACACTCCCTTTTTGCTAGTTTTCTAAGTTAAATACTATACAGAAAATTCCTCACTGAATAAGGAAGGTTATTCATTGGCAATGGCTTTCAGGAAGGATGATTTTGCAAATCAAGACTCCTCCTACCCTCCTTCCAGATTCATTGTTGTCTTGAACGAAAGGAAGTCCTGGAGGGTAAGTCCTGTCAAAACCTTTATGGAGGAGTGCTCATAATATCCAGAGTCAATACCAAGGTATCAGTACTGTGGGTAGGTGCTCATTAGCACACCAAAGTTACACAAAATAAATTGTAACCAGTAAACACTCCTTTAGCAATTTCTTCCCGACTAGAATTTGTGTCTAAATGTTAGAACTGCTGTACTGCTGTAGCTGTGCTATGCTAATTTGTATACTAATTGCTTCATATTGTATAAATGAAATCTAAATATATATAGAATAAATATGTTTTTGGAATCTAAGCAGCTAGCAAGAAGCGGGGATAGTTCTTTATGTTTTGTACTGAAAAAATAAAAGAAAAACTGTTTGAAAGGCATTTTATATACTTACATAGAAAGCACTGGCTTGTATATACGATATTTCTGGTATGGAATCCAGAAACATAAGGACTTGTAAAATACAGGTTTTTTCCTGTTTTCATATTGATAAAAAGATTATTTTTTTTACAAATGATTCTGTTGGAAGAGAAAATGTGGTTTGAAGGCATAGAAAATGGTGAAATACTGATCACACCTACATAAAGCAATTTTCAGAAATCCCTTCTTCCTTCAGCACTGCTGCTGCCCATAGGACACTGTTCCATGACCTTCAGCCTGTTTTCTCAAGGTAGGCTACCCTTCCATGCAGAAATTAGAAAAATGCTGATTCATTTCTTCATCTTTAGCTCTCTAGTCTATCACAGAAGTATTCTACTATTTATATTTCAGGGAAACCTGAAGTGGTGAGCAAGGCAATGAAATGAATAACTTGTGCACTCACTGAGAAGCAACGGGTATGTTGCTGCAGTTTTTAAAGAAGCAAATGGATCATTTAGAAACTAGAATAAAAAGCAGATTTTTGCCATGCTATGGTTTGGAAAGCGTAACTGTTTTGCCAGTTCATACTAAACAGGAAAGAGGTCATTTGTGCATGGATTAAAAAAAAACTGTTGACTGTGTACCTACTGAATACCCAATGCCTGGCAATTTTAGACCCATAAAGTTCAAGACAGACATATGCACAGTACAAACCAACACAATTCCCCAACCCCCACCAAAAAAAAAAATCACACCAAAGCTCTTTAAATAATACCAAGTATTCAAGAAAAAGTAACATGAATTATTCAAGACAGAAGTGCATTTTTCCCCCATGCATGAAATATTCTGTTCTGTGATTCTGTGATACTTAACTCTCTGATATTAAGCAACACTTCATAAAAACTTTGGCATATCTTTTCCTTTTAAATTGCATTCAGATTTAGTTGGATGGATTTGTTTATAATTTTAATTTTCTGCTTTTAGGTTATTTGTGTCTTCAGAAAACAGCATGTACTCCCTGCAAATTTAAAATCTAGTTCAGTAGTGTTCTGTCAAAAAGACAGCCTGCTAGACCATGGTTCTGATATTTGTTATTACCTGGAAAGGAGTCCAGTCTCCCATCAGGTTCAATCCTGGATCAGTAATAAATAGTTTCATACACCTTATCCTGATTTAAATCAGAGTTGTGACTGATGTCTTCTGGACATCAAATGGAATATGGAGCACCAGAGTGCTTCAGAAGCCAGCTGGTCAGCTGTTTCACAGAGTATGTTTATCTGGAAGATTTAAGAAAGTTCAAAGTTTGACATTTGAAAATGTTGACAACTGCTGTCCCTAATTCTGATTACAATGGGCATGGCTTACATATAGAAATTGTATAAAGGTCCTGCTATGTGTAGATGAAAGAGTTGGAAACATTTGACAGTTTCATTTGAAAAGGTGTTGTAAAGTTTTAACACTTGCATGTTTTAAAATAAAGCGTTAGACAAGTGTTCTTTTGTCATCCTAACTGTCTAACATTAGAGGTCTCCGAATGCACCACTGATGGCAAATCATTTTCAGATGTATAAAATGAATACAAGTTAAATAGGGCATATATAATATATGACTCAGTCAGGGAATGCTCAATAATATGTCGTGCACAGGGCTGAAGTGTTGGTATTGCTCTTACTACTCTATGATTCTTAATAATAGCATATGCAGAGTGTTGTAAAAGTATGAAATATTTTACTTGACATTATTTGGAGAACTTCTTCCAGGAACTTATAATGCCTAAAGTTCTCCATATGAATGAATATCAGAACAATTAGAGAATATCACTTTTTGCTGAAAGTGATTTCTCTCTCATCCTAGGCTCAACACTTACACTGAATAAAAAAATATTTAATAGTTCCTTTTTCTTTTTTTTTTAAACAAAAATGGCTTTAAAAATGGATGCCAAACGATATCCCGCAATAAGGTTTTGCTTACAAAAAGGAGGGTTTTTCCCACAGGCATCCATGTTCTGTGTCAAAAGCAGTTGCGTTAAGCAGAGTTACTAGAACTTTCCAGATAGAGCTTTATTGAGAGAGAAAGGGAGACAGAAAGAGAAAAGCTGGGCAAAGGGAGCTTCAGCCCCAGAGGTGAAAGCAGCAGGTCTAATTCTCATCTGACAGCGCCTTTCCTGTTTTGGCCCCAGGTGCTAAAAGTTGGCAGCTATGGTGTGGAAGAAGTAGAGGGCTAAAGTTAGAAAAGACACAAAACCAAGAGCCGCAGCTGGAGGGGGTCTACAAAGGGGCTGCCAAAGGAAGTGACAGAAATGAATATATTTCAGTACGTTTAGTCTTTATTCTTTCCAAGTGAAGTTACTAATTTAAATATTTATCATCGTATTAAAAGACAAAATTATGAAAAGATTTTCTTACTTTAAGGTGAGCTGCCAAAAAAGATATTGTAGAGGAAATTAAATGAGCCTGATCCAAACTGGACCTTATGGTACTACTTTGTCCTGGTTTCAGCTGGGATAGAGTTAATTTTCTTCTTAGGAGTTAGTACAGTGCTGTGTTTTGGCTATGATGTGAGAACAACGTTGATAGGACACTGATGTTTTTAGTTATTGCTGGGTGATGTTTATACTAAATCAAGGACTTTTTGGTTTCCTGGGCCCTGCCAGCGAGAGGGCTGGGGGGGCATAGGAAATTGGGAGGGGACACAGCCAGGACAGGTGACCCAAGCTAGCCAAAGAGGTATTCCATACCAT
>JAVJGI010000001.1:21097955-21145398 GCA_035590275.1 Ibycter americanus
TTGTTCTTATCTCAACCCTTGACTTTTACATTCCTTTCCAATTCTCCTCCCCATCCCTCTGGGTGAGGGGGAGTGAGTAAGCAGCTGTGTGGTGCTTGGTTGCTGGCCAGGGTTAAACCACGACATACCTCCACCAGTGAACCCCTGCGTGGTTTCCAACCCTCGATGATATTCCTCAGTTCCCTCCTGTGGTTTGCTTAGATGTTCAAATCGGTTCCTGGAAACATCGCACACCTTTGGCTTTTCTCCCCTTTCATTTTCACATTAACAGAGTAAACATTCAGTGCCATTCTCATTTGAAGCACTTGAGCTTCGTTATCTTGTAGGTTTCAAAAGGCTTTGTAGGAGTCTTTTTTCCATACATCCATGTCATTTTTATTTTTTTTTAAATACCTGTATCTATACATGCATCCACACAAGTGTGGTCAATTTGTAGCAAGAATTTCATATTCTGAAGAAAAAAAAATCCTAGAAACTTCATATGGATTTTAGGGGGTAAAAAAATATTACTACATGACCTAAATACAGGTGTAAATCCTAAACTTCAAGGTGATCCCAGTGTTTCCGTTTGAAATAGCTGAGTATTCTCCAGTGGCAGAGCAAAGGACCTCTGTGTGCCACACTACTGTTGCACACTCGCTTACGCAGACACAACTACAAGCCAATGGGCTACTGAAGTTTCCCACCTGATCTCTATTTGCTGCCCTGAAGACCTGGTGCAAGAAGTACGTGAGTCTTCAAAATAACACCTAAGAATACTGCACTGGAAAAAAAGTACTGATTTAAGTGAACATTAGATTCCAATAAAGGACAAGCTAAGGCTATGCAATTATGTTCAAGAGGTATCACAGGCGATGTGGATTTGGTGGTGTACATACTCATGTGAAAAATAAGGCTGAATATAAGAAAAAGCATCAAATGGTTCTTTTGTGTCCTAGTGAGGAGTAAAGTTAAACTCCCAAAACAGAAATTATTTTTTGTTTGAAGTGTCTGAAAGCATTTTAAGTGGAAGGCCATTGTTATCCAATATAAATGGTGTCAGTTGTTAAGACTCAATTTAAAAAAAAATAATTTTTAAAGCAGCAAAAGAAAGATCCATGCTATTCTTCTGTTTCTAATGGAAGAAAAGTCACCAGTCCACACCATCACTTTCTAGACTGCCTGCGCAGCTACAGGTAGCTAATAACTGTGTCAGAAAGTGAAACAAATGGGCGGTTGATCTGGACTCATTGAGATGCACATGGCGCAGCGGGAAATTCCAGCACAGTCTGTTTCACCCAGTGTCCTACTTCAGCTCCATTACAAATGACACGGCAGCGTTAAGGAAGGCACTTCCAGCTCTTAGAACCACATTATAAGCTAGTAATCAATTATTTACAGAACAGAGGCAAACAAAAAGGCTTTCACTACACTAGTACAGTATTCATCAAAGCCTCAGCTGTTAAGGCAGCTGGAAGAGTTAAGCAACAAAACACTTTCACCTTATCCCAAGTTCTTCCACAAAACTAACTTTTGTGGCTTGATTCTGATTTAAGGGCACCAAAGTCTGTAAATAATTTGCAATTGCATTTTGAAATTATCTTGCTAATAATGCTAAACCATAATATATGGAATTTAGTTTATGCCTTCTTTCATTAATATAGAGACCTTCATAATAAAAAATATTTTCTCAAGACAGCTTTTCTGGTGCTGTGTATAATTTCAAGTACAAACCCAAGGTGTTCTGCTTATTTGTTTCTCTGGTTTAACACAGTATTGTATGGGTTTGGCTTATTTTTTTAGATTTAACTTGTTTATATATTTATTAGAACTAATGAAAAGTCAGTGCTTCCAGTCATCACTACAGCATCAAATCCCTCATTCAAAACACCTCTGAAGTTTAATACTCTCTAGGACCATACATTACCTGCAGCCTGGATGTCTTTGGCATCCTAGAAAGCTACTGTCATCTCCTCCTACATCCAAAACCATAAGAGATCAAAGTGATAGATCTGGGATTAGCAAGTAAAAACTACTGCATTAATTCCAGCATGCTAGAAACAGTTTCCTCTTAGAGGCTTTGTTCATTATATGTATGTATAAATATATTTAATACTATATAAAAATATGTATATGAATTTATATGAATATATAAATAAGAGCAGTAATATCAGCAAGATTTTCTGCCAAGAGAAGCAAGAGTTAGTACCATAGCAAGACTGAGATGCTGATAAAAGTTTAACAGTAAAAATCTAATGAAATAAGATTATGTCTGATGCAAGACTACATGTGATCAACATATGTATGGGTGGGAAGTTTATAACAACTCAAACATTTCCATCAGAAGACAGCACCAGCACTTACATGATCTTCTTTTCTGATGTTTCCTTGAAGGCTGTGCAGACGATATGTATTCCCTATCCTTTCAGGGTACAGTGGTAAACAAAACACTGTCTCCTTGCATTGTCCTCCAGGAGTACAGGCACATTATCTGTAACCATAGCCCAGGAAAACATGGAATGAAATTAACTTTCTAGTAATCAATAGAAAAATAAATACATACGCTGGGATTCAGTTACAAAAATTAAGAGCTGATTAAGAGCTTCCCAACCCAACATATTCAGGTGTGCTCCCTTTCTCTCCCTTGCATTCATTTTCATCTACTATATATTCTTTCAACCAGGACCCAGTATTAGTTTATTTCTGGCACTGTACTTGTTACAGTGTCAACCCATTGCTTTGCCCCCCTCACAGGAATATCAAGGAATGTCAGTGAATATAAATTAACTGAATGCCAGTTCTTCCTGAAGTGATAGTGTTGACATAGCACCACTATAGAAGTCCTTATATTTAAGAAAAATGCTTCACATAGTATCTTTAAGACAGTAATAAATAGGAAAAAGCAAGAGGATTACCTATAAAGCAAAGAAGCCAGCAGCATCGCGGGCTGTACCAACAGGAGCACATCCAGGCAAGGGAGGGAAAGGATTACCCTCTTCTACTCAGTGCTCACTAGACCACATCTGGAATACTGTCCCATTGTGGGGCCCCCAGTACGTGGAGCTGGGGGGGGAAGAGGAGTGCCAGGGTGAGAAGGCAGTGCCAGACTCTGCAGTGGTGCAGGGCGGGAGGACAAGAGGCAGCGTACATGAGTTGAAGCAAGAGAGGTTCACACCTGACAGGAGGAGGAGCTTTTCCCCAGGGAGGACAGGTAGGCAAGAGAAAAGGCTGCCGAGAGAGGCTGATCAGGCTTCACCCTTGGAGGTTCTCCAAGTCGTCTAGTTACCTGGCTGGATAAATCCCAGAGCAACCTGCTCTGATGTCAGAGCTGCCTCTGCTGGGAGCAGGAGGCCAGACTGAAAATCTCTCGAGACCCCTTCCAACCTGAATTAACCCACATTCAGTAAAAGAGACACTTCAGTTCCCTTCCGATTTCTGTTTTGTCGCAGACTGTGAGAAACTTGGGACACAGAAATCGTGCATCAAACACTTTGAAGATGGGAAGAAACAACTCTGTGATTCTCACCAAGAAAATATTCATGCCACACACTAAAAAACCTCTTAGAAACAACCCCCAAACGAACAAGAAAACACAAACAATTGGATATTTACTCAATCAATTTAAATGTATATATAAAAATACACTTTAAATGCATCGTATTGATTTTACCAACAAAACAAATGAAGGAAAATGAGACATAAGTGTTCACAGGATGCAGTTGTTAGAAATGGTAAAAAGCCCCCAAACTAGAAATGTTAAGCTATGTATGGCACATCAGAGAACATCATTAACAAAGTGAAGAGAGGAAAAAGGAGTTATTTTACTTAAGCATTACCTTTTCTCACCTATATTTTTATATAATCATCTACTGATGTTATTTCCTAGATCCATTTTTTAAAAAAGGAAAACTGCTTCTCAGTTCTTGACTTTTGGAAGAAACAGTATAATCGTTAAATGCTGATTCTTTCTGGTTCTTCTTGTATAATGTTGATGGATAAATGCCAACAAAAGGAGCAGAACAGACAAAATGGACTGTTTGGCTTCCTATGTATATAAATTAGTATTTAGAATACAAAACATACATTTTCCTTCCTTCTTACTATTCTAACCCTAAAACAAAATATAATTAGGAAAAAACCATTTCCAGCTTTGACTGCTACCTCCCCTCTAAGAAAAGCATTGTATTAAAAGACCGACCTTTGGAAATGATATCAATAACCCTAGGCACTGCTTGTTTTCCTCTTACTGTAATATACAGGTATGGAAAGGAAATCTGTTCCATTTATCATGAGATTAGGCACTTGCTTAAAAGCCAAGAGAAATACCCAAATCTTCTGTGTTTTCATCCCAAGGAAGAAAGTGATGATCACAGTAAAAGCAGTAATGAAATTGCCAGGTTTGTTTTCATTCCGAACAAGAACTTTCATCCATGATCAGCTATCACAGCTCAGCTGAGATCTGGCCTCTGCGAGTCACAAGCAGCAGTGTGATTAGACTCTAACTTGCTTTGGGAAAGGCACTCGGGGCCACACACCAACCCACTCCTTTAGACATCTCCATGGTGTTGTTAGAGCTTGTCAACGTGACATGTTGAACCTAAACAATTTGTTACAGTTGGCATTCTTGTAAGCTAACAGCATTAATATGAGATTTTTAGGGTCACTGCAAAAGGCATTAGTGCTGCAAAAAGATGTAGCCACAAAGACATACAAAAGTCTTCTCTAGTAAGAGAAAATAATGAAGCTGATGGTCCAAAGAGCCAGCAAGCATCTCTGAACTGCGGGGGAGGATTTTGTTTTATATAACTCCAAAGATCACAGAGGATGTAAACAGTCTTTATTTTAGCCCTCTGGAATCCTAGCACTCTGAACTATAAAGCCAGTCTTTAAAAGAATGTATATTTAAGTATTTTAATTCATTGTGCTTTTCCCATCTGTCCCTCCTCTGCCTCTCAATTTGATGGCTTAGAGATCCACCCTACCCTTCCAAAACAATTTGTACTGAGTGCTCTCTGGGTTGTAGATTATTAAACACATTTGCTGAACTCTCTCAGTTAAGAATAATGTAATTAAGCTAAGCTGGACCACCTTCGGTGATTTAATTTACAGCATGTCAGGGTAGATACTGCTTGATTCATGCAAGTTAGATGGATTTATGCTGAACTTCTGAATCGCTGATTAGATGGAGCAATCATGAAAAACTTTGGGCTTGCAGGAAAGTCTTACCCCAGACAAAGCAGTAGGAATCCACTAGTGACCTAATGAATGCATGGAATGCATACATACAAGTTGATGCATTTAAAATGCACAGCATTTGGTCAGAAGAGAATTATACATCAGTGCTGTTTCTCATAAGAATCAGCTTTATTTTCAAACTGCAAGTCACTATTGTGATATACAGGCACTACCCACATTTGAAAACTGGATCACTTAAATTTCAGAACCTTAATGTATTTTTACCAGCTTAAATTTACAAGACACACATTTGCAAGTCACCTGAGATGCCTACACACATCCATTTCAATATATGCATTTTTAATTGGCTCAGTCTTCTTCAGGCATGGAAAATGATTACAAATGTTGGTAAGGACTAAGTTGTAGCTTTCCCATGACACAATAAGACAATGAAAATAAAGTACTTTTCTTTAAAAATAGGAGAAAACGTCAAACATTGAATAACTAATGATTGGCATTGAAGTAAGGGGTTATGTAAGATTTATTCATATGAATTTCCAGCTAAGCCGAGAACTGCAGTGCTACACTGAAACACAAGTCTAGAAATGACCAGAAAGAGAAACAAGGGATAAAACCAGAGGAGAACAAGAAAATGCAAATGCCAAAAGGTACCCTTTTGGCCCCAAACCAGTACTCTATGTAGATGTGTTACTTCATTGCTTAATATATTTCTTTCTTTTAGGCATTTCATTGTGGCAATGGCCCAAAGGGTTACTCACTACATTAAACAAGTTTTGCTAGTGTCCCCACCCCCAGAAAAACCTTAAAAAATGAAATGCTGTCAACAGATACAAGTTTGGTGAGTAAGGAAGGACAGGAGAAAAGAAGGGTGAGTATGTGGACTGTTCTGATGGAGCTGCCTGTACAAGAACTTTTGTCTCTCCTCTAATTCAGGGCTTTTATTAAGCCATCTTGTCTTTGAAAGGAATAGATTCTGACATCCTGGACTACAGATAGAGGAGAAAAAGTATTTTACCTGAAACAGTGATAGGAAAGAAGAAATAATTCCTCTATGATCTCTTGGGACCTTGATATTCATTACGTGGATTTTTTTTAAATCTTAGCTAGGGAGAACAAGTAAAAGTATCTTTCCATTAAATACCTTTGTGACTTCATATAACATAAGCATACATTATCTTTTGTCCTTTTCTTTTCAATCTAGTTAATTACTCTTGTAGATTTTATCTGCTCATACAGACAGAAACGTTAGAGACTTCTCAAATAACATAGCAGGATAAATGATGTATTTTACTAGAGAAAAAAAGACTTTGACAAGTGTCAGTCACATATTGAAAACCACTTCAAAAAGGATTCTGAAAACTCAAGATACAAATGCCATCATAGTTAGATACTTAACATTTTCCTATCACCCATAGACAAGCATTGTATAGGCACTTCTACAACCAAATAGACCATAATCCAAAGCATTATGTGCATTTGTTTTTAAGTAGGTATATTATATAGTCAGAGAATGACAGGGAAAATTCAGAAGTTCTACTTTGCAAGTATTAATTCTATTTTTCTGTTTTCTTGTAAAAGTTTTTCTTTTACAAACTAAGCCTCGGATCAGAAGTCTGTTACAGCCTAAATACATATTCAGGTTTGCATGGTAGCACGTAGCAGAGAGGCAGCCCAGTGGGATTCAGAGGAAGAGGCTGCACAGCAGAGCACACAGCCCTCCTACTATCTCACCTGGGGCCCAGCACAGCAGGACTGTTCTAACAGGGCTCCACAGTACCTTTTGTCAGGCAAACACTGTGGTAAATCAACTCTGAGTATGTATCGACAGGAACAATTTGATTTCCTGTAGGAAGCAAAAATAGGAATGTGATTTCTAAGCATGCAAGAGTAATAAAATAGTCTTATTAGATTTCATATATGCCAAAGAGTATAATTAAGTTTCTTGGAGGCTTCCTTAAACATGCTTTTGTCTATTTAAAACTGACATTTCAAAGAACCATACCTGGCACAGTCACTTGCAGATTCTGCTCAAGGAAAGGAAGAGGCAGTCAGCACAGAGTGAAGATGCAGACTTTTGTAACAGAAATATTGAGATTGGCATGAAAGAAACATGGATGGAAATGCCTGCGTGCAAAAGCAGCAGAAGAAGCACCAGAGCAAGGTTTAGAAAAATGGCTCCTATTGGAAATTAAGACCATGAGTCCCAGCTCACCGCTCCCAGGACACTGCTCCCAGCAGTGAAGCTGTGGATGGTGTTGTTCATTGGCACCGCACTACCAAACTATCACGCTGCAACAAGGTTTTCCCACACAAGGTTCCAAAAGTTCACCTACTGTCCATGCTGTTTCTTCATCCTCTTCAGGCCAGTGCACCCTGCTTCTTGCCTCTGCTGCGTCCAGGTTCCTGGCTTCTCCTCCAGCCAGCCTCTCCTCATCCAGGCCTCCTTCTTCTCTCAGCTTCTCCTGGGGGCCTCTCCTCATCTCTCCTACATCCCTGGGCTCTTCCTCATCCAGTCTCCTCTCTCTTCACCCAGTGCTCCTCTTCCACCAGTACTCCTTCTCTTCCAGGCTCCTCAGTGCTATTTAGCTACTTAGCCCAAACAAGCCACAGCTGTACGTTATCCACATTAGCCAACCCACCACCCCAGAAGCAAGCCCACAACTGTATATTATCAATGTTAATTAACCCTCTACAGTTCATCACATCGCACAAGCTGACACTCTGGTGAGACCACTACACAGACAACTCACCTAGCAGGACAACGACAGCAAGGTTGCAGCACGCCACACATACCATTCCTTTTCTTGGTATCCCAATAAGAGAACAGACTATTGACATATTTTTCAAGCATATTCTGAATCAAAACAGCTAATGGGTAGCAGCAGGTTACACAGAGTAATTCTTGAAAGTTGTGAAAAAGCAATCACCAACAGTCATCTCATTAACAATCGCGATCTTGATGCGTACAAGAGTTCGTGATACTTCTGCCTTTCAAAAGGTTAGCCTTTACTCACTGAATCTGCAATCCACAATTTTATCCTCTGTTTTATACAGTCACCACAGACAGTAGTATTTCCCCAATGCAAGTGTAAAAAGGATGAAGCATCGCACCCTTAAACTGCATATCCTAACAGATGACAAAGCTGTGGTAGACATATAGGTAGATGTCATGGTTTAACCCCGGCTGGTAATTAAGTGCCACGCAGACACTGCTCACTCCCTCCTCACCCAGAGGGCGGGGAGGAGAATCAGAAAGGAACACAAAACTCCAGGGTTGAGATAAGAACAATTTAATAATTGAAATAAAATAAAAACAAAAGAACAATAATAGTAACCGTAACAGTTATAATGAAAAGGAGGGAGAAGGGGAGAGGAATGAAATCCAAAGGAGAGGGAGAAAAGAAAACTAGTGATGCACAATACAGCTGCTCACCCCCTGCTGATCGATGCCCAGCCAGTCCCTGAGTAACAATCAGCTGGCCCTGGTCAACACTCCCCCTGCCCAGTTCATGTACCAGGCATGACGTCCCATGGTCTGGAATACCCCTTTGGCTAGTTCAGGTCAGCTGTCCTGGCTGTGTCCCCTCTCAATTTCCCGTGCCCCTCCAGCCCTCTCGCCAGCAAGGCCTGAGAAACTAAGAAGTCCCCGACCACACTGTTCCCACAGCAAATCCAAAACACAGCATTACACTAGTTACCAAGATGAAAATTAACTCTATCCCAGCTGAAACCAGGACAATGGAAAAACCAGTTTCTTCTGAACTGATGTAACCCTTCTACCTCTGGCATCACCAGAGAGCAAACATCATTTTGCATCTAGCTTGCAGACTGAAATTCAAGGAGGACTTCGTGAAGAAGTTACAATTAACTTGCACCTCGCTGCTCATGAAATTACTATCGCATACATTTATGTGGGAAACAGCATAGAGCACGATGGCAAATATAAAGCAGTTCTGGCAAGCAGGATGTTAATGAAAAATATAGTGTTTAAAGAATTTTAAGAGAAACCAAAGAAGTCATACCTAAATCGTGTTTCTGTAAAACAAACTCACCCAAGGACAAGGTTTTAACCTGATTTCGTGTAGCTCAAGGATCAATCTGTTTTAATGTATTAGTCTGTCACTATAGATTGGTGGATTGATCACATCTGGAGTTGAGCTTTACTTGCCAGCAAGCACAAAGTAATCTGTCCAATTGGTTTCACTAGCATACAGTCACCAGGTGCTAACTAGATCCGATCGATATCCCCTGCAGTGTAACAGCTTCTGTGTTTATCGTGCTCCAGACTTCAGAAGTGACAAATCAGTGTCGGCACCGTTTAGCAGTGATGGCTGCAGTGGTGTACCATGCAAAGCATGTCCAGCAAGAGTGGCTCACATGGCACACCTTCGTAGTGATTTTACTTGCGAGCTCCTGTGAGTTTTGCTCCAGCACAAATAAAAGGTCTCTGTCAGCAGAAGCATGCAAGGAAGATGTTATTTGGACACTGAAGTTTTGCAGGCTGGGCTTTTTGTTACTATTACTGGTCTAAAAATACTTATTATTATAAGCCCAGTTAATTATAGCATATCACAAACGTATAGTCAGAACAACATGAAAGAAATGCCGTATTACTAGAACATATCACCATTGTGTATTTGAGAACTGTATTTTCTGACAAAAAAGATCTAAATGCTAGCTAACAGGCTGCATTTTACAACAGGTATGAAAAGGCGATGCTAGTGAAAAGGGAGAAGAGTAAACAGTTATTTAGCTGCCAAGCCACTTCTTGGCATTCATCCGAGGCATCCCAATTTTGATCTGCTACAAGAACTGGACTCTTACACAACTGTATCTTGAAATAGGCTTTACTTTGCCTATGCTAGTCAGAGGCTTGAGGTGATTTATTTTGATTTGCAGAATGTGAGGGCAGGGAAGACAGCAGCTTTCCTGAAGCTACTTTGAATCATAATGGAGCTATTGCTGTAGCTGAAGCAGTAGTGAGCTTTGCTAATAAAGGGCTTTGGTGACCTAATTGAAACACCTTCAATTAAGCGAAATTCCAAAGCTGAGTGTTTCACAGTGATGTATCTAGCTTGAGAAAGATTTTGTCAGGAATGTTTCTTTTTTTATTTTCTTTTTCTTTTTTTTCTCCCTCCAAGAGTGTGAGAAACTGATTGTTTCAAAACACTAAGGCTTCAGTGTTCTGGGAGGGTCTCACGTGAAGACTCCTGTGGAAGTGACTAAACAAAGTAGGGTGAAATCATGAGGGAAAAAAGGTGGGGGAAAAGTAAAAGCTTTCTGACGTCCAAGATAAATATACAGGCTAGTTGTAACACATATTAATATTAAATTGTAATACTAAATGCAATTTTCAAGTAGCGTCTGTACAAGAGCCACCAGAGCGGGATATCTGGCAGCTTTGGAGGGTGCTGGTGAGCACTCACTGGGCTTACACACTGGAGAAGTGGCACTTGGCTGGTCGATGAAACTGCTCTACCTAACAGCTCCCTATGGAGAGTTCTGAGTCCCTTTGGGGACAGCAATAGCACAGCTCAGCGTGATCCTGTTCTGTGTTTAGCCCCAGAGCTAGTTAGGTGTATCTGCAATCCAGGGGCTGAATCTCACCAGGCTGCTTTGTGAGACCAACAAGGCCAGGAAATTTGAACCTGTGCTTGGAAAAGAGTTAAAGACACCTCAATTAAAAAGCAATCCCCAAACCAAACCCACCAGCACACCTATAAAAGACCTAACTGAGCTCTTCTAAAGTCATGTTTGTACTCCTGGGTTTTAATAAGACAAATGTAATTTTGATTAACATTCTGTCATGAAATTCTGAATTATTTTTTTTCTTTCTAAAGTCTTTTCAAAACCGAATCACTACAGACCCCGCATCATTCTAACATGATAAATAAGATGGATTTTTTGCTAGTCACTTAGTAGATTTCAACTGCCCTCGAAAAAAGAAGGGTAACATATTTATGCAGCCATACACACCACAGTGGTTAGTGGCATCATATTAAAAGAAACTGGATTTAATTTAAAAGAGCCGGCAGCAGTGCCAAGCACACAGAGGAGGATCTGCAATACTAGTGACAATGAACTCTGGCTCTCCTACCACAGCCAAAGCCGAGCGTGCCAACAGCCCAGCCAGCCAACAGCCACAGCGTCCCCATCTACACAGCCACACAATGCTGTTCTAAAGAGATTACGTGACAATAAACCACAAGGTGACTGATGAACCCATGGAAGTAGCTACTGACTACTGACTGTGTCATCGTCACAAAGGGGTTTTAGAATCAATTATTAACTACCACAAATTTGAAATAACAGTTTAGGCAGAGCTTAATTAATTTTTGCTGCCTCCCTCCTCCCCTCAACTGATTTCTGTGTAAGCCTTCAGAGCCTTTTGAACTCTGCTCTGTGACAGCTGAAGCCACTTGTGTTCCCTTCTGGTTTTTGGCGATGCCTCCAGGAATGAGTGAAAATGTGAAATGCCCAGTTCAGCTGTAGCATATTGGATGACAAAACCAGTGCAATTACACAGCCTTTGTCCATCTTCATTTGTGTGATAAGAAATTAAATTAAATCTTCCATATAATAAGCATACTTTTATGTAGTACATTCCTTTTCATGAACTAATCTAAAAAAAAAAAAAAAAAAAAATAGCATAAGGAGTCATACAAAACTGCTGATGGAGAAGACTACCCACCAACACACCATTAGCTATTGCATCTTATGTTCTCAAATAAAACATGCTGTGTAGAAGTGATTGCCTTGGAAGTTATTGGTACATTTGAATGCAAACTACCAAACCATGAAAAATGAGGCATCCATTTGCTATAAAAATAAATTAGGAGGCAATGCTTTGCTGGCAAAGCCATTTGAGTACCACAGTTCATAACTATTCATGGTACCATTAACAGATGTCTTTGCTTGTACTGTGAGCAGCCTTATAATATTGTCGTATTCAGCATTACTTTATATTTAAAGTGAGTGCAAGCAACTTTGTTTTAGAATATAATAAAATCTTGCCTGATGTAGAGATCCTATGGGAAATTATACAATAATGTTACCTACATAACTAATTTTCTACTTATGAAATCATGATTCCCACTACACTTTTAGAGCTATTCCAAGTATTGTTTAACCTCACCATTTCCATGTTAATATCTCAATAAATCACAGAAATGCAATACTTCATATGAAAACTGAGTCGTACCTTTGGGAACATAAGTTTTCCTTTCTAAATTAAAAGGGGAATAAAATTGATGCTGAATGTACTGTATGTTGTTCAAGGGTAGTAAAAGTACCCAAGTGCTCCTAACAAAGCAAGGCTACATACTGTATGTACACAGACTCACACCAGATATTGCATAATATTGCTTGGCTATTTAACTCTAGGCCAGGAGAAGTGGGGAGCTGGTTTAAAATACACCTGTGGAAAAAAACCAGAATGTATTGCTCTTTCAGAGATTACTCAGAACTGAAATCATATGGCTAACCAGAGTGAACTCCCCACCATTAAGACACTTGTTATAATGGTGTTAGTTGTTTTGAGTAAGGATTATTTTGAATCTGTAGTGGAACAATCAAAGGCAGGCCATAGCTCTGATGCTTCTTAAAAATATTAAAATAATTTTGAAAAATCATGTAACTGGTAAATTGCCTTCCCCCTTCCTTCAGAAAACGTTACGTTTCCAGAAAGCCCAATACAGAGAAGCAGAGCGGAAAAAAGTGGCACTTTTGCCATTCCACCGGCCTGTTCCCCATCACCCCCCCCCTTATAGCAATGAACTGTGTAATACATTTCAGTGCTTTTGTGTTTTTCTTCAAAAGAGAAGCCTAGCAAAGTAAATATGTTGTACACAGACCCGAGAGCTAGGTAGTCCTAGCAACACAAGTTGACCCATACTAGTTAAGAACTGGCCTAATGTTTAACTAGATCAGGCCCTGCAGTTAAATATTTCAGAGTTCATTCTGCATACACTCTATATTAACCAGATTCTATGATACAGAAATCGAGTTGGGTATGGTACTGTTAAAAAGGTGAAAGTTTCTTATTTTGGCAGCTTCAATAACTTGATGCTTTTCAATCTGCCTTTAGGAAGAAACCAGTGTTGAATTCAGCATGTCACGAGCAGCTTGCCTATTCCAGGCTGCAAGCACTGATTTCATGTCTTGTATGTTAACCACTGCCCTGGTACACCAATGAACTACCCCTACGGCTACCCTAACCCCACTTCTGTTTGCATCTGTGAACTACTTTTTTATAATTTTAATAACATCTTATGTGGGGGATTAATTGTCACCACATTCAGAATCTCATTTTAACTCTCATTCACTGCATGCTAATTTGTAGTTACAGCATAATTTCTACCCTTTCCCTACAGTTTCTCATCAATGTACTATTCATCAGTGCTGTTTTCCAGCCAGAATTTAGTTGAGGTAGGCTTCAGCTGAGTATGTAAAGGAAAGAAGAGGTGTACATAAATAAAGCAAACATATTTAAAAGTTGTGGAAGATTATATCCATGCAATTTATTTAGATTTTATTTTAGTTTTGTTTAAAATAGTTTCCTGCCCTGTCTACTCCGCTGATAATCTCTGTGCTAAATTATACAAACCTACTACAGCTACCTTGTTAAATGCTTTCACTAGGACACCATTTTACCCTTTCTGGTCTTGAAAAATAGCATGCAAACACCAATTAAAATGCTCCTGGTTTCTGTTTGCGGGAGAGAAAAATAATTTGAGTGTTTTGCCATTTGTATTAGATTCTTTTTTGTATGCTTTCCAATACGTTTTTTCTAAATATTTGTCAAAAATAAAGGCAATTACTTTGATCTAGTGGTAAAACAACTCCCTACTTAATTAAATTGCTTTCACTGAATATGAGGAAACCCCCAAAATATCTTTTCAAAGCAAAGATCTTTGTTGAAACTCTTTATTTGTGGACTCTTGATTACGCACAAACACAATTGTTCCTTTTTTAAATGACAACCAGAAGCTGTAAGTAATAGCTATTGTATCCTGTCTCCACAGTAAGAAAAAATGCTCAAATTAGTATGATAATTATGGCTAAATGTTAGAGCTGGGTGATTAATGATATGGACAGGGAGAAAGAGTATGTCTTTAACAGATGCATAGTGCTTGTCGATTGTGTTTCTTGCCATTTTCATAAACCAGTCCTGTTTGTTTCTCAGTAATGATCTTCTTCTAACTATTGCATGACTTTGAAAGGGTATTATAATTTATTATTAATTTCTTATTAAAGTGAGACAGTCAGTCTCAGACAGAACAAGAATGAGCCACTAATAATGGATGACAAATACATTCACCCCAGATTATGAACAAGGAAGAATACATTCTACTTAAGACTGGAAATTTATTACTTGGAAAGAACTCCTAGAAATTGTACTTTACAAAATTAAGAAAAAGAAATGTGTTACATTTGTCAAACAGGTATCATAAGAAAACAGACATTATTTGTCCCAAGATGGGTCCATCTAGACCAGCAAGTCTCTGGCAGTAGCCAAAAATGAATGTTGGGGAAGGGGTTGAAGCTTGGAGCAAGCACACAATGACACTTCCCCCAAATCCATCTCTTGACATTTTGTAGCTTCCTGAAATTTTTATATTTTATAACCTTTGGTGGGTTTTTCCTTTTGACTTCTGGCAGTTTCTTTTTGATCACGTGATCACATGCGTGTTTATCATCCAAAAACTTGACAGTTCTTCCCAGCTCAGTTCTAAGTGTGAAGATCAGCCTCCCCTTGCTTGTTTTGAACCTGTCCCTTAATGCCTTCATTCAGGAAGTGTTTTGGAAGAGATGGGGAATGACCTTCTCTCCCACCTACAACCATACCATCTCTCTCTCAGTTACTTTTCCTGGCTGAAGAAATCTTAGGTTGCTTACTTGCTTCTTGTGAAGAAGCTGCTCCATACTTGTGATCATCTTTGCTGACTCTCTGAACTGCTTCAAGTTTTTAATATATCTTCTTTCTGAGACAGAGAGAGACCAATGCTGCACACCACACTGATGGATCTGGGCACACATTCAGCTTGCACAGTGACAGAAGGAAATTTTGTGGTTTGTTCATTACGCCATTCCTGGTAATTCTTAACATTCAATTTGCTTTTTTAACTACTGAATGCTGAGCTGACATTTATGGCAATATCTCATTCCCAAGTGGTAATGGTTCATTCAGAGTCTATTATTTTACAGAGAATTTTTTTCCACCCTGTGTGAATCACTTTACATACATCTATGCTGAATTTAATCTGCCATGTCCTCTCCCAGTCACTCAGTGTCATAAGGTCATTCTGCAATTCTTTCCAGTAAGCTCTTGTCTTTGATGCTCTGAAAAACTTGCTATTACCAGAAATCTTCTTTTACTTGCTCACATTTTGAGGAACACAGAGCCCAGCCCAGAGCCAGGCAAGAGGATCTCCACTGGCAGCTGCCCTACACAACAGACTACTCTTTGCCGCTGTTTTCCAGTTGGGAGTAGCAAGGATGCAGCTGCTGCAGGTGGGAGGAGGAGAAGCAGAGGCAGGACATTGCCCTTGCTGACCAGGGCACAATCCCACAGTCCTGAGCCCCAGCAAGGCAAGACAGTAGGTCATGTCCTGGGACTCCCCAAGCAGTCCGACTGGAAGGAGTAGGAGAGCGGGCCAGAGACAGGGCTAGTGACGAGGGTATCTACAGTGTAGGTCCAGAGTCCACCCGGGGAAGCAGGCGGAAAGCCAGGTCTGGCGGAGGCAGGGCTGGACACAGGGGTACAGCTCTGGGTGCCCAGGTCTGAGCCTCTGTGGAGCTCCCAGCCCATGGGCAGATGGTGTGTGGATGGGGTCCCCAATGAGGCTTCTCAGGGAGATGATGAGATATTCGTGCAGTTGTGACCCTGACAAGCCAAGTCAGTTATTCTTCTACACAAGGAGCTCTTACTCCTTGGCTGTCTAAATTCTTGATGGCATTTTGGCAAGGAATTTTGTCCAAGTGCTTTCCGGTTACCCAAGCAGACTGTATCAGCTGCCGTAAGCTTGGCAGCTCCCTGAAAGAACCCTGAAAGGTTTGTGAAGCATAATTTCTCTTTCCATAAACTATTTTAAGAACTCTTCCCAACACAAATGTACCCATGTGAATACTAATTAAATTATTGCCTATTATATTTGATGGTACACTAATTATGATGTCAGGCTAATGCATATTCATACGTACCAATGATGGTGTCAAGGTCACCGGTTTCTTTTTTGAAGCTTTGAAAGATCTTGGTGTCATTCACATCAGCTGAGCAATTTTTTTAAATTACACAAGCTTTTTTTTTTTATTGTAAAACAATTTCTCACCTAACTCTGGCAGCACATCTTGTGAAAATGGCAGATTTAAGTTGGTCACTGCAGTGCAGTTGCAGTGGAGTCAGAGAACTGGGGAACTGGAAGGCCTCTAGCAACCTGCCAGCATGCTGCAGACACCTCAGCTATTTCCCTCGTCTATCTCCCTGAATGCCTTTATCTGTGTGTTTCAGTAGAATTTTGTCAAATGGGTAAGTATCTATGAAATATTTCCTATGAAACTGCTTTCTGCAGATTTCCTGGAGGTTACAAATACTACATGACAGAACTATGTAAACAGCTCAGATCTCTTGACTGAAAGTGTTATGGCTTGACAATATGATCAACTTTCATCTCTGCTTTGTTTCTCCTTACTCTTATTTCTTCACTGAATCAACTGGAGAAACAGCTGAACAGTTATTAACAAACTTTTACAAAATCAGTCAGTCAAACGAAAGAAATAATGATATAAAACTACAAATACTTAAGTGAAACCCCCTAATTTTGAAGATCTCTAATACTATCAAATAACAGATTTCACTTCCTCCATTTTACTCAGTCACTACAAGAGTGTTTGCAGCTTTTTGCTTGGAATCAGGCTGCTTTAATTTGGTTGTGTATATTGGTTCTTATTTAGTAAGAGAAAGCAACAGATTAGTGATAATGTTAGTTACAGAAGTGTCACAAAACAAGATTAACAGCGCTAGCTGCACCAGAAACCATAAGGCACAGATAAACTTGCTTTTTAAAGCTCCCTAAACCTCAGAAAAGGTATATTTATGCATACATCTGAGCTCAGTAAACTCACAGTATTAACAACAGTAAATCTCAGAGAACTTTGAGAACTCAAAAACATACATACTGGTCTGGATCACCTATTACTTATACATCTACAAATATTTTAAGGTAAAAGGTATAACTTCATTAAAAAAACTTAAGTACAGCTATGTTATTTCTGCTTTACATGCAAGCACTACCAGTCAAACTTGGTGAAAAACCCCATATTCTGGCTCCAGGTTTATTTTCATTTCCTATGGAAATTGTCTGAAAGAGTATGACCATGCATCTGTATCATCAAATTATTCAGAAGTCAACTTTCTGATAAAAATCTATCACAAATGAAAGTAGTCCAAGTAGCAACCATCATTTGGGGAAAAATGGTGAAAAATAAAAAATGCCTTCGTCAGAACCTAGCTCATTTTTTTTGCATTAGTTTTCATCTTTTTGCATGTTTCAGATGGACAAAACCAGTGAAGTAATGGGAACATCAAAATAAGCGGGCAACCTTACAGTATAAAAGAAGTAGAAAGACAGTAGAATACTCAGGCAGATTCTGTTTACCTGTATTTACACTTGACCACAAGTCTCTAGGATTAGAAATGTAAGAAGCACACCAAAAAAAGGAAGATATACTTGAAATAGGATAAGAACCTTTTCACTTGAGCCAAGCAAATACCACGATTCCTATTAAAATAAATGTCAAACCTTAAGTTGCTATTTTCCATTCCAGATTCATACCCTCAAATCCCAGTTTCTTCTTACTTCTGGGGACTAGGTATTTTCTTGCCACTGGCTTTTTTTCCCCCTCACTATTTCTGTTTTCCTTATGTCATCTTACCCACACTTGAGAAGGTCTATCACTTCTTAATCCCCCAAAATTGCATCTCGCATTCTCCAGTTCTTTCCACTACATACATGTGGGGCCTCTCTCCAGCCACCATGAGACATGCTTGCTGGTTTGTCTATTTAGACTCATTATTTCACCCTTGCATCTTTTCACCCCTCCAATGGCTGATTCTCTGGCAGCTACATGTATTCCAACATCTAAGTATCGCTTGCGGAAAGGTCCTTTGTTGATCTGAATTGAACAACAGGGTATTTTCTGGCTCTGCACTTTTGAATCCCAGCTGACAAATTCCGCTAGTTAAGCACATACCTACTTCTTTCATGAGAAAATTTGAGATAACCCTCTCTTCCAAATCTTAGGTCACTTGTGAAACAAATCTCTACTCCAGGGCCACAAACAAAGCAATGTTCATTTGCCTTTTGCCTAATTTAACCTAGCCTGGTTCCATGTGAAACCTGTTTCTTTGGAATGGAGCTTCCATAATACCTGTTAGTCAGCTCTTCCTCGATGTATCTCCTCCTGTGATCCTGCTTAAAAAAGGAGAAGTAAAACTAAACTGCGCCTCAATACTTTTCTAAAGTATATGATGAGAAACAGTAAATACTGGTCGCCCAGGTCCTGTATGTACCAACAAGTTCTAATTGTCATGACCAGCTATAGCATCCCTCTCTGTGATTTTCCTCTGAGACCTCCTCCCCCTGCTCCAGGGGTGTCACTGCCTGTGTTCAAGGTCTGCTCCAATGCGGTATAGTCATATAACGTCGGACCAGACCCTGTGGAAACAGCTATGTTTGTTTCCCCATCCACTGATTCAAGAGTTGCATTGAAGCTTGAGCTGGGCTATGTTGTAGGTATGTCTGTACCCAGCCTGGTACCTGGCTAATCTTGACCTTACCCTGCTGACTTGAGCTCTTGGCTTGGTCTTGGACGTGCGTTATCACTACGAGCTTGTCTGGCAATCATTGGACTGTGGCTGACCCTGGTTACTGTCACCAGAGCTGCCCTGCTTGCCTTGCTGTGGTCCTGGGGGACTGCACCCCTTGAAGGACTGCATCTCTCAGCTTCCCCTCTGCTGCCCTCCAAGCAGCACACTCTTGCTGCTCCTTGAGACTGATCAAGTGGCCAAGAAATCCCTTAGCCAATGGTTCTCTTGGGGGGCATATTGTAGGATTGCACTTCATTGCCAGAAAGGGAGGCAATCAAGAACAATAAATAGCTTTTACACACCTGGTATTCGTATGAATCAGTGGAAAACTACAGTTGGCTGTAATTCCGCAGGGCTTAAAAAAACAAAGTAAAATGAGACACTGCAGGGAGTTGTTTTAGAAACTGAGGATAAAAAAAGTATTTCTCTGAAATAATCTTCACACCAGTTAGCTATGTTTTCTTCTCACCCAGAAGATGGCATTAATGACGTGTGTTCTACCTGCAGCTGTCTTTGATGACCACAGGGATTCATAAGCTGTTCTGCCCACTAACTTTCTGCTGCTTTATATTAGAACAAATTCACAGTTGTGCCAAACAGAAAGGACTCACTTGTCTACCAGCTTCTTTCAAGGTGAAATCTAAGTTGAATAGGAGAGACAATTTCTTTGAGAAACTAGGCCTTCTTCTGGAGCACTGTACCATTCTGCTAGAGAGAGAGAAGAGAGAAGGAAGGAGAAGGAGAGAATGAAAAAGGGAAAAGCAAGGTAGAAAACAGAAGAGGAAGAGAAAGGAAAATGGAAATAGCCTTTCCATATACATATTTAGGTCTCAATTGATACAAAATTTTCTCTAGCTTCTAGATGAATGTCTCCTATAATTCTTCCCTAACTTTAGAGCTATTGCACATGATGTTGATAAATATTTATGCAACAGAATTCAGGAGTAATAATTTTTTTGTAACGTACTAATCTGGATCTAATAAAAGACAGTAGTGTAACTCCACTTAATACACATACTTTAACGCCAACCATAACCCCCAAAATTATTTTATTCCTGTGTGCCATTTTGTAAGCATAATTATTGGCTTTAATTTCAGCTGCTATCTTGGTTGAACAGGCTAAGTTGGCAATCACTCATTTGTGCACCATAACGTTCTGGAACTCATTGCTACAGATTTGCTCTTGGGTGATGATGTAAGAAATTGATTCCTCTGTAATCAACATAAAAAATTAACCAAAAATTGTTCATATAGTATGTTACACAGGCTGTAGGGGAGAAAAATCTAACATCATGTTGATTTACATAGCTATTCAGGTGTTAAGCTTTTAAACAAACATTTTGAGAAGGGTCAGAACACTTTGCTCCAATATTTTTGACATTATAATAGCGTATGATCTGAAATCTTAGAATTCTATATCTAATAGCTTGGAGTTCCTTTAAATCATGATACCTATGATGACAGGAACAAGGATCATCTAAATTCTACTTACTACTATAGGCATAAAGGTGTCTGGTTATGCTCACACCAATTTTACTATCCACTAACATTTCAAATCCTTTGAAGACCTCTAAATCACAGCTTTTGTTTTCTTTTTATTAAGAACGATGGAGCTGCAAAGTTGCTGCAAATAACCTATGCCTAAACTTAACTCTGTTGCTGCTGTATTCAGGTCTTTCTGCTGCTTAAAATTTATCAATAGCAGCTGATTAAACATTTATTATATCATTGAGATCACAACACTACACTCCAAGCTCTGTTGGTATTTCCTTGCTAAATCCCAATTTTCAGGGGTTTATTACTCCATTATCTTATATCTTGCTGAGTGCTCTTATAATAATAGGGGATTATGCCTGAAACTTAATTAGTTCAATTTTTATTGATAGTACTTATTAGCAGGTCCCCAGTTTCTACTCTACAGCTAGTGAATAAATAAGATACAGCCAGGGAACTCAAAAGAGAAAATATTTTAAAACCAAAATTCAATCTAATAGCATAGAAAATTAATCAGAATATCTTTAAAAAGGCCTGAAGTCTTTTTTGGGGCAAAGATGCAAAATGAAATGGTGATTGCAAATTCCTCTACTGGTGGGTTAGCTCTAGAGATTGTGGTAGAAGTTTGGAAACTGTCACTTTCTGGCAAAAATGTTAAGGCCAACTGGGATCAGTTCCTCCTGGGGAAACCAGGCGTCACTTCTCAGGAGATGTTACGCACTAAGACTACATACCATATTTGTGATTCTTGTAACAAGCTAGGATTAATCTAAGCCAAAGCAACTGACAGATAAACAAATGTGCATTTGCTTTAAACATACTATTTACTTCTCCATAAAACATGACAATAAATATATGTGGATCAAAATAAATCCAACTGATCAGACTGACACCTAGAAAATATATAGTCTGCCATATGAACAGAGCTTTAAAGCTATAGAAGTGACTTTTTTCTTTTGGCATTGTAAATACTCATACACATTGCAACTAACTAGGGAGCACATCATTCAAACTCTGCTTTAAGTCATAAATGAGAATGAGTTTGGACACAGCCTAAACCACAGGCAGAGGTGAACTGTGTTTTCCAGTGGAACAATACGATCTGGTTTAGAATGCTATTCCAGGACATGCTTATCCTGGACAGTAGTAGGCTTGGTTAGGCAAAAGATGCAGTTTGTTGCGGAACAGAGGGAGAAACGGTAAAACTACAGCAGTGCCAAGGTCTCTACGTAGTACTTGCACTTTGTTAGGGTCCTTAATATTTTTGATTTAAAATACCAGTAGTGTTAGGCTATGTTTGGCTTCTCTTAATCTTCAGAGAGCTAAGGATTTTCAGTACCCTTCAGAAGGTAGCAAACAAGTGCAGTGACTGATGCTCCTTAGACTACTATCATTCATTCTTTATAGCAAAATGGGTTAAAGGACAATTACTGCATTTTAGACGCTTTTTTCCTGTTACAGTTCTCCCCTGCTACAGTGATGTTTCAGTTCCTGTATCAGCAGTAAGGATCAAAGCATTCTCCTGAAGATGCTCAAAATAGAAGAAATCAGAACAAAAATACAAATTTCAGACAGGAAAAATGCACTTACAGTGCAGAATTTCATCACACTAAGGCATATATTTCTTCTTACAAACTGATTAGGAAAAGAATAGAGAAAGCATCATTGTTGGATGAAGAAATTTATCAGAGATGAGCATAATACAACTTAGGAAAAAAATAACACAAATATAGCTTGATGTCCATAGACATTGCACAACATGCCACAACTGTATTAATTAGAAACGTATAGGAGATTGCCCTAAAAAATTAGATTTTAGAACAAACTACATTTTATTAACTAATTTCAGATTAATTCCAACACACAGGACATCTTAAAATTTCTATATACATGCCAATAACTTCCACTTTTGGCTGCTGCTGTAAACATGTGGAAAAAAATGCCTCCTTCCTTTAATAAGACTCACAGATTTCTAAATACAGTACTGAGGGAGAAAAACTGGAAGAAGTACATTAAAATTGTAAGTTCTGCACGCAGCACAACAAACGCACAGAATTTATGCAGAATAGCCATAGTTACTTTAGCGTTCTACAATCTCACAAAGTAGTTTTTTCTCATTTGAATTTGTGAATGAATCCTGTGTATTTACTTAAGCAAGCACAAACCTACCACTCTTCCCAAAACCAAACTAAACTCGGTTGCAAATGTTGACCCCACATTGCAATACACCATTATTCTACCCATCTTACATCTAAATGCTCAATGTCTCCCTGTGAACACTATTCTGCAGCCTTAGTTTTCTCAAACTGATTTTACTACAAATATTTTCCTCAATAGCAACACAAATTATTTTGTACTGTCCTACACTAAGAAAATGGTGAGTTTTCACATATTCTAGCCTTTTCTGTGTGTCTTTTATATTACAAAATGCAAACATATGGCTCAGTTTCAAGTGGCTAATTGACAATATCTTAAAGTGCTCTTAAGAGTTTCAATTGTATGTATAACATCTGATAATCTGATTGTATTTTATTTAAGACTAGAAAGTACTTCAGAAGTCAACAGATGGCAGCAGATATACTTTAGAGAAAAAAACAGTAATTTACTTCTATTTCTTTTACAGGGTTTTCTTGCTGTATATTCAGTAGAGTTTGAATGAAGGGGCTGGAACGCAATGAAGAAAACTTCACCAGTAGAAAAAGACTAATAGTAGATGTTTTTTCTATATTCATCAAGATAGTTTCAGTTAATTACAAATGTGTTTCGTGCAAGACATGCATATATCATAATAGAATTGCTATATATAGGCGCAAAATTACACTTCATACCATATGCTGCAAAAGAAATTGCCTGAGTGAATGGGAGCGCCTTCTCACTCATACAGCTTCCATACAACTGAATTATGTACTGCAGATGAGGTTACTACTGTTGTAGGATTATACATTAGAATATAGACTCTAAGTAATTTTGGTGGTTTCGATCTCAATTACACTCAAGAGGATTTTGGTATCCATAAACAATAATAAATCTTAATTACTTATTTTAATTGGGATAACCACTACCTTGGATAACCAATGGTCCAAGAGATTTTGGTGCAGCAGAAAGAGATATCTGAGTTTTACAAGGTAGCTGATTACAGAACTGAGATCAGCAGGTAGGTGGCTCTTCCCCACACGAGCTACTTGGCAAGGCATGCCCACAGTCATTTCTAAGAAAATGACCAAGACAAAAAAGAACAGTCCTCAACAGAAAGATGCTCTTTCTTCTGCTACTTCTTTCTGAAGTAGAGTTACGGTCTCCCTCACCTTAAGCATTTAAATGCAAGGTGTCTTTCTCACTGTACTACAAGAACAGAGCTTCAGAGGACAACTTGCTACTACATGGGCCTCAGGAGTAAAAAATGACTGCTCAGTACACTGCTTATTTTGCTCCAACTGCCACACCAACATCACACAAAATAGACAGTTAGAGCACTCACCACTGACATCTCCCACTTATTTTGAAGAAGGTAAAAACAACACACCACTATCTTCCATAATGTGTCAGAGGAGATATTCTTTCGGGTCAAATATATGACAGAATAGGAATTCTGATGAATGAAGAGGAGAAAGCAATCCCCCAAACATGGAGATTAGGGCACAGAAGGCTTCTATGCTGTGTGTGGCATTACATGGCCATTCCCTTCACACAGGGTTTTCTCTGCTGTGATGCTCTTGAGACTCATAAGCTACTTGTTCAAATTAGGGGTGGATGGGAGGAAGGGTTTTCAGTTCCCAAATTCTGCTCCAGACATGCAAAGACCCAGACCTCCGCTTTTCCGAACATCAGATGGAATTTTAAATGGGTGCAATATAGCTGAAATAGCACATTAAACCTTGCATTTTCAAGCCTGATCGTTTACATAGCCCAACACAAAAAACTCATACTGTGAGAGACAGAAGACAAAGAAGAAGACAATAATACATATCCTGGGATTTAAATAATGAAGATACTCTACACTTAATTAAAAACAAAATCACCAGTTTGTAGGGTCTTTAACATTTTTCTTTTAAGACATGTAAATAGAAAAACTGAAGTGTGAGTGAGTTTCAAAATAGTTCTATTGCAAAACATCAAACTCTTTTGATGAATCTGGCATCCCAATTGTATTGACTTTAGATCTTTTGGGAGCATCTTTTCACGAAATATAAAGCAACTAATGCTTTATAAAGATGCAATTCCCTTTTGATAAACTAAAAATATAATTTTTAAGAAATTTTTAGAGAGTAATTTAAAGTTTAAATGCAAAGGAAGGATCTGTTGATTGTCTTATAATGGAAGGACATTATTACTGATAAAAATATAAAGTATTTATGTTGTTACAGTTATTTCAGACATTTTATCTGTCATCTTTTTCATAACCATGCCAAACCACAAGCCATTTCAGCTTTTAATATTAATTCTTTAATGTAGCAGTGGAAAGAGAACAAACCAGAGCACTGCATTGTTTGAGAGATGTGTTCCTCCAATCCTAGTTTATTAATCTTAACAGAAAACACCTTTATCGAAAAAATGTGTTTCATTATAAGGAAAGAAAAAAAATCAGTGTGTTCTTTGAAATGCTCCTTCAATTCAAGGTGTGCTGTGAGCAAAGCATATATCCACAGCTCATGCATATATTTCCAAATCGCCATCTGGTGTGCATACATTATGCATTTGTGTAATAACATGCATAGCTATTATTGTTTTAAAATATAAGTTATGAAAGCTAAGTAAAATACATCATATCTGACAACTCATTTTTCCCAACAGCTTTTGAACAGACATGTTTATATTATCTTAATGTCATATTGTAATGTTCAAAAAATAAGATGTACTGTGTGAAAATGAATTAAAGAATAACCAACTTTCAGCCCTTAGTACATGCTTTTGGCGTGCTCCATGTGTAGAATACTTGACTGGTTTAGTCCTTTTGCCTGCACGGACTAGAGCACATTTTGTCATGTTTCAGTTCAAATCAAAATCAAAGACAGCAAATTTATCCTCGCTTGGGCTTGTTGAGGATAACGTTACTCTGTATTAGATTAAGACACTCATTGAGTTAGCTTCAGACTTTGCCATGGAGTTGCACCCAAAATACTTCACCCTGCTGAGCAGAGCAGGCTAATACAGATACTTTGAAGATCCAGAGCTACTGCCTACATGGCAATATGCTGTCTCATGATGACATAGCACTAACCGGTCACAAACTGTATTTATAAAAGCAGTTTTTAACTTGCAACAATATTCACATTACTGGAAGTTTATCTTTAGTAATTTATTAGTATTTGAAGATTGTTCACTGGATTCCACTCTCTGCCAACAAGCTTCTCCTCCTTCAACCCTGTTATACAAACGCTGCAGGGAACAGATTTATACCTACTAGAAATAAGACCCAAATTAACTACAAAAAATTTTTGAAGCCTTCTCCCTTCTTCTGTTCTGCGGCTGCCAGGTTTTAACAATGAATAAATTCTTTGATGGAGGTTTTGATCAATGGATGAATTTTGTCTGCACGGAATCTGTATGGATGTTGTGGATACTTACAAGATGAGTAGGGGGCAGATAACATGAACAAAATTTAAATGACACCAGAACTAATACTTGTCTGAGATTCTCATAAATGTTAGTGGTTATGTTAATTTACACTATTAAATAATAAATTCAGTATTTAGCAGTAAGTTAGAAAAAATTCAGCAGTAAGTTAGCGGACAAAAAGTTAATAATCAAGAATTCGCTACTCCACAGCAGCTAAAAAAATAATGGCACAACAATTTTGTCAAAGGTGCCACAGTTAAAGCAAACTATTAGATCAGGATGCCAGAACAAAATTTTGCAACTTAAAAAAATGCTCTTGAATATTATTTAACAATGTTTTTATTTCTTCTTATGTATTCATAGAAGGTATCTCTAAAACACAGAATTTTGTGTTCAGGCTGACACACTGGCTCTAGTGCAACAGAATTCTGTCAGATTCCTGGAATTTTTTTTGAATTTTTGAATGCCTGCCATATTCCTATAAATTAAGCTTGACTCCTCTTATCTTATCACGTCTGATAATCTGAGATCTGAAAATATGCCAGCATTGAAACACTTTGCTTAGAACAAATCCTTGATTCATACATGTCATTCATCAAGGTGACTTCAGACTTCTAAAGAGAAGCCCAGAAAACTCCTTCAGGTGAACCACAGTATAACAGCATGGCCAGGGTTGGAAGGGGCCTCTGGAGATCACCCAGTCCAAACCCTGCTAAAGCAGGGTCTTCTAGAGCAGGTTGCACAGCGTCATGTCCAGATAGGTTTTGGATGTCTCCAGAGAAGGAGACTCCACAGCCTCTCTGGGCAGCCTGTGCCAGTGCTCTGTCACCCTCAAGGTAAAGAAGTTCTTCCTCATAGTCAGAAGGAACTTCCTGTGTTTCAGTTTATGCCTGTTGCCCCTTGTCCTGTCACTGGACACTACTGAAAAGAGCCCAGCCCTGGCCCCCCGACACTCGCCCTTAAGATATTTGTAGATATTGGTAAGATCCCCTCTCAGTCTTCTCTTCTCCAGGCTAAACAGGCTCAGCTCTCTCAGCCTTTCCTCATCAGGACTATACTCCAGTCCCCTCACCATCTTTATAATCCTCCTGTCTCTCTGAAACTGGGGAGCCCAGCACCGGACACAGCACTCCAGGTGCAGCCTCACCAGGGCAGAGCCGACGGGGAGGATCACCTCCCTCCACCTGCTGGCCACACTCCTCCTCATGCACCCCAGGATCCCATTGGCCTTCTTGGCCACGAGGGCACATTGCTGGCCCATGGGCAACTTGCTGCCCACCAGCATTCCCAGGTCCTTCCCTGCAGAACTGCCTTCCAGCAGGTCAGCCCCCAGCCCATACTGGTGCATGGGGCTGCCCCTCCCCAGGTGCAGGACCCTACACTTGCCTTTGCTGACCTTCATCAGGCTCCTCTCCGCCCAACCCTCTAGCCTGTCCGGGTCTCGCTGAATGGCAGCATAGCCTCTGGTGTATCAGCCACTCTTCCCAGTTTGGTATCACCAGCAGACTCGCTGAGGGTACACTCAGTCCCTTCACCGAGGTCATGGATGAATAAGCTGAACAGGACTTGACACAGCACTGACCCTGGGGACCACCACTAGCTACAGGCATTCAGCTAGGCTCTGCACTGTTAATGACAACCCTCTGAGCTCTGCCATTCAGCCAGTTCTCAACCCACCTCACTCTTCACTCGTCTAGTCCATACTTCGGTGAAAGTAATGAAAATTCTGTAATTTTCATTTGCAAGCTCAACAATCCTGAAATCACCAGTCATTATGAAACAGCTTTACAGCTATGGATGGAAGCAGATTACTGGCAATGTAATAACTATACTTAAAACCATCAAGCATAAGGATTTTACAGGTCACCAATTTTCATATATAGATATTGCAAGGTATATAATCAAAACTCCAAATAGTGCTTATCTAGAGATATGTTGCCTTTGTTGTTCTACGAACACTAATCAGATTTTAGCCTCCTACTTTCTACAACTTCTTGAAGCCTTATACAAACACTCACAAGCAAGTGTATGGTCTTACTTTTTACTCATGTTACATCACAAGGAAGACAACCCTCACTTGTTTGTCAAGGCAGCCAAATGCCAGAGGGGGAGCAAGAAACCATGTGTGAATATGAACTGGACACATAACTAAAACTAAATTAAAAGACTGTCATCACACTCTTTCATCATCTAATGCAATAAGTAAATCAGGACGACAAAAATTTCTTAAGAGTGAGCAAGGGGTTTTTTAGCTTTTTAAGAAAAAACATCTTTTTTTTACAAAAAACTATTGCTACAAATTCAAGAGACATGGAAGTTGTACATTAAAGTAAAATTGCCAGAGGACTTATGAGGCAACACTATGTAATAATGTAATGTGAACTGGGAAATTGAAAAAAACTGATTATGATTTTGAATCATATGTACATATCCAAATGATTGGTTTAACCAAAATACATTTGTGAAAATAAAAATACTAGTATTCTGCTCAAAAACATTTGCTAAAATATAATATAAATGATGTTGATTGGACAGCTAGTTTGAGCTTTAAAATCTGATTCAGTGTAACTAAAGAAATTACCTAAACCTTGTAAAAACTTCAGTCTCTCAATTGGTTTCTTTTGTCTCATTCCTCTTTTTGAGGTTCAACTGAACATTCATGTGATACTGGGAACCGCCACCCTTCTGTTACCCTTATAATAAAGGTAATACATATAAAAATGGCAAAAAATATACCTGAATGACTCTCCTCAACTATATCAACTCATATAAACTCACTGAACCTTGACTTGATATGAGCTACAAAGCCCTTTCAATACTGGCGGGGATTTTTTCTTCAAAGTTTTTGGGGAAGAGGCAACAAAATTTATGGTGTGAAAGGAAACAAATTCCTACTCACAGAGAATTTAAAATAGTAGAAGGAATTCAAGCGGTTTCAACAGTGCATGTTCACCATCCTCTACTGCACACACACAGAGGACATAAGGCTATGATGTGCTTTTAACTTTTTTTGAAGCAAATCTTCAATAGTTAAGATACATGTCTTAGTAGGTGCACAGAGACATTACTGATGATATTAAAAATCAAATTGCATTTCATACATATCCCTTTTTACCTTCATTCAATTCTAGTATTCCTAAAAAGAGTAGTTCAACTCTTTTTACAGTATGAACACTATGTACCCATTGAGAATGTGCATATAAATACACATGTGGAAGATAGAGTAAAATGTCATAGCTGAAACTAGTTATCTGGGGAAACATTAAGGCATTTAGCCGTAGTTATTGTTCAACCACAGATTTTGCTGCATAACATTATGTAAAATAATACTATCATTTTCATTTTCAAATTACAAGAATTAGAAAGATTGTAATTACATCAATGTTTTGACCTCCCAGTTTCTCATGATCCAAACAAAACAACGCAAAGGTTCCCACATGTACTACAGCAGATTCATTTGTGTGTCAGCAGAAAGAAACCTAAGACCAAATTCAGTATCTCAGCCCTTCCTCCGTAGCTTGTTTTAAGCTAATATAAAACTTCTGTGTGTGCTAGAAGAAGGTCCCAGGCTCTGTACTGGCCTGACAGAGCAGGATCTGAAGAACTTGCCTGGCCTTGTTATGGCCTGAGCCACGCTGCCACTCAACTGCAAGGCCATTCATTGCTCACTGCTTGCATGTTCATGCTTTGGTCTGGGAAGACCTGATGTGCCCCCAGCTGCAGTTCCTGGGGCCATGGGGCTAGGGGTGGCTCTCCCAAGCTTTACAGGTCATGACGGAAAGGGGAGCAAATTGTGATATGAGACTATATGAAAATGCAAGTAGAAGCTTGTGCCTGGGGGAAGGGGTTGGTTGGTGTTTATACTGTTTGCTTCTTTTGAAGACTTTGGGATGCTGATAGCCTGCTGTGAATTTTTGCTCCCTCTCCATTTGAGGACGGTTGGTGCTGTTGACCTTACATGGCACAGGGATGTTGGAAGGGTGAGTGTAACAGCAGAGAAAAGGGAGTCACTAGTAAGTTTTCTTCTGTAATAGTTTTAAGGGTATTATGAATGAGACTTTTTAATATTAATTTGGATTGTGAGTGTTAATATTACTGTAATTGAACTAGTTATATTTTGCTGTTGGATTTTGATTAGATTGTGAAGATTTTAATTGGGCTAATGATAAATTCTTGGCTCTACATATGTTTTGTTCCCTTTTGGCCACAAGACTTTGAGTGTAATGCTTCCTTATGATGGAAAATGAAAAAGGGAGAATACAAAAAGGAAATCTCAATACAGCTAGAGCTTTCACAGGTTCATATTTACTATTTTCCTTTCATACCTCTTATTTATTCTCTCCAGTTCTGAAATACATGGAGATTGACTGTTTTGCTAGAAGAATATTGTCAGATCACTATAAGTTGTAAATAAGTCACAAGAAAACAACAAATTTTCTTCTACAGTGTGAAACCTTTACTCCCTCAGAGCAGTCAAAGCTGAGTTCTTATTTATTTAGATTTAGGTCTGCATTAGTGAATATGATCCACACGATGAAGCGATAGTATAATGGCAATGCCATGACAACCACTAAAATTACTCAAGTGTGAAGTTATCCAAAGTAGCTAGGTCAGTTCCTTTTGAACTTTCAAGCAGGACCCTGAAGTGGGAATTGCTTGCATTCATCTAGACAAGGAAGTGAAACCTGATTATTACTGGTCACAAATGCCTGTTCACTTATCCTGGAGGAAATGATCTCCTGTTGGCAATTAAGAGGTAATTAGCAGTTTCCTGACTAGAATAAACACATCTAGCCAGTAATTTTCCATTCTCAACCTTAGGGCAAGCGAACTATTGCCAGTTGCAGATGTTTAATGCTGTCCAACCTCAAAACAGCCCCAGTCTACGATTTCAGAAATGCTGCTTTAAGCATGTTAACTCAGGGAATGTTAAGTTTTACATGATACATTAATTTTCTAAAAAAGAGCTTATATTTTCTGTAAGTTCTGATTTAATATCCTACAGAAGATTCAGGCATTGAGATTAGCATTCAAATATGCATGTGGGTGAAGCAGTGTACTCCAGTTGCAGTAGACGAATGCCTGTATGAATAATTAGTATTTCTATTCGTTAGTATGGAAACAACCTATTCCTGAAGACAGAAATAAAATGATCAGTAAAGGGCAGACATATCAGTGTCTGCATCTGGGAATCTCCATTCTCCTGGAACAGGAGATTTTCCATTTCTATTATACCATTAATACAGAGGTCATTATTCTCCTAATACCTTGCCAACTGCCATTAAAGTAACAGGACATGGATGAAAATCTAACCTATGATTTCTATTTTCTTCCACTTATATTTGAGCAATTCACTTATTTTGGGAGCCACTGCATCAAGTCACAGAGCACAAGTACATATAAAAGAATAAACTGTTTATGAGCTGCTCAATCAAAGTACTACCTCAAAAACGATTTTGTTAGACATGCAATCTGAAAAAGTACCTCCCACACATTAAAATGTTTCCAAGAGAGATAGTAACATTACTATTAAAGTACACAGAACAATAATAATCAAGAAAACATATGATCTCCATGAGACATTGCTCCAGAAATATATAAAACAGTGAAAATACTGGTTTTCCCAAAGTTTGTGGTAAACTTCTGATCAGTGTACAGGTCAAGAACTAGTTTCATAGACTCTGGCATGCTACTTGTGCTACTTCCAACTGGCTATCTGTACAAAATGACTGCATCCAAAGGCAACTTGTAATTTTTCACCTCAAAAATTAACACCTTAACTTGTATTAAGGCAGTTTGTTTCCTATTTCCAAATATTTAGCATACAGACTAACTTTCTATTATAGTAGTGTTCTGAAATAGTTCAATAAAAAATAGGAAAATGTGGTAGCGACCTGATTTAGGAGACAAATGTCATTAATCCATTTAAGAGCTAAAGTTAATTAGACACAGAAACAGAGGTCATGAACCGAGCTTAATGACAGAGCAAAGATGTCAAAGTAGTCATGTGATCCAAATAACAAAAATAAAAAGCTGTATTACCTGTTCAACATGTAAAATACAGCTACTGTGCATATGATGTTAGTTTACTTAGAAGTTTTCCTCATACAGCACAGTTGTGTATCTGTGGGATCATTTCTAAGAACATTTCCCCTAGAAATCTGAGATTGCTATTGAAGCAGCGTACAGTTTTGCTGAAGCTTATTTCTCCCATGCTTTCCAGTAGAGAGTATCAATAAAACGCCTAGGTGTCCAAATGACATGTAGTGCAAGTACCCATATAAACATGAATCTCAGTGGAAAAAGTTGTGCAGTAATACTATCTAGACAAGTTACACTTGCTCAGGCTGGGTAGTAGAGAGTGAAGCTCTGAAGAAACATGAACTAGTTAAAAAAGGGAGCGTGCATGCGTGTGCATGTGTGTGTACAGTGTCAGTATACTCATCTTTGTACTGCTACTCCCACTGAAACCAATGGGAGGTTTGTCTAAACAAGGAAGTCAAGCCTACGCCTGATACTTGTAAAGATCTGCCATGCAAGTAGTCTGCTCCAAGTGTTTCAGCATGCTTCTCCCAGAGGAAAGAGCAGATAGTCCTTCTGGAAGAGCCACATGCAGATCTACACTTACACCAGAGCCCTGCTAAAGCACCAGCTGGTCAGTACCTCTGAACCTCTGTGATCTGCCTGAAACACAAAGAGATTGGGTTAACTGTAGGAGGTGAGTGAGTGTCCCTGTATGACAATGGTAAGCTATTCAAATAGAAATAACTGAAATTACGTTTTGGAAACTGGAATTTCAGACAATAATATTTAATGAAAAGAGACGCATATACTTAACATGTGGAGGAAAATGCAGAGGGCTAAACAGCTATTCTGAAGACAAACACAATGGGAAAATCTAGAATGACAACAGATGCAGAATTTGCTTTTAAATAATTTTTAACTTTCTGTATTCTTTTGGCATAAAAATGTATTCCCCCTTCCCCTCCCTTCATATTTAAACAGCAATAGAGTGTATCAAGAGTACTTTTGATCCCAGCATAGTGGAATGAGGGTGAGAGAGGAAGAAAAGTCTATAGGCTTCCAAGAAATGTTAATGTACCGAGGCAGATATTAATATTTGAAAAAAAGGATAACCTTTTCTAGTATAAATTAAAATCAGAAATGTCATTGTGACAGAAGAAACCAATTCTTATGTTTAAGACTCCTTCATTTTTCTACTAAGCAGTTCTGTTAAACTTCGTGAACCTTTCACAGCCCATTTATTTTATTGTTCTGTTAAGCTTATGGCATTTTTTTAAGCAGTGATTCAAACAGCCTTTTAAACTTCCCTAAATAGTGCATCAAGTGCATTTCTTAAGATTACCAACCAGTCTCTGCTATAAATTAGGCAGTTCTGAAAGTTTATTTGCAATTTCACCCTAAATCAGATTTTTAAAAGTTTTAGACAGAAAGCTTAGAGTAAAGCCTATATGGAATCAAGCATGAAGTTAATATGTACACTATATGCTGTGGAGTTGTGTATGGTTTTGGAAATGACCTTGTGAAACCATGCTTAGCAATGAAAATGATGAAATTTGAGCAAGGAAGGGATCTTATGAGAAATGAAGACCAGGCTTTGAGAGGGGGTGGAGGGAAGAGGATGGGGAAGCCTCAATCTTTTTTTCTATCACTGATAAAAATAATGTAGCAAAAAAGAATGCAGTTACCTTGTTTCCTAGAATAGCTGCTGATACTTAAAATCCCACACGCATGGATTAACAGATAGACTTCGATATCTGAAGCAGAATTTGCCTTCCATTTCAGCGTTCCAGTGAGAGTACCAGAAATACAAGCATAACAACAATTAAAGATCTGCTGCCTACGTACCTGTTATAAAAGAATCTGCCTAGAAACTTTCTGTTAGTAGGGATAAAAATGTTTGTTCCACCTAAGCTAAGTCATGCACCCTGCATTTTAGGGAGCAAACACACAGCTAAGCAGGCCCTTGATCTGGAAGGCAGACTGTAAAGGCATGTGTAGGACCTGTAGCACCATTGTTTGTTGCCATTTCATAGAACCCATAGCAAATAATGCCGGGAAGGACTTTTATTTCTTCTCTTTCAAAGCAAGAACACTGTACGTAGCTCATTCCTGGCAGCTGTGTGAACCAGGGAAGTGTGAAATGTTGATAACGGCACACCAATCTGTTCCAGTGCCTTACCATTCTTACTATTAGAATTAAATTATTAATCTAAATGTTCTTGGCTGATTTTTTTTAGACCCATTGATTATTTTTCTATCTTTACAATTATAAAGAATGTTTTAAACCTCTCCTCCACCGACCAATCTTTTATGATTTCAAGTTTTTTTACAACCTCTCAGACTTCTAATCTGTAGACTCAGGAGCCCCAAATCTTTTAGTCTTCATCTGGTCACCAAAAAATAGGAACACTCTAGCTGTGTTACTAGAAAAACCTGTTTTCCAACTCTTAAGAGGTGTATTTTTGCTACAGTTTGCAGAACTTACCTATAAGAACAGTTTAAGGAACTGGCAAGAGACATTGCAAATTTAAGGAGGTTTCAGCAGTTAGCAGGTAGTCTGGTCAGAAATCACAATTAGTTCAATCTGTTCACCTGCACATGGAGCCACCTGGTATGAAGCCATTGGTATGTGCCATTCTTCCTTTGGTAAGTTGTATCTCCATTTAGCTGCTTTGGAGAAATTCAGTGTGGATTTGAACTCTCTCACTTTTGCATTAGCAGCAGAATTGCAGGGGAATCTTTAATTTAGGGAGGTCTTGAAAGTTTTGACAACCTGTTGCCTGGTAGAACTGGCTACAGGAAGCTCAGAAAACAGGCAATGGAACAATCCTGCAGCAGAACTATTTCCTAGCCTGCTTATTAAGTCATCTTTGTTTTATTGACCCTGAACATTTCCTCATTCTAAAGCTTGCTTAGAGAAGGAGAGTTTCAAGATGTAAAACCTCAAAGGTTCTTTTTACAAAACCATTTGCTACTCTAATAGCGTCTTCCAAATCATGTGCTTATTGCAAATTTCATCTCTAAATTAAACCAACTACATCTCAAATCCACTTGCAAAACACAGCAGGTAATTAGAAATGGCTTGAGTACTGAGGTCTGTGTGAATTGCAATTGTCTCTTGCTTTTTCAGGAAGCTAATAATATCACATTTCTTAATATTCTGTGCTGTGATAGAATGTTGTATCTCAGATCATTTCCTTGGTGATGAACAAATATTAGTAGTTGGGCCTGACTTATCAGGTTCCTCTGAGTTTATTTCATGTATCTTTACTTTAGCTTTTAAATAAATAATGTGATTACCTACCACCTCAATTGCCGTTAACAAATACAAGCTATAATATCTTCTTGTGTGTATTTCTCCTTATTTTCAGATCTTTGCCTGTAACAGACGTCCTTTAAAAAACAAACTGCAACCACTTCTATTTGATGAACAGCCATACCAGATCTCCTCTAACCTTCTAACAGTATGTGCTGCTTCAATAACACTAATGTGCATGTACATGTGTATTTCATTGTGCCTAGCTGCATGCATTAGGTGAAAGAGGAGACAGTATGGATGGTTTCTTACTGTGCTTACCAAGCCTCCTGCCATGGTCTGTCTTCAATTTACTTTCACTCTGTCTTAATCTCCCACAGTTCTTGAAATAATTCAAACTTTGGTTTTGGTTTCAGTTTGGTTTGCCCAAATTCAAAAGCATGCAAAATGTGCTAAAGAGTCTATGTTTCTATATACCACCGAAGATGAATAATAGGCACACAGGCACTTGCCAAACAGACCAGAACTTCATGCACTTAGTTCTAAGCGGTGCTTGCAAGAATTAAAATTAAAAAAAAAGAAAAGAAAAAGAAAAAGAGAGAAAGAAAAAAACCACAACCGAAACCAAATCCCAAAACCACACACTTTTAGGAAATTCTATAATTCTATTAGTCATACAAAACTGAAGTTGTTCTGGCAGCAACCAAGAAGTAAAATTGAGGCATGAATGGGAAAAGTCATTGATATTCCAGACTTCTTGGTAATATGATTATGACAGCGGAAGCTAGCAGACAAACCTTTTAGAGTAAGTATCATAGCTTCAGTATTATTTGGAGCAAAATTTAAGTAATGCATATAAGAAAATTCCCTATAATCCAACTTCTGTTCTTGCTAAGTCTTATTTCTACTGGATTTAGAAAACATAAAGTATTATCCACTGGGAATGTTCTTGTGTGCAGAACCAGCTCAGAGTCTTTCATTTCAATAACAGTTTTACGAACCAGCTACAGCTGGAGACACTGTCATTCCTTGTGTTGCACTGGATGAACTGGAAGTTAGAAGTGGATAAGGGCACATAATTTAACATCAAACATCAAAGCTTAAAACTGCTTGAATTGGGAGTATTTGGTTATTCTTCAACAGGAATATAACAGCACACCACATTTGTCCTCTCAGGTTCCAAATTTCTCAGAATTCCATTTTTATGGGCAGGGCCCATCTTTATCTTTTACATTTACAAAGATTAAGAAACTGTGTGAAAGCATACTCCCCTATCCTGAATGAAAGATACCGAAACTCCGGAGGACACGACAGCGAAGCTAAGGGAAGCCTCAGGCATTGTGATGCCCCAGGGAAGCTCCAGTGTATTTCCAGCCCAGCTTTGCTGGTTCTTTATTCCACTGCTTTACATTTTTATTTCTCTTTATAGATTGATGAATCCATCTGACAAAATACAAGCATCCTGTTATGACTCACTTTATGTATATTTTATTCTCATTGATTTTTACTTCCTCCTTCATCTTTCTCTTTTCAATGTACCTTCTTTTTAATCTCCATATATCTCTTTTCCTTTCATGACACATTCTCTTTCTTTCCTGACATCCATCACTTCTGGCTACTTTGTTTTAGTGCTGATTTTTTCTTCTTCTGTCTTTTAGCATTCCTAGATATTGGCTTCCCTACACTTATGGCCCTTGGTCACAATTCCAGTCATTCAGTCTCTCTTGATTATCACCAAAGTATTAACCATAAACACATACTCAAAATTCCAAAATATTTGCTAGGGGAGACTTTCTTTTGCAAGTCAGGCCTTCTTTTTCACCAGACAAAGAATTCGGTCTAAGTGGGGCTTAGCTCTCACACTCAGGCACTCTTAGACTATACGGAGCTACTAAAACCCTGAGCAATCTCAGCATTTTCCTACTAGTTTCTGCTCCAGTGCCTCATAGTATGTCAGCCTTCACCTGCTCTTTTTTTTTTTTTTTTCTTTCTGTACTATATATTGCAAATGGAAAGGAAGACATAGGGATAGAAAAAGAAAAATACTTCGTGAATGTGCAAGATTTTATCATTCTAGAAATCTTTTTACATCCTACAAAGCTGTTCGTAACAGGCATCTAGTAGACTGTCTGTCTTTCAGAGAGGGATTCATGAATGTTCATAAACATTCATTAATTTTAAAAGTAGCGCTTTTGGGTTATATTTTCTGAATAAGAAATTCACTGTTGTTAAATGTCTCTAATTCACTCTTAAAGGTGGACATTAATCTCTGGGAAATTCCAATTTCCTCAATTATTCTTGCTTAAAAGCCTGATTCTGCAGCCATTAAAAGTATGACACAAATTATAGTAGACCATGGTGGCATTTTTTTAAATGGAAGCAACATTCCTCTGAATTTTCTTTCATTTTTCCCTGACGAAAAACCATCTGAATTCCTGCATGTAATTAAGAAATTTGTGCCTTCACAAATCTAAGCATATATGTATTTCTACCGAATAATATACAATACATGTTGTTTGGCTGGATGGGAACTATCATGAGAAGAAGGAAAATGGCATGAAAATGCTTCCAAAACCAACTGAATTCCAGACATAATAAATCTCTGTTTCAGCCCTGATATGCAACTGGAATGTTCACATGTATTAAGCATTTGTTCAGATGTAAACATCTGTATGTCATTTTACATATTCCCACTTGGCACTGAAATTGAGAATAACATTTACAAGAAAATGATTGGCAAAAGAACAAATTCGTGCATGTTTCCTAGTATTTCCTCCCTGAAAACATGTCATGAGAGAAAGACAATCCTGAAATGAAATGTTGACATACCCAGTATTAGCAATTTATTCCCGATCTGCTTTCTGCTTTTTCGTGTTGTGCTATTTTTATTCTGCTTAGGTAAACCACAATGCTTCAAATGTATAAGTAAGAAACATGACTACTCTGGGACAATCCAAAAAAATGCATCTGTACTTGTGGTTTCATTTGGTCCACAAAGAGAAAAAAATATCTACGTAGGTAACACCTTTCATTTAAGTGGGAGTTCTCAGGAGTACAAAAATATTCCATACATCATGATATTATGTTAAGAGCAAACCAAAACAGATATGAGGAACATTACTAAGAATAAAGTTTTACATGAAATTTCAAGTCCCTGGATATTTATTTCAAAATTAAATGTTACTAACTTTTTCTTTGGATTTTCCTTTGAAGTAAATACTGAAATCAACACGTGATTTCTGGAAGCTTGTCACAAAAAGTTATTTTCATGAAAACCACCTGCCCAGCTCAGCTTAAACAGCTAATCGTTCTGCAGGAGAAAGAAATAAGGGTAAGAAGAAGCAGCAAAAATGTCAAAAGTACACTGATTTGGATCTCATTTTATAATTCTAGCTCATCAAGTACCTAACAGGGATGATACCAAACTGTTAGTTTGACACAATTTGAGATTTTCGTATTCAAAATTTAATATTATATATAATGTCCAAGGAAGCAGTTGGGCTTAAAATTAACAGGTTCTTGCTGGACTCAGAAAATACTCATCAAAGAAATACAGATAACTAACATATGTTGAATATCCCAGGTTTCTTGTTGGGTGCTTTTTGCTCAGGACTTCTTTTCAAGCCCAATAAACAAGTTTTGTTAAAAAATACATACTCTAGTACAAATTTTGGCTGGTGGAAGCTGTTAGTGATATGAAACAACTGACCATAATAATTTTCTGCATCTGTTGCTAGAACTTTTCCTCACTAGACCTCCTATGTGAGAGATGTCTGTCTGTGTAGATTCCTTACAGCAGTGATGGCTGACACTAATTGATAATATAACAGTAATTGCAAAGAATGTATTTCTGAGAGCTAAAGATTTTCTGAAACAACACAGTTTGTGACCAGAAGGTAATTACATTACATCTGCAGTGTAAATACCATTGCATGTGAGAATATTATCATTACAGGAATGGTCATTCACTTGCACAAACCTTTGTCTTCCATGTACCTATGGATAATACTAACCTGAAGCTTGATGATGATAGCACTGAAAGAACCAAATAACATCAGGGCATCAGCACCCTAAGAACCACGCACTCGCTTGGGGAAGAGGTAAGCCTTGGGTCAAAGAATGGATGATTTAAATACACAAAACAAATATCCGGGTAAGGCAGTGACTTTCCTAGGTTGCACAGCAGGTTAGTGCAATTTAAGAACACAGGTGTCCTGACACAGTCAAATTATGCACTCTACCAGTTCCACCTAGCTCGTCTTTATTAATTTGAGATTTAGTTATGTTAGAACTCCAGCTGTTCTTCATACTTCTCCCAAATGCAGTTAAGTTGGAAAGTTGACCTTGTAATAACTACTTTTACGTGGCACCTATGTGCTAGGAAGCATAGAGACATGCGGTATAATTCACGTGTTTCTTCCTGCAACAGGCATTGGTTACTAGACTGAAGGAAAACTGACAAACTGTTTTATTTAGGATGACCATTATATGAGGGTATAGCATATATATATATATATCATATAGCTATACTATGTATTTTTTTGTGTGTGTAAAATGGGTGTGTGTGTGTGTGTAAAATAAAAGGCAATCAGACAGATTACTGTCCTTAGTGTGGGTACAATGAGCTTTATTCCCCTTATCATTTTTTCACTGACAGACTACTGTTTCCCAAAAGGTTTGATTAGGCTTTTAATTAACTTGAGCTGGAGGTGACGTGACCTCTAATTAAGTTTAATTTTGTTTCTTCTGGCATTATTATAATGAACGTATTCAAATGAGACTCACAGATCAACAAACCCAAGCAAGTTAGCAACTAATAATAAAGGTCATCAACAGATGTGAAAAGGGTTTAAAAAAAGAGAAGTTTTTAGTCTTAAAATTAATCTGGTTTTGTGAGTAGAAATTACTGAGGCAAATTCACATCATGGATGTATGGCAGTACTCTGTCCAAATTGCTGCAACTCCCCAATTAATATCAGCTAAGTAGCTGGCCTGCTAAATAATACAGTCATGTTTCATGATGCAATTTCATTCATTTTGTATCCAAGTGCTGCCTGCCTATGCCCGTTTATTTTCTTTTAATCCTTAAACTGTGTAGGAATCTTGAAAACACACAAGAGAAACTAATCTGCAAGGCATTGAATCATGGGCAAAAGAGGAAGAATGAGAAATCCTCTTTTATTGGACGTTTTAAAACTGTTGTCACTGCAGGTACCTGACAGCCAAGTGAAGCTGGCTGCCTGCTTCCCAGGCTATTAAAGTTGTACCACTCACTAACGTCTTTCTTTGTGCCAATTATTTTTACGGTGGTTGTTATTATTTGCTCTATAATAGCACCTAGACATCCCAGGTAATATGAAGTTCCCATGATTCTAAGCACTGTATAATGATTGACATTTTATACCCCAACAAGTTTAAAATCTAGATGGATATTACTTCTGAACAAGCTGGAAGGGACAAAACAGTATTTTCATGGCTGATGAAGGTGGACTCTTCTAGAACCACAAGTGAAGCCTGGGGCAGTTCCAGGAAAATAACTTTGAAATTTTAAGGAAAGGATGAATTCTGAAGTACGAGATTATCCTTCCTTTTCCAATATCTATTTAACAAGCCCCTAAGTCGTTTCAGGCAGGAAGAATGTTTCTAAAAGCTTATATACAATTAAGAGATTGATATTTCACAGTTGATACCAATGATGCCACAATAACTTGATGAATGTTATTTTGGGGGTGATGCAGAAGGTGAGTGAAATGAAAGAAAAAATTATTACAAATGTGGGTATTTTGCAGATTCATTCAAAATGTAAATATATTTTTTCCTGAAGAATTTTAACTTGTACTGACTTGATTGGACAAATGGTTTCCCTGGGAAAAGTATGGCAAAGGATTGGTATATTTTCAAACTTATTTTGCTATCTGTGTGAAATTCTGCAAAATGTTGGGTAGGAAAGGTTCACAGTTTTTTGTCTGTGGGGGTTTTCTTCAGGAGATTTTTTTCTCTTTCCCCTCAAAATTAATTTGGAGCGTTCTCAGCTAAAGTCTTACAGGATTCTTTCAATTTTTTTACTACAAAGGATGAAAATTAAGTTACCCTTATAATATGAAACAGCTAAAATAATACAGAAGATAGAAATACCTGCTAGAAGCACAATTTTATTCAACTTACTTTTGTCTGTCTCCTGTTTGTCTCTCCTTTTGTTAGGATTAACATCTGCCTTACTGTACTACCCGGAGAATAAGCATCTTGAGTGCTACCTGTAGTTTCTGATCTTTTGGAAGGCTACCCTTTAATTAGTGCCCTAGCAAACTGTGAAACTAAATTCTACAGCTATTGGGGGGCAGAAACAGGACTGCAATTTTACTACACTTTCAGAGTCTGTTCTACTGACTTTGTTTCTGCATACCTTTTAATATTTGTGTTCTTGTGGCTGGCAGCTGACTGCTTTTTCCTGAACACCTTAATAGGAATTTACCAGGTGATGGGAAAGCTTAAGAGAATTACTCAAGAGTGTCAGCAGTTGGTGGCAAGGAGCTGCTTCTTCCAGTTTTTTTTTTTCTCCCCTTTGATTTACATGTTAATTAAAGTAGAGATGTTAGATCCAAATTAGTTCAATTAAACGTGGCTTCTTTTTCATCAAGCTAAGCAGATGTTACCATAGAGAAAGAAAAAGAATGGTATGTTCAGTCCTGCAAGTTGATAGCTACATTGGGGTTTGAATCTTCACACCTGCTGTCAGTACGGCCACCTTATAAGGCCCAGAGACTGACTGTTCAGGAACTGGGAACAAAAGCATAGCCCAACAGGGATTTCCATGGCATGAGCAATACTACAATAGAGGTATGGGGTAAACAGGGTTAAAAAGACCTTAGAAACACTGAATCGCTTACATTGGAAAAGACACTAAAGAACATTGAATCTAACCTAGCCAAGTACCAAGCACACCACTAAATCACATCCCCAGGCACCACATTTACAGGTCTTTTAAACACCCCCAGGGATAGTGACTCAACCACTTCCCTGGGCAGCCTGCTTGACAATCCTTTTGGTGAAGAAGTTTTTCCTAATATCCAGTCTAAACCTCCTCTGGTGCAACTTGAGGCCATTTCCTCTTGTCCTATCGCTTGTTATTTGGGAAGAGACCAACACCCACCTCACTACATCTTCCTTTCAGGCAGTTGTAGAGAGCTGTAGAGTTCTCTCCCCCGAGCCTCCTTTTCTCCAGGCTAAACAACCCCAGTTCCCTCAGCCACTCCTCACAGGTCTTGTTTTCTGGACCCTTCCTTTTATTCCACCTTTACTTAAAATAAAATGTTTTCTCAGTAAGTCTTGAAAGATGTGTCACATTTTCATAGCAAAACTTTGGAAATACTTGCATAGGTTCTTCATAAGGAATTTTTAGCACATTGAAGCCACCTTAGAAAGAAGACAGCCTGAAGGAAAAAAAATGTATTTATATAGAACGAGTAAAATATCCTTCCTACAAGGTGGCTGTAATGGAAATAGACAGGTGACTGGGAACAACACTATCTGGAAAAGAGACTGGAAGTAATTTTATAGTAAAAAAAATATAAATAAGGAGGGTAGTCATAACAGGCTGGAATGGGAAGGAACTGGAAGGTAGGGAAAAGATCACCATTTCTGAGGCAGTAAAAAAGGGAGAGAAAATGGAGACATTTTAAAATAGCAGACCTTGTGAAGCAAGGCCTGAGAAATAGAATTTAATGCTACGGTGCCTACGTAAATTCAGGGTGGAGAGAGATTATGGATTAAATTAGTATTTCTGCAAAGTTGAGTTGCATATAGTTATCACTGGTCCTTTCTTATTCTGAGTCATAAAAGACCAACAGAATCACATTAGTCCTTTGGGACTTCAATTTATTGGGTATGTCTCACCAATTCAATAACTATTTAGCAAGTGAGAAAACAATCTTATTTTGAGCACAACAAAGGAATCATTTACTTAAATTGCTAGTGGAAAAAGAAGTTCTATTTATAAAGTTGGACATATTTGGTTGATTTAGTTTGGATTATGTATTTATGAACTCCCCTATTTTGGAGCTACTTTTAATAAAGTTAGTAAAACAAGAATGTTATTATGTTAATAATAATAGTATTTTCTCTGCCACTGAAAAAGCAGCTATCAAGACAAAAATGACAATTCCTAAACCACAGCTTGTTGCATAAAATGATAAATCTAATTTGATCATATTTACATAATGTTGGAATTCCATGAATCATAAAAAAAGCTTGAAAGCTTGCCTTTTAACAATTACCCCACCAAATCAGGCAACATAATTTAGCTACGGCTAAATCTTCTTGCTTTAAGAAGATACTGTTTTTCCTACTTCCCCATTTTTCTAAATGCTTTCTACCATAACATTTGACTCTTGGTTATTCAGAACAAACTATTGTGTATTGAATTATTTTTCTTTTTTGCAGAATACACATTTGTTATCTAGACAGCTGCAATGTACAGACCTGTATTATGGAGACAAAACGCAAACAGAATTCTTTCTGTCTTTTAAAATCATTTCAGAGTACAAGAACATGGAAAATATTTTGTACTTCAATGGAGTTACTTTGCTTGTGTCATGTCTCATTTTGCCTGCTAAAGCAGTATGTTGCTGAATGTTGTAGCACAAATATTTAAAATGTCAGTTGTATTTGTAAGCTGACTGTTTCTTTTTAAAATGAAACAGAAGTGGTATCTATTGATACCTTTGATTAAACGTTCAAGAATGTGTTGGGGATAAATCTTGCTAACCCATAACAAAGTTCTACGCTTTTGCACAGAAAGAATGGAAGGGAAATTTGATTTTTGGAAAGGAGACTTTAAGAATGCTCAAATAGATGAAAAATTTATTTTGTTTTAAAGGCTAATGTGCATGGGCAAGCAATGAAAATTAAAGATTCATGCTAGCTGTAACCATTTTACAGTGAAGAAAATTTCACTGCCTCTAAAAAAGAACATACTGCAAATTCATAAGTATTTCATTTTTTGGCCTTGATTTTATGAAGTCCCTAAAATACTTTGAGGCAACCTACAGAAAAAGAAATAAACCAGGACGCTATTATATGAATAGACTTGTGCATCATACCACTTGATGCCATTGAAAAAGCAGCTATTAAAACAAAAATACACTTCCCAAAGCACAGCTTGTTGCAAAGATAATGGTATAAAATATGAAACCTAGCATTTTAACTCTTAGAAGTAGAAGCATAAAGAGAACTTTAACAATCTAAAAACTGACCCCTGTTATTTACATTTTGTTTCCAGTAAGCTTGTCCTTCTTTTTTTTCTAAACTACTACAGTTTCAAAATTTTTTCAATAAAATTTCATACCATCATAGGAAATTTGAATGTCATCATTTGTTCTGTAAATGTGTACTCACTAGAAGAACTCACTCACTGAGGTCTTGATGGCATTATGAACCATTAACACATGCATGACTTGCTTGCAATGCTTAACTGTTTTGGATAGTGAGTGATTAGTTGCTCAGTTTCATGTCTTGAAAACCTGATGTCTGCAGCAAGTCTTGCCATTACTTGGGGAACTGCAGTAACTCCAGCAGCGTGTAGTGTTTTGTCAGCAACGAACATTTAGTAGCTGAAGGAGTGTTGAGAATTTGTATTCAGGGTGTTTTGCAATTACATTTCAAAAAATTTGCTCTTTCCACTAGAAATGTTCTACAGAATCAACAAATTTCATGGTCAAAAATGAGGAGCTTTGACAGCACCTCATTTAAAACCTCAGGGGATTCATCCTTCTGTGGTAGAACCGTTACTTCCATATGCAGGCAACATATGCCCAAAACGCCATGGAATAATCCCATGAAATAATTCCCCTTCACACCGCCTTTCTCTAGCCTGAGTCCTTAGGCTGGTTGTTTTATTTTTCTATGGTACCCCTGGTTCTTGTGCACCAAACCAGGATTGCAGTGCTCTCTACTTCTGGAGAACCAGCAAGCAGAGACTGGCAAGCCAAATTGAGAACACAATTGAAAAACATATTTGGACAAGTCTAGAGCAGATGAGGACTTAAACAGTTGGTAAATGCAAATTAGCTAACAATCCCTTCTTTCTCAGCACATATTGAGCAGGTTAGAAATCCAACTAGAAAACAAGTCAAATGAAGATCCATGAATACAGACAAAAAATTTCCCTCTTGATGTAATTGTTGCAGAAAGTAGGTATCTTTAAAGTATTCAACAGTGTATCTTACAACAGTATTTTTTAGCTACCGTAGCTTTTGGATTAGCAATCTGTTTTAAGTTTCTGGTTTTATAAATAAAACTTGAAAAATTATTTGTGAAACTAGAATAATGGAAAACTTATTCCACTTCTTTACAGTTAAAAAGAACCTGATCAGCTCAACATGCCAAAACATCTGAATTCTAGTGATGCTAAACTAAATCAGGTAAATGTATCTTGTTTATAGTTAATTAGGGAAAATAAAAAATATAATGAATCTGTGAAATCATTGAAAGAAGGAATTAGCTTCCAGTAGCTTTAGATAGGCACCTAATCTGTTTAAACAAATGGGAGCAAATGTGCTGCCTCACAACAAAAATATTGGTCCACCTTTTTCCCTAGTTAACTTAAAACATTCAAATGTTCTGCTGAGTTGAAAGGAAAGGGAGAGAGACCTACAAAAGATGATTCAGAATTTATGTGTTGCAGTGCTCTCTAGAGGTCCTTTTTTTTTCTCCACTGGCTATAGAGGGAGTCCAGGGAAAGCTGATTTAAACATCTCAGTGGCCTCCAATTACACGGGAAGAAGAAAAAAAAAAAAAAAAAGGAGGGGTGAGGGGAGAAATTTGTGATGGGGCAATTACATATACAGTTACTTTTTTGGAGATTCTGAAAATTGTAATGATGTTTTTCTCATGTTAAAACACCTCAAAATTTAAAAAATTGGCATCAAAACTTACAAGCATTCTTTCAGCAGAACTGAAGTGAAACAATAGGCTATTTTATTTTTCTAAAAATGAGAAAGAAAGGTTTTCCTTTCAATTCCATTCTTCCTCAGAGTTATGAGAAAGGTAGTTTACTTATTTCGGATGCCATTCTGATGTTATTAAATGCTTATTTTTTTTCTTTGAACAGTGTGCTGTGCACGCAATATGGTTAATATTTTTGCTACGAGTAAATTACACTCCGTGAACTGCATACTGCTGTGCTCTTCCCTTGTGCTTATAACCTGTAGTGGCTTGCTATATGGCTTCTTGCTGTTTTCAGCCAAGAAAAGACGAGTTATGTGAGTTTTAGGACATGCACTTGCATTCTGAGCTAACTTCTTAGAAGTCAAATGTTAATTTTTCTCTAGTGTTTAGGAACTGGTGTCACAGGCTTGAGATGGCTGGCAGGTGAGCATGTGGTATGAAAATTACAATAGGTTTGTCAAACAGTCCAACTGAAATGAAACATTAGTAACCTGTCTTTAGTCAATAAGAGCACCTGGACCAAGTAATCCCTTTCTATTAGTGTCAAAACCTGAACATTAATTGTTTGTACTTAAATAAATTTTGCTACAGTGATAACATTTTTGTTGTGCTAATCTAAGGTTTTCATGACAGAATAAGAATTTTAGGTAGTAAGTGTCTTCAGATTATCAGCACATGATAATATACAATGCTACTGTAACATCAGCCTTAATTTGTGATGGCTGCATTCTAACTGCAGCTCAGCAAAGTGTGAGTGCGACATGAGTGTTACTATTTCTCTTTATGGTGTTAAAAATAATATGTAAGATTGGAGAAAGCTGGCTAAGAAGTTTATTCTAACTACAAGAACATTCCTTTCGACCAAAAGCTGATAGCCTGTGATTGTTTCCAGCTCTCCACTTTTGAGCTAAGATAATACTGGATGTGCCACCCCTATAGGCTCCATCAAGAGCCATCATTCCGTGTTGTCACATTATTTACTGTTGGATTCCTTCTTAGAAGCGTGGCAGTTAGCAAGCTACTTAAGGAATCCACCCCTCCCAGGGATGGATACCTGGCTTTGTTAACATTGAAATGATTGTTTTTCCTCCTCTGGGGGGGGGGGGGGGGGGGGGGGGGGGGGGGGG
>JAVJGI010000001.1:21145408-21161470 GCA_035590275.1 Ibycter americanus
CTGCCCCCCCCCCCGCCACCCCCCACCTCTGTCCCCCAACAGGTTGGGTCTCTGCAATCTCTTGGCAGAGAGCAGGGGAGCAGAGGGTGAGATGCTGTCCAGCTGTTCTCACTATGATCACAGTTAATAAAGTTTGTTTGACCTGTCCTAAATTAGACTTGTTGTTATGCACTTGGGAGTCCCTAGATTCTCCAGCATCTTCCTGATCCCATCTCTCACCTACTTTTATACAGTTCTGTTGTTCTATATCTATAACCACAAACGCAAAGAAACACAAACTTCTCCTAATAGTGTCACATCTTTTCTGCACAGTCCCTTCAATTCCTAGGTTTTTACCAGCTGGTGATAGTAAAGCATGTCTGGTGCCAACCTGGTTTCTACCACGTACCAAGGAAGTGCTTAAGTGCTTAACTTTCCAGAACCACCTGCCTCTTCTAATTTCTGCAATACTCTAATTGTCTAAAAACTTTGAAGCATGGACAGAATTAAATTTCTTACAAAAACTATAAGATGCCAGTAAGCCTTCTTCATATCTCTTGATAATCTCTTGATTGATCTGAATCTCATGATCCGGCATGCTGTGGCTCAACAAAGCGTGTTGTAGTTTCAAAGTGCATCTCAGATCTTCTTGTGTTTATGCATTTTAGTTTCTAAACCCAACTACTGAGACATCATAAAAATATTTTCCTGTTTACTACTGAAAGTTATTTTTGCTTTTTACTTTTGCCTGTCCAAGTCTGGGCCCGTGCAGATACTCAGCATACTGTTAAGACAGGGTATGGAGAAATTGGTATTTTGACAGCTGCCTCGGGTCCCTCAGACTTGTTCCATGTTGATACTTCATATAGCAGTAAAGGTAGAGGCTTGGTATACACTGCCATTTTTTTCTTTAATACAAAATATTTTGTCCAGGTGGAAAACAAAAAACATACTACTCTGTTGCTTTCTCTGCAGAACAGATGTCTGCTCCGTTTCATTGTTTGGAGTGTGCTATTCTTCTAGTTTAAAACAGTGACCTGTATTAACTCTCATTTTATCTTCTCCTTTGCAATCATGAAGTGGCAATTTATTTTATTTTTTTTTAAACATGTAAGGATGTAAACATCTCTGGCTTTTAAAGTCCAGTTAATATTATTGACAGCAAAAGGCAGAATTTAGCAGCATGACAGGAAAATCCATTTTGCATCACCATTTATTACTAGGAAATCCTGTCCTATTCCTGATTCATGACAATGAAAAATCCTCTTTCCAGGGTATTGCTTGATTTCTGTTGTAATGTAAATCTTTGCCTAAAAATCCCCCAAGCCCTGCTTCGTTTAAGCAGTATCATCTATTTAACATCATTTTTATTAACAGGTTGCTTTAAAATAGTAACACCAGATATTCAGAATTTGCTTTTGTCTGTTTCTACTTCTTCATCACCTAGTTGTTTTAAAGGCTCCATGAAAAAAGAAACTGCTCACTGGAAGAGTACTACTATAACTTTTTTTCTGCCTTATTGTGCTTCATTTTCAAGATAAAGCTAAATTATTATAAACTTCTTTTACCAATGGCACTATTTTCCAATGTTGTTTCCAATTTGGGTAGCTAGTTCTTAATATCTGAAGCAGTCATAGTGCAATTAAACATAAGTAATGAGCAAAGATTACTGCTTGAGTGAAACTCCCAACTACACAGAGTTTAGGTTTTAACTTTACCATAAATTATTTAGAACAGAATCTATATCCAATGGAAATGTTTTAATGGATTAAGGTTGAACCTCAAGGGGTTTAGGTAGCATCAATCCCATCCTTTTTCCCCACAAAGAAGCAAAATAAAACAGAAATCAGTTTGCAGTATGTATTTCCCTACTTTTTCTAATACAATTTATTTTCAGAACTTCATGAGGAAAATCACACAACTTCATTAGAAAAGTAACTGCTATGAAGACATGAAAAGTGTGAGTAGAGGGAAAATGTTTTCATAAGTAAATATGGACATTGCACATGAGTCTTTGATCAAACCACAACTAACAAAACTAGTCTTCATTTCAGTGCTGAATTTGCAATGCAAGAATGTGAGGAGAGATGCAGGTAGAATCATATTGTTCATTAGACCAATGAAGCTCCCTACCTGTGTTGAGGTCTTCAGGACTGTCTTGGATGCAGGGGCCACCAGTGAACTCAGATGTTCAGGACATTTCTGTGTCCATGGTGTTGTGTACAGCTGAGGGGATGGTACGTGGGGAAGCATGTTAGTTGCGGTAGGGAAACTGATTAGCAAACACATGCACACATATAACATAAAAATAGCATGCCTCAAGTAATTTCAACCAACTACTTTATACGAACAGTTATTTTAAATAAGTTGAGATTGAATCAGTCTCAGCCAAAAAGGCTCAGCCTTTTGGTTGAACATGCAGCAAATATGGACACCTGTTTCTTATACATATATCTATACACACAAGCACATGTACACATTCACATGTATGTATATATAAACACACACATACATATATGTATATGCATGTATTTGTAAACACACACAGACAAGGGAAAGAAGTAGTTTTCCAAAGCTGTTGCTTGTTCAGCCAAGAAGCTGAGCCTTTTTGGCCAAGACTAATTCAGTGAGACACTGTGTGAGTCCCCAGATTTGTTTTTAAATTTATTCTGCCTGATAGCATGTATTGTGGGCAGAAAGAAATACTTTCACAATGACAAGTATATTAGTGAATGTAAACACCAGTATATAGTTAGTACACAAAATTACAGAGTAGCGTATCAGCTCTTGGTAATACTTCTGTGAGATCCAAGATAGTTACTCCAGCCCAGACTTTACTACAAACTTTTAACAGCAAGTTGGCAGAAATAGTTATCAACATTCATATTAAAGCTTTGTTTTCTTTTTGGTGGAAAAAATAGCATAGGACATGCTAGTATCTCTGGATTATTTTCATAGTCCTATTTTATAAATTGTCTGTCAAAACTGACCTACACTTCTCACTTTGACACCTTGTAAGATCTAAGCAGGAAAAATAGAGGCTCTCTTCAGAAAGGAAAGACTAAATTAGGAATCATGTACTTCTTCGTACAGAAAGATACATCTACTTATATCAGGAGAAGAAAAGCAACTTCCCTGGCAGCTAAAAGGATAACCTTTCCAGTGAAAGGGCTTGCAGTTGGGAATTCTGCTTCTATCCTTTATTATTTCAAAGATTAAACATATAAGCATTTTATTAAACCTTTACCAGCTAGGGAACACAGCATTAAGGTAAAACCTCTCTACCCTTCCTCTGTAGCTTTCTAAGACCACTAGATTTTGAAAGAACTGTTTGCATATCTGAATGCTTAGCTGCTTAGCAGATTGAGTCCTCAAGTATACATTGTTGCTGTAATGACTGATAACAGGAAGATCTCATTTCCTCATAATCCATGGGTCATTAACGAATTCTGCAGTGATCCATAGCACCTATAAATCTGGATAACTTTTCAAGAAATTCCCACCCTTTTTTGACTGTTGCTGCAGATGATCCCTGTCTTTTAATAGTTGTTCAGTGCATGCAGTACTATTCCAGTCCTGTGTCCTTCAGCCCGCAGCAAAAGGCCTCTTCTTGGTTTCCTGCTTTTGAAGGAACAAGCTGGGAGAAGCTTCCTCAGACTTGCAGTGAGCTGACAAAAGAGCTCACAATGCGCAAATATAAGTTTCTCATTATTTCAATAAAATGTATCAGAAGCCCTAGGATATAGTAGGCAAATGGGAATAACTGTGGAAATTTGTGACAGGAAAAATAGTTCATGTTATGTTAGAATTTAGTTGTTTTTTTTAATTTTTTGTCTGAAGAATTTACCCCTTCTCTGTTTATACAACATACATAGGATATTATTTTCTGGATGGAAAACCTCTGGGACATAAAAGCAAAGGCAATCCTCTCTCATGGTATTTTAAAAAATGATTAGATCTCAAGGGAACAGAGACACATTGTATGACTAATGTATGTAGGAAATTGATGTTTCATCTTAAACATTAACGGGGGAGCCTCCATCTTTTTTTGTTCAGTTAAACTTCAGCTGAATGTTATTAGTTGCACAAAGTATTGACCTTAAAATGAATCTCCAAGACAGTAAAAAGTATGCCCACTTAAGAATGTCTAACCAGCAGATGAACAACAATCATCCTTTTTGATCTCAAGAGACTGTCATAATTTTTTGTAAGGAAAGGCTGTTTATGTATCTTCTTAATGCGTTAGTGTGCTCTTTCAAGAGAGAAGCTATGGGGTAAGGAGCAGGTAAGACAAAGGTGACTTACAAGATAAAGACTTGGATAATAGAGAAGATGAAAGTAAAAGATAGGCCCTGCAATGTCTTCTATCTGTTCAAGATCAAGGGGTTTTTACCAGATTAGCATGAAAAGAAGCCTATACCTCGTACATCATGTAGCAGCAGGCTGTGTTAGGCAGTCCTAAACTTCAGAAACGTTATTGCAATACAGTTCTAGAGTGCAGACACGTTTGAAATATTTGTGTATATCTGCTGATTCCTAAGACTTGTTTCTCTCTACATACCACTGCATTAGATTTACTTTTTATCAGCAGAAGGAGATAAATACATTGAAGGAACCAAGAAAATGCTATCAAATAAATTGCCAAGACATCATTCAGCAACGTATTGCAAAATGTTGAGGTAGAGGACTAACTTTGCACTCTACAAAGAATCTGAGTCAAGTGTTTCAGTTATTCAGGGCGTAAGAAGACCCTCTTTTGGCCAATGGATGTTCAAGTGGGCTGCTTAAAAGCTGTCAGTGCAACAGCTAGCTAGGAGGTCATTCATGCCCTTGCAGCATCCCACATACCAGTGAAAACTCAAGACTGGGTCTTAAGATATTGTTTAAATCCTTTCTTCTGCTCATTTGCTTAGTGTCAAAGGCTAAGATCTTTGAGGGGAGAAATTAATGTGTTTATATTCTTTGAATGCTATAGGTTCCAATATATATTAAATATACTGAATATGCCCCTCTCTCTCTACGAATATACATTTATTATACTCAAACAGAATAAATAAAGCAGTGTAGAAGGAAACTAACCATTAGTAGTCTTCATCTAAGTGAGATTCTGTAATTATTATTAATGGCTAATGTTTAGAGGGATTAACATTTAAGTATGTCTTTTTTTTATATAGATAGGTACATTATTTGAACTCAGACATGTAGCAGCAAAGTAGGTAGTCGAATCTTCCTGAACTGTCACAACTTTTTTTCACTGTATCTATTTATTTTAATTTACCTCAAAATCCTAAGGCTCTGTTCAAAGAGAGAGCCTTCAGGTTAAATTCTGACATTTTAGTAGCTTATACAGGGGAAAAAAAACCCTTCCCCCCTCCCCCCCGTGAGATCTTTGCCTTGTAAAAATATATTCTTTTTAAAGTGCTTGTATTATTCTTAAGCCAGTGAAAGCTAGCTCATCTGCAATCGTTTAGGAAAGTACAATGATCATTTCCAAATTTACTTGTAAGGAAATCATACTATAATCATGGCTTCAAGGCAGAGAGATCTATCCATATAATAGGTTCAAATTTTTAAGCTACTGTTACATCTAACATCCACTATCTCGATTTAAACAGATCAGATGAAGAATAATTTATCATATAACTGCAGAAGTTCTTAAACTGCTGTTTTCCACTCCTTGCTGTAGCTTTATTTTGGACATCTAGCATTAATTTACCACTTTCAGCTGTATTCACTCCTTTTTCTTCTAGTACTGAGGCCGCTTTATCAGAATACTTCTTCACAAATAAGCACTTCTAAAAATAACATATGGGCCACTAAGCTTACTCTTTGGTATGCTAAATATACTGAGCTTCTTAGATTCCTTCATGTAAGACACTGCTGTTATCTCAGCTTATCCTTATGGTATATTCTTGAACAATACTGTTTTAGTCATGCAGTTGTAAAATTAGCATATAAAATAGTTAATGGGTATTACAGTAATGAAGTTACTACTGATCCATACAGGGAAGAATATTTGACCAGGCACTAATTATAACAGGGAGGTGACATGACCTGTGAAACGTCAAATACTTTATCAAAGCTAGAAAGATGTAATACTCAGCAGACTTTCATGCATTTTCATTTCTGTGTTCCACAATATTTTGTTTTTAGTTAAAAGCCAAGAGATTATTTGCGAGTTGACAGATGCAGTTTAAAAACCTTGATTGAATTTGAACAAAAGCTTTGACAATTTTACACACAGTTCAACAAACCAGCCATCACATTTTAGCTTTTTATCAACTAACTTCATTTTCAGCTGCCTACTCTCTGACTCCTACTGTGGAACTCATTCCCAAAACACATCGTAGAGTCCAGAAGTACAAGTGGATACTTACAAACATTTAGTAAATTAATTGAGAAAATTTCATCAGTGGCTTTCATGCAAATTGATCTGGGTATAACTCTTTGTCATCTGTTTTGTTGTTGGAAGCTAGGGCTTTTCTCAGGAAAAGAATTGCTTTATATACAACTTCTACAGTCTTTTTAAACATGTGCTGGCTGCTACTGCAGATGCATACTGGGCTATACAGCTACTTGGTCTGATTCAGAATGACCCTTGTTCAGATTAATTTTCACAGTAAATCTTAGATTTATGATCAGTGTGCTCCTCTAGTCTCCTGTGAGGTCACTTGTTTTACCATTTTGATTCTATTATTTTATTTAATATCATGTTATATTTTAGTTTTCCCAAATGGACTTTGCAGCGGTATCACATTTCAACTTCTCCCCTAGGTCTGATCTTTGTCATAAGGATTACAGTTATGTACAGCTATACAAGTCAGGATGAATTTTATTAAAACCAGCTGTAGCATCATTATAAGGAATTTCTTAAACAGTAAATTATACCAGAACATTTTTGTTTGTTTTCTCTTCTAAATTTTTCCATCCATACAGGCAAACTAAATTGTGGCTGATTAGGAAATTTCAATGTTGAGAGTGGTTCCTTTTTCTACATTCCTAAATTCCATGGTTAACCCTGTGTTTGTTATCAGTTTCTCTGATCAATGAATATTTCCAGCTCCATCATGTCAGCTCGCTGACAAAACCTTCCCCCACAAAATGCATACCTTTGTGTCGGATAGTGGTAAACATCTTCTGGACAGCCTACACAAGGAAAGTTCTTGCTGCTAAAGTAGGAGGACTTTGCAATGCTCCATAACATATCAGGTCAGGACTTCCAGGCAGCCATGACCAACTCATGGTTATCTGAAAATAAAATTTCAGTTTTAAGTCTTATTACTATCATTGTTTTTATTATAAAGAACAAAACAAAAACAACTCTAGGTAAAGAAAGCATTGGGTAACATTTACTTCCCTCAGACTGAGAACTGCACTCTGCCATATGATCTGCATCTACCTGTGAGGGAGGCCTTGCAGTCAATATTCCTCCCTAAAACCTGAATTTGCCTATCTGATTGAAACACTTGCTTGAATCCTACCTCAAGTCCTTCAGCTTCACAGTCATATTGAGAGCTCTCTAATCTATACCATTCAGCTGTCAAGACAGCCTTACCACTTAGAACTGTGACTAGATGAAACATGAACCCCTTTTTCAATACGCCAGCCAGCTTCCTGTTTTTTTATTTTATTACATGCATGCTTCTTGTTCTCTTTTTCTAGTGCCTTCTTTCAGACCTCACTACTACAGATTCTTATCAAAGTCACTTCTGTGTCCCCTCCTTGACACAGTCTTATGTCAGGAGAGGCTTTTCCCACTTTATGACAGCTTAATAATACAAACTGTGAATCCAGAAGAGCTTGTCTGTGTTTTCTGAAATATTCACTGGCACCCAATATGTTCAATATTTAAGATCTCATATCACAGATAAAACATTCAAAACAATCTGGGAAAGAGACTGAAAATGGATAATAACCATCACGTTTAAAATACACTTTATGAGATACTATAAAATTGTCTTTTCTACTTGAAGTGACTAATTCATTAGGCAATAAAAGCCAAAAGCACATTTTTTTCAGAAGCAATTTACTACTTAGTATATGAAATAAAAGCAACAGTATTAGAATTGCTCTTAATTTTTAGAAGACCCTATATCTGAATGTCTAATACCTTTGAACAATTTTAATATAACTACTAAATAAAACAACATATGATTTTGTGCCAGTTTTCAGTATACGCATAAGTTACACTAGACCTACACTTACAAAAATCTCACTAGATCAGGCTTGTTGTATTGCTATTTAATGAGACACAAATAAAGACAAGAATCTGTAAAGAGAAATAAAGTACTACAATGTAAATCTTGTCTGAACAATGTGCTCTAAGAAACAAGCAGGGCATTCACTTGCTTTGCTATATTTTCAGTTTTCCAGTCATCATAATGCAAATATATACGAGCTTAAGGTTTTCATGCAGAAGAAGTAGTCATCTTGTCAAACATTGTGTTTGTAGAAAACAAAAGTTGTTAATAAGTTAATAACTCCTAATATTTTGAATGAGAATTTTCCTAAGCAAAGCGTCTCAATCATGTCTAAGTACTCGAAGTGTAACAGAAGTGTGTTCCTTACTATAAATACATCTCTCTCAGCTTGGGGAGAGAGGAGATGAAGTATGAACACAGTACTACTGCACCAGTTCTACTGATGGCAGTTTCGTTTTGTACCCTTCTTTTGCAACCAAATGCCATTTGCAAAGCACCAATCCATGCATTTCCTTTGAAGTAGCTGTCAAGTCTTCTAATCAGGTTCATTAAGTTCTGTATTCTAGAAAGCAATAAGATGTTTCAAGCAGACTACTATTGAAATTAAATGCGCAAATACAGCTATAGATACTTCATGTAAATACAGTTACAGTCCTTTTGTTGTTGGCTTTATCTTTCATGCTTTTCGTGGAAAATACTGACTTTCACCTACATTTGTGGAGTGTTTAGCACAATTTATTCTTGGTTTCCATGGACTGTTGTAATCCAGTTAATATACTGAATAATTGCTTGGCAGTATTTTCATTAAAACATTGTGTATTAAATAGCATTCACCTGTAAAAATTAAAGTAATATTATGCAGTGGAAACAAGCAAAATGAGGTCTTGCCAAGTGGCTCATCCATGTGAGATACTTCATTCTATCTTCACCTCTTCTGGAAGCAAATCTATTGTAATCCAAATGATCTTACCTGTAATACTGACAGAATGATAGCTGGCTGCTTTGATCAGTAACGTTCACAATGAACTACAGAAGTGTTACCAGAATCTATGGGCCACCCCACTCTCTGAACCAAAGACTACTGGGAGAAAATGAGCGGGGTTTTTTGTTTGCTTGCTTTAAAATGATTTACATAATGTTGAAATACTTAAACTCTCATTAAGGAATATAGAGACAATCACTGGGGAAGGGAGAGAAATACTGTTGAGAGAAAAAGCTGCTGTAGGAAATAAGGAATCTTGTGGAAGGTGAAGCAAGCCATTCATTGCTATTATACACACTATCTTTATGAAGCATATATATACACATAATAATTTTTGATGTAATAGTAGTGCCCAATTCAGCAATTAAGGAGCTAGCAGAGGTAACAAGCAATATACAAGTAAGCAGGAAGCATCCCGGATGTGCTGCTAGTACCAGAGATGGGGTAGGGGAGTGTGGAAGCACAGACAGGGACAGGACTCCCAGCTCCAAGCTTGAACACCCAGGTGAAAGAAGAGTTGATATGCACATTGCAACAAAGGTGTTACAATTCTAGGAAAGGAGTAGCAGTGGGGAAAAGAGTTTGCTGGACACACATTATAACATCTGGCTTGGGAAACAAGTGTGATATGGATGGGCAGTTATCTTCAGAATTCTCCCTCACAGGCCTGAGGAAAGTGTGTTTTTGTCTGTAAATATATGCTCAGAAATCTGATGTCTTTGGCTGCTACCAGCACTGTTTATCCATATGGACTGAGGAATAAGTCTTATAAGAGCATATGTAGCTATTACACTCTTTAGGTAAAGGATGACGAAGACTGCAAATGAGAAGATATTCTTATCAACCATGCTCTCCCACAGGCAAGACTATGGTATGAAGAGGCACCCTGAATACAAGCACGTAACTGCATATTGTGTCATCAGAGAAAGAAGGGACTGAGAAATAATGGCAGTTGTGCTCTGCTTCTGTAGCCAAGAGTCTATCCAGAACCCACAAATTCACCTATCAAATGTAATTCAATTTTCCAGAGAAAAATCAGTTCTGTGACCTAGACAGTGACAAACAGAACACTGTGCATGCATCAGCCCAATGTACAACAGTTAAGGCTACAATAAATTCTGAACTGAAAGAGAAACTGAATCTCCTGTTTCACGTTAATGATTCAGACTTCATGCTGGAGGCTGGCATTTGTGGGGGCCTTTTTTTTCTTTCTTTTTAATATGTAGAAGTGTAATAGGAGGCAGAGCTTTATGCAGCACTGAATTTCATTATCACCAGTACTTTGCAGTTTTGAAGCGCTCAGGGCTGTTCATCTATTCACTGGGGATCCAGAGCAACAGCACCAGAGCAGCTCTACACAAAAACCCCAGGTGTGCTTGATGCATTCCCTTAACCTTGCTCAACGTGAGATGTTACGGTATTTGTACAACAAGAAAAATAAAACATGATGTTGCTTCAAGGACCACTATCTGCCACTCTCCTCTCCTTTCTGGCATGTGTAGAATAATGCCCAAGAGGTTTGCTGCAGTAGGAAACGGTTCCACTAATGGGGCATTACCCATGGAGAGGAGAAGCCCAGATGTACAGGCTGCTTCGTAACTTAACTCATACCCTGCTAAACTGTGATTTCCGCTTAGGTAGTGATCCTTCCTACTGGACTTAAATCCGTTTTAATACGCAAGGAGCAATCAATCAATAACAAACACTCTTAAGCAAGGAAATTTAATATTTGAAGGAAAAAACATCATATCTACTCTTGTTATGCCAAGTCTAATCATCTGGGCACTCCTTCCATCTACCAGGAATGGTGATCATTCCTCAGATTTTATGGAAAGGAAGAGGATGAATAAGCTTATATGGGGCACATTTATTTCAGTAACAGACACTCCTTTCTGCTTTTTACCTGCGCCTACTTCAATATTGTGTCAAACACTTCTATATAAACTTAAGTAGATGAAAATTAACACTGACCTCATATGACTACTCAGAAATATAAGCTCCATCCATACTTGCTGCACATTACTGTAAATATTAAATATATAGTAAACAATATAATTAAAAATTTCAAGATAAAACAAAAAAACCAAATCACTCTTTATCTCCCCCCCGCCCCCCTTATTTAAATCTTAGTGATCTTGGATAAAAGGATATCCCTAAAATGAAAAGATTTGTGAATTATTTATCAATAAGTCTTTAAGATATGCCCCTTAAAAATGTTATAGCTGTTTATCTGATGTTTACTTAGCTAGTAATACTATTTCGTAGGTACAGCTTGTAACTGTAGCTTGTAAAGAAATGGAGCAATTCTCACGTAGGAAATGCTTTTTGAAATATATTATTCTATTCATTTCCAGAAGCAATGAAAATTTCATTATGCAAAGTAATTTACCTAAACAAGCTCAAAGAACAGGACCTTGCAGGCGAATTAAAATCCTCTCTTTGTGTTTCAAAATTCAAAGGGACAAACTGATGTTTCATAGACTAGCACACCAATGCAAATGATTTTCTCCATTGTTGATTCTTGGCTAAGAAATCCTGAAAGGACAACTCCAACTCTTGGTGTTTAATCAGCTTCTGGGTCTATGCAGCTCACTATTAACAAACATAAAGCTGCAAAAAAAAGGGAACTTGAAAGGAGAAAAGGAAAAAGCATTCCCAAATGTTTTTGAAGCTACGCATTTCTAAAAGCCAGTGAAAATCCATCTTATGGATCCACATGACAGCAGATCAGTTTTATCCAGTCAGAACACATGGTGTTTGGTATTCATTAATGATTTTATGACAGATTGGATATATTTTCCTCTGCAGGTATAAATACATCACCGAAGGTTTCATTTCTCAAAAAAACCATATAGTGCATGGGATCTAAAATTTAAGTTTGATTTATTTTTCAGCAAGGCTTTGTGCATTTCATTTTAAATGCATTCATATTTGGAATGACATCTCAGGAAAGAAGCAGCACCTTTAGAAGCTGTCTTTCCCAACAGTCTGATCTTATACCAGACAGCTCAGTTTTCATGTTACATTAATCCTGCATCCTCCAAACACATTATACTTATTTAATCTCTTATGAAGGCCTCACTATTTTTAAACTCAGCATATGGTGAGCAGTCAGAACTGGGCATATTGTATCAGGTTAGGCTTGGGATAGTTTTAACACAAAGTAATGGGATGTGAGGGCTCATGATTGTCATAGTGCTACCATAGCGAATAAACTACCGTATTGTTGATTCATTACTCATAATCTTTGGCAAGTGACACTGAAGGTCCCTTGCAAAGTCAGCAAATATATGGCCTGGCCTAACGCTGTGGAGGGATTACACGGAAAACCATCTCACAGGGTATAGCAGAAGGCTCTCTAGCCTGTGCTCTTCCAGGACTCCAGCAGATATTTGCAGACTAAAATAGGACACACAGATTTAAATTGCACCAAATTGTACATAAAATCAAGAATCTCTTGAATACACCAAATAATTTCAAAAAACAGTCCTGCTCTTTTCTGTGTGGGCAGGAAGGGAATAAAAGAGCGAGATCATACCAGGGGAGCTGCCTGCTGTGTTGTTTACAAGAGTATTTCACATCTAAGCCAGATTTTTACCACAGTATTTTGACTTCTTTGATGTCTAAAGATAGGAAGAAGCTGGAGTAGATGCTCAGTTCCATTAGTAGCACAATCACTGTAGTTTACTCATCCAAAGGCAACTGACTGTTTTTGCCATCTGAGGGGGAATTTCATCTTGGTGTCATGCAAAATAGCATTTTTCTGAACTGATAATTTGAAAATATTACCCTTGACTTTGTTGTTGGTTAAACTTCCTACTAAAAGTAGCTACTTTTATTCCAAGATAAAATATTTACATATTTTTCACTTGTTACATAAACCCGTCCTCACATTGCTTTAATAGCCACAGCTATGACCAATCCTTCCTGGATTAATTCAGAAGGTGGAATCTTCCTTTAAAATGTCCTGTCAGCAAGACCCAACAGAGGAGAAAAAAGTATTAAGCAAGCTGACACACTGTTTTATTACTTCTAGTTTTCATTTGCTCAGGAGAGTAGATTATTTACCATCTAGAACTCTGGAATACCCTTGGTAATAAATCGTGCATGACAGAGGTAGACACATCTCCATAGTCATAAAAACACCAGACATGATCATAAACAATTCAATAATGTGCCTGACTATTAGGTTTCTAGATGACATAACTATATTTACACTCTCCTGAAGTACTGGACTTTGATGTGGGCGTAACTGTATTACCCAGTCGGTTCTATCTTCTTTCATAGACAGACCATCAGAAAACTACATAAACCTGCCTGGCAATACGCAAACATGACAAGTACATTTGGACTACAGAGGACTTCCCCTACGTGCGTTTGAAGGTTTTACATGCAGAGCTTAGGCTATAGGAGATTGAGGAATATGATCACAAGAGTACTGTTTAAAGACAGTGAAGACAGTTCAAGCAACAAAAATGCTGGCCTTGTTCCTTACTTTCTTCATCAGTCTATACTACATTTGTTATATAGTTAATACATGGTATTTGATAACAGAGGATATGGCCCCAGATGCCTTATTTCTGAGCTTCTTAATTATGTTATTGTTTTAAAGACAATTAAGAGAAAGAACATGCTCTGGATTGTTCAGGAGTAATTTTCCCAAACAGAAGAGGGCGAACATGGGAGACACAGAGGTCTCGCTGGAAAATTCAACAACTAGGTGACAAAAATTACATTCTTGGTGAGTATGAGTATCCAGATGGATCTCTCAGTGGTATATGGAACAGTAATGATGTGCCAAAAGGAGCCTTAAAAGAGGACACAAGTAGCTTGTTCTTCATAATGTTTTTTGGAACAGAAATTTGTAAAAGATAAATTATCAGTTAACAAAATACACAAGGAAAAGTTAATTTTACAACTCTTATTCAAGTGGCAAATCCTTATACATTTGAATACTGTCACTGAATTCACATGTGACTTCATATGTGAATAAAGATACAGAATGTTAGAAATCTGAACTCCTAGCTTTCCACTTAAATACTCATAAAGAACTACTTATTACTTGTTAAAATCAGCTTATAATGTACTTATATGTTAGATTTACTTATATCAAGGACTGTTGAGCAAGCCAGAATGTGCATCTGAAGAGTTACACAAGTGTTTAATTCATTTTAGAATCTCACAAGTTAAATTACAGAGGCTGTTATTACAAGGGGAACAGAGCAAGAGAAGAGAGATCATATCCAAAGTTGTTGAAATTAGAGGTTCAGCTGTTCCTCCAAAGTTGCTTCACTGTAGCTATACTGGTCTACAGGATGTAGGAGAGAGAGCTTGTAGATGAAGGTAACATCTGTTAGACTAGATAATACAACTGAAAAATTAGACAAGTCCTTCTTCAAGCCTGAAATCAAAAAAGCAGACTTCAGAGCTAAATGCAACTCCAGTCTCCCACTGAAAGATTAGTTGTGTATGTTATCAGCTGGCATACCCTTGACAGGAAAGCTTATAACCCCCCAACAAAGCTGTAACAAGCTGTCTTGTCCTATTCTTCTGCGATATATTTACCACAAAGTTATCAGATAAGTAAAAATATTGAGCGATATTTGTGATTTGTGTAACGATCAAATAAAGTAGGCCTCCTAATAGTTATTTCATTATTTTTCGGTATTATTTTTAGAGTTTTAACTACAGCAGCCTTCAGAGCAGTGTGTACCATATGAAAATGCAGATTCCCAAGTCGCGTAGTTTCTGATTCTTTCCTGTAATAACACCGTCTGGTAACTTAGCTATATACAGCGGCTGAATTCACAAAGCAGGCACCACTGACCTTCAGCAGTGAAACCCAACATTTGCAAACAACAGAAAGCATCTCAGCACCCCAGGGAATGTGAAATCCGATAAGCTACACCTTCTGTTATGTTTCCTTTAGTATTCCTTACAAGAAAAAAACAACATCCACTTACAGTATCCTTATACTGACTCCTAGGCCACATTCTATCACAAAACTGTGCCCGTTGAAAAAAAATTCAATAAAACCAGCATTTAACTGGTTTGCAGCAGGAACTTCAAGACCTGTTTGTTTTCCTTACATTAATTAAAATAAAAAATCCACTGGGGATACCTGTTAATCACTGCTTGTACACAAATTCCTCAAAGCCAAAAAGTTTAAAGAAAACTTTTGCATTGCCCTGTAACAGGAGGACTATTACAGATTTGCATCAATAAATGTATAGTTACACGTACACACACAGGCACTACACATTCAGCAACATAATTGAATGAGAAATAAATAGAAAAAAATATTTCTATCCTAGAGACTTTAGAATTAGAACTCTGACAAGTAGCAGACCATACTTAAGCACATTGCCTCTGCAAGTTTAAAACTGAAGCTGGAGACTTCTTTATAAACTTGTGCTTATTTCTATACTGTTTTTCGTGGTTAATATGAATAATTTCTACTTTAATTAAGTCTGTTCTTCTAATTTATGTTTTAATGAAACTTCAGGCCACATTCAAAGTCTCTTTTTTACATTTTTGGTTTAGCCCAGATCCTGCCTGACCTGAAATACTGCCACAGAGAGTATCAATGGCTATATGAGTCACATTCTGGTCTGAGAAAAAAAAAATAACATGAACCAGTCTCTCAGCAGCTTTAAAAGATTCAAAATGGTAATTTAAAAGGTGATAAGAGCATTAGTAGATTTTACTAATGTTTTAAGGCCACAACCAGAATGTCCACTTGTTGCAGCGCTACTAAACTACCAAGCTGCAACAAAACTTTTACCATCCCATACCAGCCCTCTCATGGCACCACCACCAGTCACACACAAGGTTCCAAAAGTTCATCTACTGTCCATGCTGTTTCTTCATCCTCTTCAGGCCAGTCCACCCTGCTTCTTG
>JAVJGI010000001.1:21161570-21178325 GCA_035590275.1 Ibycter americanus
AACAAGCCACAGCTGTACATTATCCACATCAGCCAACCCACCACCCCAGAAGCAAGCCCACAACTGTATATTATCAACTCTCTGTATGTTAACTGTATGTTAATCAACCCTCTACAGTTCTTCTACACCCACTTTTCTGGGTAAAGGGTATAAAGATGTTGTGAACAGTAAATTTGTAGGACATATGTGCCTACCTTTTTTTTGTCAAACCTTAGCAAAAATGTCCTTTGAAGATAAGATGTTAATTTTAAAAAGTTGGAAGAATAGAATCATACTTAGATTTCAAATACCATGATAGTAACTACAAGATGAACCTGCTGTTAGGCACCTTTGGGAAGTAATCAGCACACAATAGTACGATCAAAAGTGGAGACCATTGGCTTAAATACCATGACTATTATGTGAAATGAATTTTGATACACTCAGACTGAGGATCAGGACTTGGCTTGATGTGCAAAGTCTAATGCCTGTCCTTATGAGGGTTCCACCTGCTGCCATTGCCAAATGGTGCCTCACAAACACCATCTCAAAACAGAGAGGGGCTTTTGTTGTTTTCATCATTTTGTGTTTGTCTCTCAATTACAAACATGATTTGCAAAATGAATAGAAATCTGGAAGAGATTTAAGGATTTCAGACAGACTTCCCAAAGGCATTTGGCAGTACTATGCCAGGATGAGTTCAAAGTGAGAAAATCAGTCTAATTTAATTCTTATCTGGTCTTATCCAAAAGAGAGACAATGGTTGCTGAAGCTGTACTTCCAGGATTATATCCTGCAGAAAGCAATTTAGGTTATTAGCACAGAGAGGATAGAAGAGCAATTTTCCAGCCTATACAGTTAATCAATAGGAAGCTCTCACTTCCTCTGGAGGGAAGGGAGAATTGTGCTTAAAGGACAATGATTCCTAAGGTGGCTTGAAAACATCATAATGGTAGAAAAAAGGCATTTGAGAATGGAAAAAATTGAAGAGGAGAGCTAGAGATAATTTATACCAAGGGCTCAGGTGGCCAAGGATATTGAGGAAGCTGTCAAGGCCTACTGCACATGCTAAAAATGAAGGCCAAATTCATAAAGATAATCCACACTGCTGACTTAGCGAAACCAAATGCCTGATGCAGAGACTTGTTTACAATTAGTGGGGATGTATATGTATTTGTGCTAAACTCTTATTCCTGTTCCTTTGGTATAGTCTTAGAAAAAGGAAGTACAGTTAAACAGATGATCATGTACATCGTATTTGTTTTCACTAGATGTAGCAGACATAGCAATGTCTGTGTGTGGGCCACCATTTAAGAAGCAGTTTGCCATGAAATACAGGTTTAGACACAGGACCTCTACTATGTTATCCCCTTTCCCAATAGGCTGATAGAAAATGGTGTCAAAATAATAAAGTGCCTATAATGGTGGCAGTGGAATGAGACACCAGTCTGTATCTAGGTCTGCAAGATTATAAGATGGCATCAGTGAAGCATGGGTTGACACCTACTGACATTTTATTTAACTGAAAACTGAAAACAAGATTACTGGCACCGAGTAGAATCGGATGTCAGAGTCATGGAGGATTTGCAGAAATACATAGACGTGGATAAGGCTGAACAAAACTATTATCTAGTGTCTCAGAAGATGCCAGCTCCACTAGAAAACAACACCAAACACATCTATGATGAGAATGTGTGACTGTAACATGCAATTTTGTCTCAAAAGACCTTTGCTTCAGGTTTATGAGGTTGTCAGCCCCAGTGGATATCTACCAAAGAAAACTACAGCTTCACAATGAAAGGCAGAGATAATGGCTACCAAAAGTGAGGAAAGCAGCAGTCAGGCAGGATGAGTTACTGTCCAATTAAATGGAGTTACAGAATACTAATATCAGAAAGGAGACTACCAAGTGCCAAAACCAGTGCAAGTCACCAAGAATATTTATTTTACATTGTTTAGCATTTTGCTTATTAGGCTAGCTGTAAGTATGTAACATTTGCTGTCATATGTGTTTGAGAAGATTTATTACAAAACCTGACTTTTAATTGGCAATTCAGAGGCAGTGGGAACTCAGACGCTGAATATAGTAGACAAATTGCACGGATCTTGTCTCAGAGAGTATGTCTTTGCTGTCAAACACCATCTATATCCTTAGTCCCCTTATTGTGCATATTTGCCCTGCAGTAACTCAGTTTCCTTAAAAGCAAAACCACCATGTGATTCTGGGAAAATTTCATTCAAGGCCCCCAGGTAAACTAGACAGCTTCCAGAGAAGGAGCCAGGAAGCAAAGCTGGTAGAAAGTGTCCCCTCACCAGGCTTGCCTGGCTGGGCAGTGTGTGTGTCCCCATGACCCTCAGCACAGGTGGCAACTGGCAGCAGCCCTCAGCTCGCATGAAACAGCGGGACTCGCTCTCAAAAGGCACAACGGACAAGACCACGCTGAGTTTGTCTTCCTCTGCCTCGCAATCTTGTTTATCCCAGCTGGGGAGTACTGGCCTCTTTTTACGGTTTTAATTTTATTTTGCTAAAAAAGTGTATCTTTTTTTTGTTGCTAACACCATCCTCAACACAAGAACAACAGAAACTGAATATCAGAAACCCTATTTTACAAGTTCTATTTTATAAATATTTAATAATATGCAGACCTAGTTTTACTTTCTTATATGAGACTGTGGCTGAGTTCATTTAACCCTATGGATATGAGGAAGCCTCTTGATTTTAATAGCATTAATAAGTGTCTAATGACACACATCAGTTATACAAAAGTGCTTAAATCTGAACTGAGTTGGTAAAGAAAATTTTAGTGGGACAAATATTTTCTTTATTTCTAATTAGTTTTTTAACTTGGCCTTGGCCATGGCCCTGTCAATTACACTGTCAATTCTTGGCCCTGTCCATTACACTAAAAAGTATCTCTTCTTTATGCCAGAAGATTTCTTTTACAATGGCAAACTCTCGATTTTTGAATAATCAAACTAAGTAAGATAGAAAAAGAATATTGTATTAATGGAACAAGGTGAGTGATTTTGTTGAAATTAATGTACTTTTTACAGAATTTGAATTAAGCTGCTGTTACTCTGATTTTCTTCAATGTTGTAAAATCTAGTGAGTACTCCATTCAACTTCTTTTTTGTGTGTGTGTTGAATAATCCATGGCCATATATATAAAAATAACTGAGTAAATTTCCTACTAAGATTTGTATAAAAACGTTTAACCTAAGAGTAATAATTGCTTGCTTCCTATCATAGCAAGTGTCTAGTTTTTCTAGTCTCCACTGAATATTTGTTTAATGAATAAATATAACTTAGTTATTTATTGATAGTTCTGTGTTGAAGTATATTCTGGAAATTTTTTTATTTATGACAACTTGATCTTTATTTTATAGGTTAAGACACTGATGTTTTTTATCTCTGGGCCCAGTTTAACTGAATCCTAAAAACAATTTAGACACATCTTCATTTACTACCTTGACCTGCAGACCTCATGGTGCCTCAAAAAAACCCACAGGATTTTAAAGTCAAATAAATAAGCTTAATTTATATTCTTGTCCCTAATCGGATCACAGACGAAGACTGATACAATGTGGTATTCTCAGTAATTAGTGGTAAATGGGATATTTTTACTTTTTCATGTTTCTAATGATTAAAGAAAAAAGGGTGGACAGGAACTGTCAGCCTTGCAAAAGTAGATATACTTGGATTTAGCTGTACTGTTGTCCTGGATGTCCTGCACTGTACTATTCAGTCTTCTAAGATAAGAATCTTAAAAAACCAATACAGTCAGAGAGGATATCTGATATGACTTGTAACCTTTGTGCTTAATTGTCCAAACACTATGAAAAATAGAGAACAGAAATTTTGGATTTAAAGCATTGTATAAGCAGTTATCTAGTGGTAGCAGCAGCAGCAGTTGCTGTTGTTGCAGTACTTGTGGTACTTGTAGTAGCAGCAGCAGTAGTATTTACCTTTGGAACATTAGAGACAAGATAAGGAGATGCAATCTAAATTAGGAACCCTTATAAAACTGGATTTATAATGTCTGAAATTTTGTGTCATAGATCCATCCTTTCATATGCTGTAGACTTCTCTTTTGGCAGAGAACCAAGTCTGCTATTTATCTTTACCTGTCGATGTTTCCTTGCTATGATTGCCTTGGTATGCAACATACCTCACAAAGTGATGGGATAGCGTAAAGATTTCAAATTCAGGATCGTTTAAGAAAAGATTTCACAAAACCCTCATCAAATCCTTCAGAAATTATGGTTTTGATACATAAGGGGCACACACCCCCCCCCAACTCCTCTCTTGACCACAGATGTAGAGGACTTAAGGACCCCTGTCACTGAACTGAATTACAGCTTCCATCAAATACTAAATGCAAAAGTTTTCAAACAGATTATATTTTTTGCAAGGGTTCATCTATAATAATAGGAATTGCCATGTTGCTAGGTTTCCATTCTTTCTTCCGTGCAATTGTCAGTCAAACTATTGCTTTATGTAAAAAATTGTAATCGTTGTAATCAAATACAACTTAACTTACGCTAGGTGGCATGACGTTACATCAGAACCACTCTCAAAGCTAAAATAAACTCTTTTGTCAGTGCTTTTCTTATGAAGTCTGGTTTTCATTGGGTTTCCAATTTATTCACGAGTGTTTATCGAAACTTCAGATGCATTTGTGCATAAATATTATTAAAACATGGTTATTTTATGTTGAGAAATATGAAGGTAATTAGTAATGTAATGAATTGAAGGTGAGAGCAATCACACATTTTTACTTGGTTTGTACTTACATTTGTAGGTATCTTTGCACATAAACTTTCCTTCCTGCTTTGGCACACTGGCTTACAAAACCTCCATTACTCCCTGTTTTTGATTTCAAATCCCATTCTAATAGGTTATTGTAGCATTTCTATTTCCACTGTTGTGAAACTGCCAAACATTTAAAGCATGAAGGGCTTTTTATATGGAGTAAAACTGTTGTCTCTCTGGGTCCATAGTATTTCTTGTGTTCCAATCTCTTATCAATTTATCTTTTCATATATATCCAAAATCTGAATTCATGTGAGTAACAATATTCATTCTTAAAGTAAACCTCTTTAGACCCCCAATCTAAAAATGTGCACTGGACATATGATTTCAGGAGTTTCTAAAACCTAAGTGAAAACTGGAAGAATTAAAAACATATTACTTCAAACCAAACCCAAAACCAAACCCAAAAATATCTTTAGCCTGCTTCCTTTTTTTTTAAGTTATAGTACATGGCTTTGAAACAACCTGTACTTTTTTTCCCCAGTACATACCACATAATTGTCTTTTATTTGTAATTTTCTTATTTCTAATAAAACAAATTGCTACGAATATCAGGTTACAAGCTGTGCTTTTGGGAAAAAAATTTTCTTATGGGAGAAAATTCTAGGAATATTTTTATGCAGCTGAATATGGAAATATCAGCGACGTCCTGGAAAATTTAGTGTATTGCACACAGTAGAAATTTAATTTTTCAGATTACATGATATTATGAAAAAAAATAGCACTCATAAGCATTTAAAAGCTAGTACAAGTCAAAGCATATTTTCAGTTCAGCTATCTAAATGAAGTTAAAATTATACTTGCAGGTAAATATTTCTACCTATACATTTACATATCAAAATAACAGTTCCTATAATGTTGTTTTGAAGTCTAGAGCTATGGTTTCTGAACAAAAATGTTTCATAAAGTAATGTGGTAATTGGAATAAGCTAATATTCTTCTAAATGTTAGAACAGTATTAATGTATGAAAACTTTTGGATGGACAATTGGAAAAAAACCCACAAAACCAACAGACAAATGATAGTCAACTTTTTTCTTCTCCTACACAGCAAATTGTCCACTTCTACAACTGCTTACATGGAAACTGCACAAGAAAATTTGAGATAATGAATTTGTAGGAGAAGTGTAGCATAGTCTGCTCATACATCTATGCATATAACTGTAATATAAAAATATTCTATACTAAGTATTATTAATATATTCAATATATAATATATTTTACGGTATGTTTAATATGTTTTCTTGTTAAATAAATCTATTTCTTCTTGCAATTTCTATTGAAATTCACTACTGCTCAAAGTTTCTTCTAAAAAAATCTGTTTCATCAAACCGGACTGTGACTTGGCTGCGAAAACATAATTATATAATTTCTGGGAAATATATAGGCATGTAGGTGTTGACTAGGGCCTGAGGCTTGATGAATGGTAAACAGTGTAATAAACAGGAAAATCCCCATTGCTTCTCCTTTTAAATAAGTTTATGTGTGTGTGTGTCTTCCCTAACTATTAGTTGTTCTCCTAGTTGTTCTCCTAGCCCTTCCAATCCTTCCTGCAGTGTTCTTCTGCCCCTTATTTGATTTGGCTGTTGCATATTTGACTTTTTTATTTTGAGTTGTTCAATCTGTTCACAGCAGGATATGTATCTTGCAGGCTTTTCTCTGATGAAAACTATAAAAAAATATGATAGTGATGAACTTCATGAGGAAAAGCAGTTTCTATTTACATTACCAACATATTACAGGTGCAAAAATAAGGGACACCCCCCACCCTGCCCACTCCCCACGTTTAGAACAATTCCAAGTCAGGTTGGTTTTTAACATTGACATTGACGTAAACCAAAAGAGTAATGCTGACATTATGTAATCTGTTCTCTGCGCTAAGATTCAGAGAGCCATTGTGCACGCCACCTTCTACTCCCCAAGAAAAAACTCAACCACAGAAGACTGCCTTATGTACGGCAGTATGCCAAAGCATCTTGTATCTTCTTTCTTATCAAAGAAAGTTAGAAACAGAACATAGGAAAATAATACAGTTGGACTTTTTTTTTTTTTTTTTTTTTTGTGTTGGGGTAGAGAAGTATGGCAATAGGACCTAGTTCAAAACTCCAACAGAAATATCAATAAAGTTACCATGTGACGCATGGTCCACAGAATCACAGAATGGCTGAGGTTGGAAGGCACCTCTGGAGGTCATCACCTTTGCTGCTCAAGAGGGCCACCTAGAGCAGGCTGCTCAGGCTCATGTCCAGATGGCTTTTGAACATCTCCAAGGATGGAGACCGCACAACCTCTCTGGGAAACCTCTGCCAGTGCTCAGTCACCCTCACAGTAATAAAGTGATTTCCTGATGCTCAGAGGGAACCTCCTGTGTTTCAGTTTGTGCCTGTTGCCTCTGGCCCTGGCACTGGGCACCACTGAAAAGAGTCTGACTCCATCTTCTTTATACCCTCCCTTCAGTTTTTTTGGGTTTTTATTTTTTGAGTGTTTTTTTTTTTAAGGAGCATGGAACATTTGAAGGCCTGCCTAATTCTCTATGTAGATTAATGGATGGATTAGATAGAGATGCGTGGTCTGAGGGGGACTGCCAGAGTTACCCTGCTTCAGTTTCAGTACAGTTCCTGCACATTTTATAATTACCAAGTGAATCACTAAGTCCACATGATTTAACCAAGAAGAACTGTTAATTTAGTCTTCTCGTGCTGTGTTACTTTGTGGGTTTAAAGGTAGTGCAATAAACAAACTTGTAAGTTCAGTTTCTTTTATAAGAACTACCAGGTCATTTTTCTCCCAGTTCACCTCATAACAAATACAATTCCTGAAAATAATTGTCCAGTTTTTCACAACAGAAATTGTAAAACATTGGAACAATTTGTCCAGGGAATTTGGGAAATTTTAATCCTTAGAAATATTTAGGACTTGACTAGACAAGGCTGTGAGCAATCCGATCTAGCTGTCTCTGCTTTGAAGATGACGTTGGACTACATGACCTCCAGAGAGCCAACTTAATTTTTTTGTTATTTTGTGGTTCTATTCTATCACACCTCATATCATCAAGAAACCCCCTGTGTTAGAAAGAAAGTTGGTAATAATTAATATGCAATTATCGTATTCTAAATTTCTAGGTACCTATGTTACCTTCCACCTTAGCACCAGAAAAAGAACAGATGTTTATGTTATCACAGCTGAAAGCTGTGTTGCTCAATGAACAGCAAAAAGCAAAGTCATTATACTAAAATCCTTAATGTATAATACAAATAAAGCATTGCAGAATTAAAAATTGTTTGAATCTAAATATCATATTGTATTATTACCACAGCCCAGAAGAGTAAATGCTACAGCAACACCATTTTTTAAGGTGTGTAAGCAGTCCAGTTATCAAAGGCCCTGATACCTGACTTTTTTGCCCTACACAGTCTGAAAGAGAGGCATGTTGCTCCTAGTGCAAACAACATAGATTTATAACTATATATTCTAATCTTAGGAGGTCTAGCATGGATATGAACGTATGCACAGGTCTGACTAGAGCAATTTATTAGCAGTTTTTTAAGGCAGAGATGGTTTCAGGACAGGAAAGTCATAGTTGTCAAAACCAACATATTTTTACAATAATTTTAAAATAATAAAGAAACAATTAGGAAGACAGCAAAGCATTTGTTCAAAATTTTTCACCTTCCAAAAGTACAACTAGATTTTCTCTGCTTTGCTCCCACAGCAAACAAAAACCATATACAAAAATAATTCCTTTTAGTCTCTCCTTAAATTCTGAACTATAAGAAAGCACAATCTGTAAAACGGAGAGAGAAACAGATCTACTCTTAAAAGTTAATTTAATTCTGGTAAAGCATCCATTCCATCTGTCAGCAGGAATATAGTGTTCTGTGATACCACAAAAATGTGTAAAAAGTAAAATATGCTCTTGAAAATTACATTAAGCTTATGCTTGAAAGGTGAAATTCCTTCCGTGTGTGATGCTTGAGTAATCAGGCTCTGTGGTACCTACTCTGAAGTGAGACTGAAGGCACTGAGCTTTCTAAGTGACCTGCCCACCGTGAAGAGGTCTGAATTCACCTACAGATGGATCCTGCTGGTCCTTTTTTGATGCATGCACCTCACCAAGTGCTGCAAAGATGGAAAAGACTGGAGTTTGGTCTGGTGCTCCATTTTGGAACTGTAATCACAATGCACGCTTACTGTCAGTGAAATTCACTTGGTTTCTTCTCTTGAACACCCACTGACAATCTAAAACTAGTACAGGACACAAGCCTTTCACTACTAACGGGACTCCATGCATGCCCAGGGAACAAACTGCTGGAGGACATTATGTCTACCCGGTGATTGGAGTGCTCTAGATGATGCTGCAGGACAGGACTTTCACGCTGACTTCATTGGGGAGCAAACAGCTTTAAGTGTACCCATAGTATATTCTAGGGCACGCAACATGACTCCGAACTATAAAAACAAGTGGATTTAACACCTTAAAAGAGCTGCTGCAAAGTATTAAATCGGTAGTTTAGATACACCTACTGTACTCTCTCACATTAATCTACATAGAGGCTATTTTAGCAACATGTAGAAAACGCAACTATTCAGTTGTGTTGCCTGAGCAACTTTATTAATAGGTATGTGGTATTCTGTAGTTAGGTAGGTAAAATTAATGCTGAATGGAAAGGTTTGGGGTCTGGTGTTTTCTGACAAAAAAATTATTTATTTAGAACATACATAAAATCCAATTCCTGTAAACTGTCTAGAAATCAAGCAAGAGATTTTCTGAATGCTATTGCAGGTATCTTGTCAGTGAACAAACTAAATCCAGAATACACTTTACTTATACAAAGGATCATGCTACAGTGTGTATGAATGGCTCTTGGGTGTGCATAAAACAATGTGTTAGTTACTTGCTTCTCAAATTCAGACAAAAAAAATTAATCAGATTACAGTTTTGCCTACAGCTTGTGTTATGGCCAACAACTGACATTTCTACTGAAAAAGGACAAATTACTTTTTACACTGAACAGGAATATGATGGTTCTGTAACACATAGTTTATACATGGTTTCATCCAATCCACAATGTTACAACAGTATACAATTGTTTGGAAAGATTTAAAAAAACCCTATGACATAATTTTATTAAATAACAAACAACATCCTACAAGATTTTCAGCCTATTATTGTTCTGCATTAGTGGTCTTATGCCCTAGTATGTGTGCCACTGTGATTTACGCTAGAGATGTCCTCCTTGAAAAATCCGTAATCCCAGTCATTAAGAAAAACTGAGTTAATAAATTGGGAACTTGACTACAGAGAGATTTGGGTATGATTTCTAAAACAAGTGATTTAGCACTTTTGCCTACTGCTTTCTGAGTATCTAAATGTCTTTCACAAATGGAACTTAATTACATTAGAACACTAATTTCTCGAAAGGTATCATGGGAATTATAAAATAAGGAGCTAAACTCAGATCTCCTGCAACTTAATCAGTTCACTATAAACCTATTGTTTGCTAGTGAATGAGAACCAAGAGATGAAACAAACTAGCACTTATGAATATAACTGCAATGAGGAGAAATATAAGAATTAAATAAATCACAGATATAGTGAAAACTAGATCGCATTTTTTGAATTATTTTTTATTTTATCATCTGAAAGTTCTAGTAGCAATTGAAATAAAGAAATAAAAGTTTGCACTGTTTCTTACTTCGTATGAACTGTTTCATTGATTGCAGGGCTCTAGAAATGAAAAATTAGTTTGTTCACTGTAGCACTTTCAATGAATCATGTTTAAGGTGACACTGTGCTATTATACTACAAAGTCATGTAGTAGAGAAACATAATGGCCTATCTTGTAATCTTAGAGTTTTCAATGGAGTATCCTCGTACAGCAGTAATTTGATATTTTGCAGTTTTAAAATGTAATTGAAAGCATTTTTATTGGACACATTCTCATTACATAGCCACACAGCCTTCATTTGATAAAGCTGTTTAACAGCAGACTGAAAATGAACGATCAGTTAGAAGGGAAAAAAACACTGATGAAAAAGGGAAAATAAAAAGCTTGGAAAAATTTTAATCACTGCAAATTTTGAGATAATGACATTGCTCTTCAAGGTATTCTTATTTTTTTTTTTGCCAGCATTCAAGACTCTCTGTATTACTTGGAATGCTTTGCTGCAGTCTTGCAAGGTTTTCCTAAAATTTAACTTGGCAGTTCACTGAAGCCACACTGAACAACAGCACTGTCTCACTTTTCCCATGTGCTACCAGCCTTCCCCTTTTCCCTATCTGTTTTCATTCACTAACAGTGCATTTGATACTACAGCCTTCATGGCAATTCTGAGCAGCTCTATGAAGTACTTACAAAACAGCAAGTTTAGCTGTCTTTCTGTTTTGACAGTCTCTGCATCTCTTACCTCTCTCTGCAATTTTTCTTCATGCTTTTCAGCTGTCCTGATTAGGCAAAGGAGCTGGCACTACTTTTATACCTGAAACTCACATGAATGAAGTGGAAGTTAGGTGTTCTGTAATTAAGGATGACGTGCATTTAAAATTCAAAAAATTGGCCTAATGTCATAAGAACCAACTGGATTTGACAAATGGTTATGTACTGTGATCCATTTACCTAACATCAAACAGAACAGAATTATGCCACTAATTCAAAATAGAAAACTTTAAACTGCATATTTTTCTAGAAGAATAACAAAATACCATATATAAAAACCCCACAAGAGGGATCAAAAATAAACAGATTCGGAGACCCATCATACTTCCCCCCCCGCCCCCCCCAAACTGTTTCTCAGCCAAGGCTCTTTTTCTACAGCAAAGCAAGTCATAGGAATTTTAAATTATATTTTTTTTCTAATCTCTAAACTCTAAATCTCCCTCAATTTTGTTAGTTTCTTTCAGCAGTTCCCAAGAGACCATTCTGATTTCCACAAGCATGTTCTTACACTGATTGATTCAGAGACAATAGAAAGAAAAGGTATAAAACCAAATGGTTTGTAATAGAAAAGAAACATTTGTTGCTGTAATTAAGGACAACCTTCTCTCACTTAGTAATAAAGTATATTTAGATTTTGTCAGTAACTGGCAAATGAACAAGCAAATAAAATCTACACATTTTTCTCTTGAAGTGTCATGTCTTATCTGTTCTAGAATACCTCTGTCTTACTTGATATGGTGATGATGAACAGACTTAGGGTGCTGGGAAGCAGAAGGAAAAAAAAATATTTATCAAATAGAAATTCTTCTGCTTATTTGAGCAACAGAAATGTAGACAATGCCTCGATCTTGGTTTCAAGTTTAGTTTAGTTCCTTTACAATACATATAATTTCCTCTGATGCACTTCCCATTTTCCTCTTATTCCCTGAAATTATTGTAGTCACCCACTGCCATTTCAGTCTTCTGTGGGCTAAATGTTTTTGCTTTGTACTGCTTTTTCATTTGATCTATGCATATTTTTTTTCTTCACTTCTTTCTTCACTACAGTGTCATGGCTCAGACTGGAACTCTAAAGAGGTCTTCAGAAATGCTTTATCACTAAACTGTATATCCCTCCCAATTTCATTAATGGACACAAGTGTCAAATATTATTTTTCCTATTATATTTCTTTCTGACGTTTCAAACAGTAAAGAATATAAGGAATTTATCTAGTAATTTCAGTTTTTAAAGCAGAAAAAGTGGTATTAAATAATTCATAATGACTACCTTTGAAATTACAAAAAACAAAATGCACGTCTAACAAGGTTCTTTTTTCTTTTTTTTTTTTTTAAAAAAAATGGTTCATTTAAGGGAGGAGAAACAAAGTAGTAACATTAGCTAGATATAGAAGACACAGCACTGAAGGATACAACTGTACAAATATCACACAATGGTCTCCATCCTGAGTGCTTCATATGAACTTTCAGGATATGTGGATGAATTTACACTAGCAATCAAGACAACAGATCAGAACTCCTTACTTAAAAAATGCCTGTGACGTCATTATGGGGGGTTACTACTGACTCATTTAAGCGTTTGCTCGGAACAGACATTTGCCAAAACAGCCAGATTCTAGATTTCACTCATACACCAGGGTTCCTGGAGATTCTGATACAGAAGATGATGCTTCAAATGTTATTCAAATCTGTATCTCATTATGTCACATGTAATTTTAACAGTTCTCTGGAAAGGAAATAATGAAGGATTCAGAAACAGCCTCAATATAATGGGATATAAAAATAACATAGTATGGATCTTGAAATCCTGTGTTTGAGAAACAGTATTCATGTCATAATTCTAAGGAGCAATATCTGGTATCTACTTTCACCAAATTCTGACTGATCTTCTTTGATTTTTTAAAGATTTTTGCTAATAAAGGGATACATTGTCAAATGTAGGAAAACAGGAGGAAACAAGGAAAAGGTAAAGCAGTAGAGAGCAAAAAAAAGTACTTACTGAAGGAGGAAAAAAGAGAAAATACAACATATTAGTAGACTTATATCATAACATAATAGTAGATTTAAACTTTGGGGTAAAAAATTATTAAAATGTATTTGCCAACTAATTCTCTTGGTAACAGCTTTCCAAGAAATACTGTTGACATAAACTAACAGATGAGAATAAGCTGTCTGAGCAGTCTGCTACTGCTCCTCTGATGGATTTCATGGAATAGGTCATTGTGAGGAGGAAGATGGCAACTGAAATAAAGTCTGGAGACCACATGAAACAGGAATGAAAGATGATGATTGCTAAGGAATATTTAGGAGATTTCTACTCTATTTAAGGATCTTAAGAATTAGTCAATTATTAAAAGCATATGCGTGGTTTTTGTTTCCACAATGTAAAATGACTTGCTGCAATGCCCTCAAACCAAGGATAGACCAATAAGGAAAGGGGTTTTGGCCAAGGTTAATTAAAGTGATTTTATCCAAGGCATGCCAGGCTTGTCAACACGAACAAGTACGATATATTTTCTCTATGCATATACAATTTATATGAAGTTCTTTACTTGAGGAACAAGGGTGATGTTGCCTGTGCAGATCAGACTCATTGCCCATGCATAAATCTATCGTGCATTGCTAAGAACTGCAGTATGCCCCACGCATTGATCAACCCCATTCCAGGTAATGTGTGCTCAACGAATAAATGTTGTGTCAAATTTATAGTGATGGGTTGAGTATCGAATTATCCAGCAATTGTGGATGCCTGTAAATTCAAATGGTCAGATAGTATAAGAAAAGTAATAGCCTAATACCCAAAAGTTGGGGATGCCAAGTCTACCACCCTCTTTCTGTGCAATTGGTGCTAACTCCCTTTTAGGAAGAATCACAACTGAAAATAAATTTACTTCTGTTTATTTGGAGGGGGTGGGTGAGACTCTGTATTATTCTAAGAAATGTGTTGAAGCTTAGGAATCTTTGCCTATAAAATGTTCACAGCTGAAATCAAATACTTCTATATCACAGTCAAAATTATCAGATAGTATTAATTAAATCTTGCTCTTCTATTAATTTATTTTGCTTTAATGTTCACATACTGATTAATTCATTTTAAAGTATGGCCCCATTTCCACATGAATGTATTCATTGGCCCTACAGAGTCAAAAGAATACAGAAGTGGATCATTATTTCTGATACATATAACGTCTATTCATTTCACATGTAGATTTGACTGTGGTAATTTTCAAAGATATACCTGTAGCATTTTACAAGTAATATTTTATACTGCTATGGTAAGTTTAATTAGATGCCTTCCCATATGGCTACAGACTTTAGATATAACTACTCTGCGCACTGTTCAAATTAACGAGAAAGCTGCAAGTATTGTATTTTTTTATTCAATAAAAGTCATCCTACTCTAATAATTGTAAAAAATCCATAACACATGTCTGAATTCTGTGTTTGAGATCCTTAATACCCATCTCACTGGCCATGCTAATGCACCTAAATAAATTTCTATTGAATTCAATCCTTATCTAATTTCTCTCATGCTGCTGAGCTTTCCTAATAACACTTCTTTTGATTAGTGCCATAAAAATAACAGTGGCATGAATCACATTCCTAATAGCACACATTTCTAGCTAAAGTTTTCAGAGTAATTTTGATGGAACTTGTGTATCTAGTTCTCTTGACTTACGAAAACACAATTCCTTATATTCAGCTATAGTCACAGTTTGAAGTTTTTGCATTTGCATTCACGAATATCACATGCTTACCCAGTTAAAATGATTTTTAAAAATACACTTACTAGGTACCCCTCTTTATCAAATACTTCCAACACTAATAAAATTTCTCCAGTGCTCTTCAAAGGAAAAAGCAGTCTGTCTGCAAACTACAGCGGTTCTACCATTGCTAAAACCCAAACTGAATGGAAGGGCGAAATGGGAGAAATGTCTCGTCTTGCCTGTGACAGAACTAATTATACTTTGTTTATTGTTAGTAAGATTTTTTCACCTCAAGTTACAAAGATAGTTCTTAGGAACACACTGGTAGAATGCATCACACAGTTTTTGTAAGTTGCACAAAGTTTCCAAAGGGTAGCTATTCCTGCAATCCATGTGAGTTTTGTCTTACGGGGAATTTCCATGAAACGTAAGGATACATTCAGAGCTGGTGGAAGATATATCCCTTACACACAGCAAGTAATTCTGTAACTCTTCTTTAAATTACTATCAACCACTCAGTAGAATTACAGAAAACATTTTGCTTAATAATTTTTTACGTATCAAGCAAAACCCTCAAAATACTTCAGCGACAACACATTCATAAAAAATCACTCATATAAGAGCCCAGTTTTAAGTTTGAGGGACTTTTTGTTAGACTATTACAGAAGCTCTACAGATGCCACATGAGAGGATGTCCCAGAAACCTGCACGTAAATGCCTGAACAGCTAAGCTCCCTGAGCCGGTGAAATTGTGCAGACTTGCCTTTGATATCAGCCCAGAAAGAGCCAACACTTTAGCTTTAAGATTAGATTGGCAAGCAAAAGCTGCGGTACATGGAAGATGTGCCCTTTCTCATTAGAAAAAGAGATCTTAAATAACTCACCTTGCAGACCCAGCCAACACACCAGTGATCCTTTCACACACCTAGCATTTGTGATGAAAAGAAGAGGCACTGAGTTAGGAAAGTGGGCACGTATCGGATGACCTTACAGTTGATACTGTGCACCAAAACTGCTTGTACCCTGATCCATATTGTAAGACTTGACTGGGGGCTGTGGAAGACCCAACATGCAATAACTGCCACAAAGTGGCCTCACTTGTTTTGTGAGGAAGTGGCTTCTTTGCTTGACACTTCTCCAGCATTTACTCTACCTTCTTTGGCTTTTTTCTAGACTAAAGATGGGCTCATGAGTGTTTCCTAAATGGCTGATAGCTCATAACTGGGGTAACTTTCATGTTAGGTTCTCAGAAAAATTCTCAACAGAATCAACAATGGGAGAAGAGAAAGAACTAACAGCTTCTATCCTTCCTTCTGCTTAACCCCCTCAGGAGGCAACATGTATTCCTTTCAAAATCTGTATGCATATGTTCCTACGCTTATAGATAGATTTTAGTGTATGAATGAGATGCATACTTGAGGCATTTTGATTAATAAATTGATAATTGTTCTAATGAATCAAAACATCCTATTGTACTAAATAAACTGATACATGTGCACACATATTTGTAATCAGTATTTATAATACAGTACTTTTATTCAGTAAAATTACTTTTACTCTATCTGCTTCTAATTTTTATCCTTAAATCTAGAGACAGCTACAGAAATTAACTGATTCAGTAGACACAATAAAGCATTTCAATCTGCAGCATTAATTTATCAGCATAACCACTGCTGAAATCCAGCTTGGCTATCCTGACTTTCTTTCCAAATACATATATATATATAAAAATTACAAATATAAAAAAATACATATAAATATATACATTGTCTAAATATACTCACCTGATTTTCCCCTCTGAGGTCTTTCAAACACTGGGGGGG
>JAVJGI010000001.1:21190844-21230275 GCA_035590275.1 Ibycter americanus
AACATCAGTGTGTTATCAACATTATTCTCATACTAAATCCAAAACACAGCATTGTACCAGCTACTGAAAAGAAAATTAATTTCATCCCAGCTGAAACCAGGACAATTTGCCAGACAGTATGATGAGAATGTGCAGACTGCACCTAATGACCAACCAGTAGCACCAACTCAGTTGGGCTGGGCTACAAAATGATGGAATAGACTTGGGTAAAAGTGCTGTTCAAGATCCCTATAAAGGTTCTTGATGTTGGTCAGAAATTAATTTTACAGTCACCTGCTGTAGGGATGAGTTAAAGCATTTGCATCCTGTGAAAACTATTCTTTTGTATTATCATTAATTTTTACTACACCCAACATAGAAAACTGTGCAAACAACATTTTCACAAGCAAACCTTTTTGTTCCAGATGTTAAGTTTTACATCACATTCCACAATTCTGTTATTGAGGTATTTATCTATAGCTACTATAATAATAAAACCTTTTCTGAGACACTACATGGAAATATGCTAGTTTATTCCTCACATCCTCCTTTTACTGGAAACATGTTCTAGAAGGCATTCAGTTCAAGTATTTGTAATCTTCCCGATTTGCTTCCTGCATTGTTTTAGGTAAGAACAAAGTACCTATATTTTGACAACCACAAGAAAAGGGTTTAGTGACTCTTTCAAAGGTTCATTTGGAGAAATACAAACGTTCCCTGATATTATCTCCACATGTTTTGTACTTGGCTTTTCAGAGTACATAGCAAATTAAGGATCACGTTTATCAAAGACATCATCCCTACGACCTGCTCAACTAAGGAATATCACTGAATGCATGAGTTTCTAAGAAATCTGTGGAATCTTCTTGGTTTAGCCCTCCTAAAAAGATTCAAGGGAATTTTAAAAGTTCTTAGTATTTCTACATGCAGAGGAAAAGAGCCATTCAATTTTTCTCAGGTCATGCAAGGTTTAGATTGTTTATAGAACTCCATTGAATTTTGCCTAAATGTACACAATCTCATAAACTCCAAGGACAAGTGAAATCCCTGAACTGAAAATGGATGGATGCTGAGGGACTACTAAAGAGAAGGTATATTTTTCTCACTTTGCCCTAAACAGCTGTTGATGACCACTGCTGGTGAGAGAACACTGGATGAGATGAACCTGGGATCTGATCCAGTTTTGCTGTTCTCAAGAAGTTCCTAAAATAGATACATGGATATGAAACTGTTTTTCAAACAGCATGTTCCAGGTTACATCAGGTGATGTAAAGATTAATGACTTTAAATGAATAACTTCTCAGATGAAATGTCACAATAAGCTAGAACAGTAGGTAAGGTCTTTGTATTCTTAGACAAATATGACTGTACCTTTTTTTCCATGAAAAGTGTATCTAACAATGCTATAATCTTGCATGGTATTCCAGGAGAGAATCTGTACGCATGTATGAATTATTTCTAAGATAAAATCAAAACTGAAGTCTTGTCTTTCAGACTTGCAAGTTTCACTCTGTTTTCACTAGTTCATGTCAACTACTCATTACGAATTTATCTATCTCAGTATGAATGAATGAAATGCCACTTAAAGGACACTTAAAGCTTTGCTTTTAAAATCATGGGGTTATTACCATTCCGGGATTTCGTTCTCTCTCTCCTGTTTCTAATTTTTTTAGAATGGAAGAACTACTTTCTGCACAATACTCATAGTCTCAAAATGTTACTGCTCCTCCAGCCTTGCATTTGAGAAACAGAATTCTGTTTCTCCTCTCTGCAGACACCTGCTTAGTGTGGCCATTTAAATTTCTTGGGTTTATCCCAGGTTTCCCTCAGTTCTTTTTGCTCTTACATATACCTTCTTTTAGGAGAAAAAATCTGAACAAATCAAATGCAGTTACACATTTTTGGCCTTTCATATTCCCACAACTGGGTGGATGTGCACAACACTAAGCAGCTGTGAATTAGTTCTGATTTCACTACATAGTCACAGAAACCTGAACCTCATCTGAGGCTGAGCTATGTTTGCCTTCATGCCATTTATCACTGGCTCGTACTTTATCTATGTTATCATTTATCTCCAGGTGTATCACTTGTATGTCGTTACTTCCTAGGTCACCAGCCAGGCTTAAATACGCTCCCTCATTTCAGATAAACTAGACTCTCTGTTTTGCCTGTTGCCCACCCTCAATTGCCAAATAAATTAAAGAGCTTTCTTTTGCCAGCTCTGTTTGACTTGGATTTATTGGTATGCTTTATCATGCAAATAGAACATGCACTAACTGGGTCTCACCATTTTGCTGCCTGCTCTGCTGAGCCACTTGATCTTGCTATGGTGGTATCCCAGTTGGCTGCATATTGTTTGCATCTTTGCACCGTTACATGTATGGGTTTTTTTCTCCTATTGTGCTGTTTTATCTCCGATATACATTATCATGGTATAAAACAGAGTACGTTATGTGTAAGACTGAGGGAATGGACCTCTAGAAATTTTGATCAAATGCTTAACAGAGAAATTCTGCTAGAAAGAGAATTTTTTTCCCTATATACATGTAAGAAATATTCTAAAAGAGCATGATCCTGAAACATACAGCTTCCAAAACATCTGAAGTTGAATTCCAAATGCTCATATTTTCAATCAGCCCAAATTCTCATTTTACAGTAATGCCTACCACAAAACTACCATTAGTTTCAACAACTTCTGAGACTGATAGGTTTTCATGGTATTTTAAATAAAACTGAAAGACTGCCCTTTAATATTGCCCCTTTCAATTTCTAGGAGTAAGAAAATATGATTCTACATATAAAAAATTACATTCAACTATCAGTCACACGTTATCCTTTCTCAAGTTACCATTATATCATATTATACTATATTATCATAGAATCATAGAATATCTCAAGTTGGAAGGGACCCATGAGGACAATCAAGTCCAACTCCTTGGTCCTCGCAGGACTACCTAAACCTAAACCATATGACTAAGAGCCTTGTCCAGATGCTCCTTGAATTCCGACAGGCTTGGTGCTTATTACAGTATATGATTTTCAAATGTAAGTTGCAGCAAAGTATACTAGGGGCTGGAATGTTTATCAAATTTGGTATTAGCATTCTTTTGATTTCTTACAAGAAATAATAGGCAGATGTTTTCCACCAAAATTTAAATACAAAGTTACAGATTCCAGTAAAGCTTATTCTTAGCAGTTACTTCTGTTATTGAAATCCATATTCTTCTAAAGCACTGAGTGCCCTGACCTACTGTGTTTTTTAAGGAATCTGTGGAGTGCTCTGTATTACTTATAAAATGTAATTAAATTCCTTTCAATTTATCAATTCATGGTGGCTTAAAAGAAAATATTATAATCCACCTTATTGCTTTTGTTGCATGCTCATTATTTACATTTTTGTGTAAAATCTCATTATTCAGAGTGCTGATTGAATAACTTTGAAGTCTGTTTTGTCTTATTAGCAATGCCACTCATTATGCAGGGTATGATGACTAACGGAAAGCCTTTGCCTCACAGCTCTAGAAGATACAGATTTTCTTATCATACGCTACTGTTCAGACATGAAATGATTATAGAAGTAATAATAATTAATGAAAAACTTAATTACAATTTCTTTTCAAGGACTGTCACCAGTTTGATTTTATTCAGGTTTTGTTATCACGTTTTATGTGGATGTTTCCTTCCAAATGTACATCGCTGCAAATGACAAATAAGAAGAGTTTCAAAAACAATACATTTATATGAGTGACACAAAGTTAATGTTGGTGAGAAATCTGTAAGAAAAGTTTAAAAAATGTATTCTGTGGCAGCTGTATTTGCCAGTTCTTTGGACTGCCACTACAGCTATGTTCCCTAACCCTTGGATCAGTGTAGTCCAATTACCCCAGGAAATATCAGCAACTGAATGCAGCTATCAGTAAACTCTCAAGGAAGAGCTCTTTAGAGTGAAAGCCACGATACACAGTTAGGCAAAAGAGAGGACTCCTTATCTTCTCATGGGACACCTGGCAATAATTGTTCTTAGCAACTGACTGCAATTCAAAAAGTAACTTAATCAGCCTTTATAGTGGTCTTTGGAATAATGAGATAGATCTGCATCCTGAGAATACATTTAGCTTCATTAGTTTAATAATTATTTCAATCTCTACAAACAGGAATCCTAACAATAATGTTTCAGTTAGCCTCAAGATACAGAAAATATTGATTTTGTCCATTAAAAATATAATAGTATATTTTGCTCTTTCTACATGGAAAAATACATCCCCACAAGGTGATCCATCCACAAGTGCTAATAAAGAAAAAACCCCAGAATAAAACACGTAAATGTATATGTTCTTGAACAGAAATCATATACATGATTTCTCCATACTAGATAAGTAAGGATTTCAGTGGGGACACAGTATGTGCTCCTGAAAAAAAACATAATGATTTTCTTTTCCTAAAAGGTCAACCATGACTTCCTTATCCATCAAGTTCATAACAGAGCATGAAAATAAGGATTTCCAGCTGAGTTTCGCAGCATTTAGTCCATTAGTCAGTGTTTCAGCTCTGTGAGTGAGACTATGCAATTTTTCTAAAATACGCCTAGTTTACATCATATAAATAGCTCCTTCTTAAAAAAACAGGTGATTTCAAATTTGTTTCTGTTGTTTGTTACACAATGAAGTTTTTGATTAATACCTATTTTGCACAGAAAACATTTAGAAAATGTGCCACCCCTCTACAAAAAATGCATAATTAAATGTTTTGTTAAATCATGCATCCTGGCAGAATTGGTATACTTGTAGTTTATGAACTATTTATAAAGTTAAAATGAAACACAGTATTAAATTTTCAAAGAGAAATGAAAGACCTACTTAAAAGCCACTAAGCTAAAAAGAGGCTATTTTTAGTTTAAAGGAAGTACATAGGTATCATGCTCTGTACTACACTTTAATCTTTATCCTCATCAGAACGACAGGTGATGCCAGGATAATAAGTAAAGTCTCTGATTAGACATGAAATCGCTATGACAGAATTTAAAGGCCTTAAAGCCTTCCAATTCCACTCCTCTCTCTCATTTACAGACATTCTTCCTCTTCCTCCACAACGAACTGTCTGTTCATTCAAATTCAAGGATACACTGTAGGACAGCATCAGTAAAGATCATCAGAAAACAAACCAAACCAAAATAAAATATATAGTTGCCAATACAAAATTTTCTATCCATAAAGTGAGGAGAACTCATCAACTGTACTATTGATAGCATACACAGTAATGCCTTTGGTCAATATCAGTTCCTTTTGTCTTACCAAAATAATGAAGATATGAGATGGCCACTCTGTGTTACAGATCCAGATTCTAAACCATGAAATGCAATAATAACTTAAAACACAGACCGCAGATCCACTTCTTAGTTGTAAAGGAGTAGACAATCCTGCTACTATACTAGTAATATAGCCAGAAACTTAACTAGCCACGTATGTCCCATTTCCAGGAAGCAAAACGCAATTTCAGGGGCACGAATGTATCTCAAATTATGCTTCTGTGGCTGTGTTGTGTATGACTTCACTATATTACAAGTATCAATAACTGCACTTTGACCAATCATGTGACAATTAATTAACAATGACAGTTGTTCACAGGCAAATTAAATACTTATTGGAGAAATAATTTAATTTGAAGTGTTACTATGTTAATCTGTGTTGATTTGACTAACAACCTTAACTTTGTATTATATTCATCCTTGCCATCTAAATTAACATCACTGGGATTTGATATAACCACAACACATGGACTACTCCAGAAGCTGAGTACAAAGCCCACATTCTTCTTCAAAATGCAGATAGTGAAAATAATTTTTCAATTTCTCAGATTTTGTCTTCAGGAAACACAGATGTGAAAGTCCCAATGGGTTAGACAAGATTTAAAAATGTATTGGGCATTTCTGATCTAAGGTGTGGGTTTTTCTGCCTATACTGCAGAGCTGCTTAGCTTATTAATTACATTTACAGCCCTTTGTAATGCATTTAAAGATTACTCTTATCCCCAGTTTAGAGATGGAGAAATGAAACCAAGAAGAACTGAAAGTATGTGCCCCACTGATCAATAATGACAAAACCACAGAACTTAGGTCCTTACACTGCATGCTAACCACTTAAATGCATCAAAGCCAATGACAAACAGGGATGGATGACTGTCCTCCAGTGGCCCAAGTACTCAGCCAACCTGCAGCATGGCAGTCTGGAAGAATTGTTTTAATGACTTCTGCGGTAAGATCTGTTTGCATCCTTTCGTTTCACTAAGACGGACCCCTGCAATCTCTGAAGCAAGTGTCTCCTAAAATAATTGCCTTTCCTCTCAGTGCTTCTTACAGTACCCTCCTCTCTCCTGAGTATTTATGCAACAAATTACTTGGGCAGAAGAAAGCAGAGATTTTCCAATACCCTCATTCTTTTCTGCCTGGATGACATTTTTAGCCAGCAAAGCATGGCCTGTAATAGAGAAGAGGGTCTTACTTATTCAGTTCCATTTCACTCCACCTGTTTCATCAAGCTCAGTTCCAGAGAATTCAACCTGATTTTTAAATGCTCACCAAGTCACTGTGTAACTTTCTTCCATTTTATAGTTTTCATAGGCATAAAAATCAGTAGTATTTATTAGACCACCTAAAGCTGCATGACTTTGTCTGGTTTTGTTGCTGTGGTACTTTATTGTAAAGTGGTTTTGTTGACTTGAGTGCAGAGGTTGCACCTTTCCTGGCAATTGCATTCTATAGCCAAATACATACAGATATAAAGACATTATTTCACATAGCCTATTTTTCCATTTCATAATATCACTCTGCTATTATACTTAAACTTTATAGCTTAAACTGTTAAATTAGTATCTTCAGCATTTCTGCATGCCTCAGAAAAAATCTCTCTTATAACTGTATACACAGTACTGTCACCTATCAGAATGCAGCTTAATTATTTCAGTTTGGTTCCCTGACTTTTTTGTTGTTCTTTTTCTGTACATTTACTTATTCTACAGCTAAACAGCAAAATATTATTATTACCTTCTATCATAATGTCTTGAATCTAGGCATATAGTCCAAAAATGTATTGTGTTTCTTCTTTCCGTGACATACTTGTTAGGACATAATTTGCTGGGAAGAACATTAACAGTTAATAACTTGTCCAGTCCTTCTGATAGTTTTGAACTATGTAAGATAACTGGATTTATATGAATTTGTTGACTGCTGAGAAAAACTGAATTACTGCCTTTAATACATATGAATTACAACTGAAGTGGAATTAAGGAAAGAATCAAACGTTGGGCATAATGCCACTGTCCTTTGTGTTCCGTTATTTGATTTCATTTTATACTTGATGCCTAGAGTCATGAACCTTAACATGGCTGCAGATGATTCAGTGGCTTTTATTCAGCTGATTGTGGTAATATGACCTCTATTTTTTTATTTCAATAAATGAGGTTAGAACAATTCCCTTTAGTAGCCAAGCAGCTGCAAAAAGCCTTTGTCAAGTAGCAGCAGATATTCCTAGGCAACTAATTAAGAGCTAGTACTTTTCCACGAAGGTGTACTTGGCCACAGATGTGTCATTTTGTGCGCTGTTGACTGTGTTTATTTGCTATGATTTTCCAGCCTCTTATTAGAAAGACATTTTACTTTTCAAGCTCCATCCACTCTAAATTAGTGGAGAGCAGGTCTCTGAAACTTGGAATGTTGCCCAGAGAAAACACAATGCACAAAGCTGGAAGTTGTTCAAGAAATGATACCAGAAGTTAGAATATGTTCCTGATAAAGCTGTAAACTTCAACTGGTAGACTTACCAAAATAAGGCTCTATCCTCCTGCTTAGTGATGAGTGGGGTGAATACCACTTCCATCTGTTGTATTGTACAGAAATAAAATAACTTCAAAGTGAAAGCTCTTAACCTGTTTGTTTTTGCTGAAATTAAAATACCAATTCAGCAACTCATATTTTGGAAACAAGTCTCCAATAGTCATAATATTTTTCAGATGCCAGATGGCCTGCTCTCCTGGACTGCGAGTCAGAATAACTAAATACTTGTATTTCTTAATGTATCATTTTAGGGTAGAAAACGAATATGTAAAATAATTAAAATGAGAAGCCCTGAGATGAAACCTCAGTCCTACTGAACTCAGGAAATATTCTTCCATTGACTTCAGCAGTGTTATATTTTAATCACTGCTGTATTCCAGAGGTGAAAATATGTCTGTTTCATTTTGACAATGACATTTCAAGACAGATAAATTGTTTCCTCATATTATTGCTTCAATATACAATCCTTAGGAACTGAGAGTGGTGTAAGGAAGCATTCTAGAACAGTAAACAATGACATGTTAGAAGTGGCAAAATCTAAATCTTTTTTTTTACTATTATTTTGAGTGACATTTTATAATGCTTTTTTTTTTTAATTTTTTTTTTTTAAATCTGTAAAAATACATATTGCTTTCCTCATATTTACGGGTTGGTACATGTACAACATACAATTGTTAGCCTGTAAAAAGCAGGTGCTTTAAAAGCTTCCTGAAACACAAGTTTGATTTCAAATGTTTCTTTAACAACTTCTTGGAAGTGAGTTATCATAACCTGCTCTCCTGACAAAATGTGATATTTTGGATGTAGTTACAAATGCACACAGATTTCACCCAAATTTTAACATCCCTAAAGAGTAGTGCAATGAAAAGAAATCTGCAAGTTTCATGGGTAGTCAACAGAGTAAGACAGAGATGCCTTTGAAAATGGAAGTAATTGCGGTCTGCCTACCCTGGGAACATAAATCTAAAAGCCGAAGCCTCCCTTCTTATAGGATATCAAAATCGTATCCATGGATTATAAGTACACAAGAAGTATCTTCTAAAGAAAATTCACTAAAGTCCTAGAGTTTAAGAATGAGAAATCTAGGTACCTACATTAGTTAGATGGAATCTTTCTTCACGATTGTACCTGTGGAAAAATGGTTTGCAAGTGTTGCCACCTCTCCTCTTCTGAAAATTAATGTTACTAACAGTAACCACGAAATGGGTAAGTCTTTATGGTGGTAAATTGCTAATTTGTTTAGCTAGTGCCAAGCCCACCTGTCTGTTATTTCATTGACTTAAATACATACAGCTTTTCCCCACCTTGTATATGACACAAAGAATGTGCAAAAGTATTACTAGATTAGAATGGACTTGCCAATTATTCCTATAGGTTGACTGGAGTTAGACATGTTTGGACTGACAGCATGTGATGTGTACCAAAACACAAGGACCTCCATCAGATTAATGTTGCTAGTACAATGTTAATCTTTATACAGGGCATGCATTTGAAAAACATATGCATTTGAGACTAAACTCATTCAAAACAACCAGCATTTTACTGCTGACTCCAAAAGGACTAGAATCTGGACTAATCAATTATACAATGAACTCCTGTCATTTTAACCTATTCTTTCAGCTAATAAGACAGTATTAGACAACTATTGTCCACATTTTATTGTTGTGCTACACTGATACCGTCTGGCTTGTCATGCTGATGTAGCATTGAAGATGAGCTGAAGACTGACTCTGTTGTATATTTATAAAGAATTCTGTGGCTAACTTTGCTCTAAATTGGGCATGTAATGAATGCATTACTGCAAAGCAGGGAAATAAAACCTATTATAGGCTAGAAATGAATCATCGCAATGGCAAATCATTTTCTAAGCCGCAGTATTTTCTCTGTTATTGCTTTGCTTTAAACTTTGGTGAAAAGCAATTACTTTATTCTTTCTCTTTACTTTTATTACTGGTGATTCTTATGCTAATCTCCCCCTCTATATTTGATTTGATTTTGAAAAGCTTTTTGGAATTTAAGATTAAATTGAATTGGTGATACTGCCCTGCCATCCTCACCTCCTACCTTTCTTCTCCCCATCCCCCACTCCGGGATCTGAAGAATTATTAAGAAACAAATAGAGCAAACTCAAAGTTATCACATTTTAAACTGCTTCTTGTTCTAGATAAATGAGACAAGTTAGTGTCCTCAAAGCATCAGAATAATAAAAGTACTCTTTTTTTGCAATTCTTTTTTTCTTTAGTGTTAAGCCTATTATCAATTTAATAGTTTGAAGAAACAAAAGTTCCCTGCATTTCAAAAGTTTTACCTATATGAATTTTTTCCCCTTGAAGAATAGCACGTCTTGCATTTAACTGGAATGTGTCCACTTGTGGTACCTTTGTTGTTCGATGCCAGTTGCTTGGGTCAGTATAAAACATGTAAATGTTTCCCTTTCAGTGAAATTACTAAACAGAATGTGCTACTTTTCAGATTCATCAAGAATCCTTTCAAGTAAACAAAAAATAAAAATCTGAAATCAGACAACTTAATTCTAGCCACGAGCCTAGAGGTAATTTTTCAACCATTCATTTTTTTCTTGGACTTAACCATTGTATAAAGATTTATTTATTTATTATCAAAACTCACTAATAGGGCACAGAACTACTGAAGATTTACTGTGTTCATTACTTATAGCATGACATACAGCATGAGGAATTTGAAAAAGGCTCCTTGTTTTTCTACCCTTCCCTGAACTCTAGCCTGGGACACTATGTACTGTTTATGCTTGCAATGTCAGCGAACACTGAGCTTTCATTCAATTTATTTTGGAAAATTTAGGACAAAAGACATATTCAGATCTCCTGCATAGGCCTCCGGCAATTGTGTGTACTTTAGTTCAGAACAGACATTGCAGGTTAGCTGGAAAATTACAGGAACAATGACTGTGCCACATCTTTGCATTCTTACTCTGATGGAACTTAGGTGAATTACAGATATAAAAAAAAAAATCTGTTAAAATTATTTATCTAAAAAAGCCTAAGAACATAGGTAAGGCTTTAACTTTTTATGTCTTTGAAAGCTCAGAAAATACTGTTATAGCTAGGCAATCACCATGGTGAAAAAGTGAAATATATATATTTAAAATTTCAAGAACTACTGTCAATTAAAAATCAGAGTATTTTTTTGTTTATATCAACACAAATTTCCTTCAAATCTTTATGTTTGCTTAAAGATTAAATAAAAGACATTGTGACCAGCAATGAGCCATGGGATGAGTGATTTGAAACAGAAATCCATTCTAGCCACTGATTTAATAAAAAGGTAAGTTAACACTTAACAATCCTAGTAACAGCTTACTTTCATAAAAACTTTGCAGCTCTAACGACTTCATTTTGTTCTAATAAAAGGCTACATTTATTGCATAATCCAGCAAATTAAACATGCAGTTTTCCATAAAAGAGGTTTTTAAAATATATGTATTTATCTCTGAGTTATGTTGGAAACCTGTCTAAATGCTGAAATAGCTGAAGTATAGCAAAAGTACCCTTTTAATATCCCAAATTTGGCTTTGTTCTTATGATCTGGAGGAATGAGAGTAGTTCTTTTTGCTTAGTTTTTTGAATGTTAACCATCACTTTCAGGTTGTTTTTCAAGAGCCTGAATAGAAGCCATACTGTAATTCAGACTTGCAGTTTCACCACTGGATAAACTTGTGCACTGAACACTCTTGTAAAAGTAATCAGTCTTGATTAATGTTTGTCACTGTGCTGGGCAACACAGAGTTTTTATTCTGTTTACGGCTGTGTTGTAAAAGGTGCACTCCTTTTGACTGGATAAGACTTCTGTTAAACATACGACAAAAAGTGAAAAGAGAGATCTGTAAGAGGAGCGCAGGGTTCAGGAAAGCCATGTGACCAGTTTCTGGAAGGCCATCTGGGTAGTAGGAGTTAAAGTTGTTCATGAAAGCTGACCATCATCTGAGACTGATTCCACATCAAGTAGTCTTTTTTAGGAAATCCAAGGAAGAGGGAAGACTGAATTAGCAAGTGCTTTAACGATTTTGTGCCAATTTCAAACTTCACAATTTTTGTCCATTAGCTGTTGGGACTCTTTCCATCTGTTGTTTCCATTTTGTGCCTTCTTTATTAGCATTCACTGATCATAGTTTTTAATGGCGTTTAACCTACTTGTTAAAAGCTGAGATCACAACTGGGATAGGCCTAGTAAATTCCAGTTACTGAATCTGAGGCCAGTAGATGTTGAGTTTTTGGGTTTTTTTTGGAGTTTTTGCTTTACTTTTTTAGACCAATGGAGACATTCAAGGTGCTGACTGAGATCAGAAGAAACCACGGGACTGTTTTTATTAGCTTTATTTTTCCTTGTTCTGACTAAAATTAGAAGCACTAAAATTGCAGCTAACTTTCTGAGATGACACCATCACATATGGTTTAGGCGAGCCTTGTGGCATAAAAGCAGAGTCTTCAAGTTTTCTGAGTTGTTCTAAGCACCTGGATTAATAGAATGTTGTAACTGAAGGGGCTTATTTTGTGTGCAGCATTTTAGTTGCATTCCAAGTCTAAAGAGCCATTATTAACATTTCATTCCAAAGAAGCAATTATTCCACCATAGATGGGTGAGCAGATTGGAGAACAAGGTCCTTTCTAATTTGATTGCACATGATATACTTTGTGATTATGGTTTGTTCAGCAAGGCATTCAACCAGGCATTAATAAGAATTCCTACTTGTTTTTAGATCCTAAGAATGCAGTCTTGTCTTCTGAATTTTAGAAGAATTTTACCTGTACTAAATAAGAGGCATTCTTGTGCTATTTCCAGTGGTGTGGAATTATACTTAGACTCATGAATTGTATTTTATTATAAGTTGTGCCCTTATTAAGATATACAGGATTAGAGGTGTGTACCGCTTACTAGTGGTATCTGCAGAACAGAATCCTTCCTCCTCTTCTCTCTTCCCTGTTTCTTTCCCTCTCCTCATACCGTAAGTCAAGAAATTCCCCACAGTTAAGAGTCAGAGGTGAACAAATTTTGATTTGCTGCATCAATAGTGTATGCCAGTGAACATTCACTTGCTGTAGTTCACTTTAGCTATTACAATAAACAAAATCCTTTCCTAGAAAAAGCTTTCTGAAAAGACTCAAGACATTTTTGTATATTGCTTGAACAGATTTTCATAACGACTAGGAGAATACTTAGAACCTTGGGGAAACAGTTGTTAACTAATGGCCAGTAAAACAGATTTTTAAAAGGCACATAATACATACATGTGCATTTTTTTAATATATGGCATTTAATATTGCACATTTGAGCATGGTACATGGAATAACTAATTTCCAACTTGCCTTGCCTTATAATTGAGTCATAGTTTTAGAAAACAGTAAAATAATTTCAATCTGTTATTCCGACTCAATATTATGTTTCAGAATATGATTTATAACCGAGAATTAAGCAGCAGTGCTGCAGTCCTTCAAGGACAAATGTATTTAAATAACACAGACCTACTGAAACCATATGCTTAAAGTTACACAAAAGTGGGCATTGTAGCAGGTAAGGAGTTAATGTGTAAAATATTAATAGTCCTAAAGTTTCTTTCTGTCAACAATATACAGGCTATCCTTTCGAAACCTTTCAATTGCAGATAGTAGTTCTGACATGAAGGGTAATTTAGACTAGGCATCATGCACTGTCTCTTCTTTTCTTTGGACTTTAAGTCTTTGAATGCTAGGGGCTGTACAAGTAGAACAGAGAGAGATTACAGGAGAAATTTTCAAAGGCATAAAGAGTTCTTAAGGACCTAGCTCCTACTCAGAATCAATGAGAGCTGGACACCTAATTAGCATGGGTACTTTGAAAATCTCCCGCTACTTCTCTTTTATGCAAGTTCCTTGCTATAGAAACAGTACTGAACTAGAAGTCTAATTGGGAAACACTGTGCTGACTGTGACTAGGAAACAGAGGTGAGGATGTGGATTAACTGCATATTTCAAGACAAAACTGTGTCTCAGACATGTTTATTGCACTTGCTGGTTGAAAAAGAAATCAAAATCTTCACCAGCACCCAAAGTTGTAATTGTCTTTGTTTCCTTGAATTTCAAGACATGGACCCTGAAGATGTCTTTGGGAATTAGGGTGTTCTTTTTCAGCAATATTGCTTTGTTTTATTGCATGTTATTTTGATATTGTTGCTTGCATAAAATAATATAAAGGAATATATCCGTGTTTAGAGGGCACTACATACTCAGCTTGCCTGTGCTAAGCCTGATAAAGGGTTTTTGTGATAGGCAAAAGCTGTGTCCTATCTCATTTGACAAGGTAACAGTTAAAAGTGGATGGTCATTGCCTTCCTGCCACCCTCCCTACTCTCTCATGTTTGAACCCAGATCAAGGAATGCCTGGCAAGCTAGAAAACTGCATCTTCATTAACTTCCAAAATGTAAACTCAAGTGCTAGCTAAAACTATTATGCCTTGGAAGATAGAAGTTGGGGACAGGAGAATGCAGAAAGCCAGTTTTTATCAAAGATGTTTTGATGGGACCTGTGTTATTGTATTATCTACATTCATAAACCATTTTTCATCAGTTTTAGGTATGACTGGCCTTGGAACACTCATTTTTCACGTTCATTGCTGTTTTCCTAACCATTATCCTATGCTATTTCATAAATGACATTCTACTAAATTATTATAATCCAATACATACTGTCTGCCACCTAAGTAAGTTTGGCCCACCGTAATCATTAAACTATTTCAGCCTAACATTTTAAGTCTTTTTCGTTTTCCAAGTCAGGTACTCCCTTACTGAGGCTCTGGTTTCTCAAATGATTTATATGGGTGGTGAGAGAAGATCTTTGTATAACCATTTATAATTACAGAAAATATTTTATTTTCATTATTTCTTCCCCTCCTGATAAATGCAGATCAGTAGGATCACCTGACACTAATAAAAGGAAGCTTATCCAAACATTCTATCATTTTTACATAGGCTTTGAGGAAGAACTCTATTTTCTCCCTCTGGGAGACCCTCTGCCTGAGAGGTCAGGATGAAACTGATCTAATAAGAATGGGTGAGTCCAAGGTCTCTTCAACTGTAGGTCTCATTATCGTAGCTTGCAGAGTTACATTGGAGTTAAATAGTTAGTACCTAAGTTTTAAAGCTTTCCTTTAGGCACCAAGATGATGTGTATAGATACTCTGTGGCATAGCAAAGTGATAATTGTAGGTAATTAGTGAAAATCATAAGTTCTTAAGAGAAAAGGGTATGTCCATTTTGGTCTATCAGTCATATTTGACTATTCTTCAACCTTAGGTAGTTCATGCTTTTTTGTGTCCTTGTTTAGAACAATATTTTCTGATCACTGTGGTTGCTTGAAAAGAATCTTGTCAAAGAAGAGACCGTTGAAGTTAAAAGTTAAAAATAGATAAGGCACATGGACTACAGAAGACTGGATTAAAAGGTTATGAATGTTCATGCACAAACAGAGTATTTCAGAAAAGAAACTGGAGTGGTCACGAGGACGTAGACCTTGCAGAGCAAAAGTCTACTACAGAACAGACTTAACTGGAACCTGTGGGAAGATGGTAACTCTCACGCAAATTATTAGAGAATTAAGACTGTTTTGAAAACAAAGACAAAGAACACAGAGACATGTATGATCCCATAGCAAAAAAAGGATACAAATGAAGAATTCAAGCAGCAAATATCAATACTAGTGTCCAAAAGAAACTCATTAATAATTGTTTAAGATCAGGGAAGTATCTGGAGGCACAGACAGAAATCCTTTTACAAACCATGCATAGGATGTAAGCTCTAAAATGGGCAATGATTGGTTCATGCCAAAATAACAGGAAAGCAGCCTTGTATCTCCAAGGATGTGGGATGTTTTGACATTCTAAAGTTTGAAATGACTGACATACTCCCATGTATGATATAAACTCTCAGATGTCTCTCCACTGCTTGCATTTTTTCATTGCAGTATTGAGCAGAGACCAGGGTGGGTTTGGGAACCACAGTAGGAACTGCAGAAGGCAGCACTTGCTCATCAATCCCTGATTCAGTGTCCAGGTAAGCCCCTGGCAAGCAGCAGGTAGCAGGCTTTCATGAAGTCTTTAAAGCTAAACAGGCTGGTTTAGCTGATGTGTACACAACAACACTGTACTAGCAACTGTTGACAGATGTACTAGTAGCTGAGAGCAGACAGTGGGATTTAGATCTCCCTGGCAATACGCATTTTTTATGCCAGAAACAATTTTGATCTTTTATCCAAGAGAAACTTTACTTCTTTCCTTTAAATAGAATTCTGATTTTTGTCATTCTGCCAGCTGATTCAAAGACTCTGGCTTTGTGCCTTGATATGACACATTTTCAACTTGCCCGAAAAACCAGCTTATATTGAGCCATTTTGGCAAATTTCTATTATAATCAAGCAAGAAAATCAAGGTCCCACTTGACATATGCATCTGGCTTTTATCAAAGTACTAAGACTCTGATATAAATTGGCCAGAAATTCTCAAACAGTAACTACTGCTACACTACCACTGTAATAATTAGTTCAATGACAAGAATTACTGTGATGCAGTATGATAATTTTCCCTTTGTCTTTGCAAAAAGAAAGCAAAGTAGACGATAAACAAATTTTTGTCAAATAACTGTATGCTTTAAAATACTTTTGGTTTACATTGGGTGAAACCAACCTTTTCTTTCATCACTCAAATATTAAACAATACTGCATTAGGATTCCTAGTCTTGCATAAGAAGAGTCATCCTGAGACTTACTCCTACCACCCAGCTAATAATCTCCCTTGTTTTAAGTCAGGGTTTTAAAATTTGCTAGTTAACTTATTTCTGTAACCCTTCTTGCTATTATCTTCATTCAGACATACCAGCAGACAATGAGAGAGAGAAAACAGGCATTATGGCAGATTTATACCTATAGGACCAAATTGTTCCTACGATGATTGATGATTCACATACATTTCACAAAATCTCCTCTTTCTTTCTCACAGAAAAGATTAAGAAGATAAAAATAGGAGGACCCTAATCCATCATGGATTTATTAATTTCTTTAACTTAGAATATATTTTTCACACTATGAGTCACAGTACTGATGCTAATCTTATATCCTTCTGTGTACAGCATACAACTAACTGTACACTGTTAAACAGGTAAGTATGTCAAAGTTGTGTGACCTTTTAGATGTAATAAAAATGTTTTAAAGAATAATGGAAATGAAGAGAGTACTGGCTTGCCAATAACTTTTTTTCCTTTTTAACAGCAAGATTTAGGATGTGGAATTTGGAGGGAAATACTTGTAGATCCCAGAATTTCCAGCACAAGCATAGTTCTGATTCATGTCAGTCTCACACTTTAGAAGGTGCCTACTACTGTGTGAAATTACACCACCGATGCATTATCATTACTGAGCCTTCAGGGCAGGTTTCAATGTCTTATTTGTCTTACCAAAGTACAGCAAACTTTTGATAGGTGAATCCAGTTAGGAATTACTTGTCATGGTGATATGCAGCTAGATTTCATTTATCACAGTTTTATTACAGCCTTATGCAGCTAGATTCCTTTTGTTATAATTTTGTATGCTGTTACATTTTGCTTTGTAAGCTGGGTGGTAGTTGAGTATATTCTCTGCAATCCATTAATATAATGATACTTCTGCTTCTCCCACTTCACATTAGTACGGTAAAAGAAGTCTAGCATGTGCACTCTCAGCACTACAATAGATTCTTAATGAGTCTGATTTAAGAATATTTCTCAACAGGAAGGAGGAGGGGAAAAAAATTGAACTGTTTTGTAAAAGTTCTGTTCCTTAAATAAAATCAGTACAAGAACTGCACCATTAAAACCGCAAACACATGAAAACTACATCCAAAAGGGCCAAAGACCAGATCTGGATCCATTTTGACTTAACACCAAGAGTTTATTTAGCCAAGGCATTTTAGCAGCTTCCATTTGAGATTAACATCTATCAGACTGACATACTGAAAGTTCTCTATTTCACACAGTGCTTGCCATTAGAGGTTTAGCTTTAAGAGTGAAACTAGAAGAGGTAGTATCTGTCATATCTTCATCCTGAGCTGGTTTCAGGATCTGCACTGTGCCACTATATGACTCAATTTTTCAGAACATGATAGCTGGCATACATCAATCTCCTTGAATTTGCTAATATTAGTGAGTACTTAACTGTAAACCTGCTCAGGTCATGAAGAACTACGTTTTTTCAGTAGAGTGCAAATAAAGAGAATTAAAATGCTTTCCTTTTCTATACTTGCGTTTGGATTTTGATGTTCCAACAAAAGAAAACACTGTTCTCTAATATAACGTGCACAGTGACAACAATTTGTAACCGGAATGCTAATTAACAGGCTTGTTATTCTTCAAGTTTCTACTCTCCCTCCACTCTTAGTGAGAACTACTTACAGGAGACAAACTGGGAGTCTTTCCAGTATACATTTCAATGATGTTAATAATAGTTTGGAGGAATGTACTGACTGCTTTCTTGTATGCTGGTAAGAAGACAACACTTACTTGTCTGAAAGATCTAACTGCTCTAAACTGTTCTACTCAGGCTTATAAGTGTTAGTAAAAATAATAAGGCTCCCCTCTGACGAAAGGATGCACTCATAAAATCATGCCTATGCAAGGGCTTAATGAAGATGCAAAGCTGTTATTGCGTAGAGTGAATTTCAAATCATGGCCAAAATATGGATTTAGCAATGAAACAATGCTTTGTAGTAAACCCCATTTTATTACATGTTTTTTCCAAAGTAAGACTTATTCTTTTATTAAACACATTACTCAATTAAGAGCATGGGAATAATGAGGTATTTCCAAATATCCTGCAAAATACCTACACACATTTGCATCTGAGTTTTTTGGGTTTCAATGCTACAATTCATGGAACAGTTAAAAGTGTGAACACTTAGGCGTCCTCACATGGCAATTGTGAAGGCTACATAAAATTGACATAATTCTTCTTTGCAGTTAGCTTGGAAAAGAAACCTCTGTTATAGGTCACACTTCTCTATTCCTACCTTTTAAATGATAGATGTTACAGCTGGACATATTTTATTAATGTTAAATATAAGTTAGAAATAGGAATGAACACTTAACAAATTTATCTAAAGCCAGGGTGGATTCAATTGTTCATAATACTCGGAACCTGTACAAGCCCAGATCCTACATGCATCCAGAAGTACTGTCAAGCAAACAGACTCCATCCTTATGAGCTGTTTAGTGAGGAAATAAACCAATGCACATTCTTTAGCCTTAGAACAATGATCATAAAAATTCTCAAGGACTCAAAGATTCTCTGCAATTGGCAGTCCCTACAGAGAAGACAATGCTTCATTTGTGAATTAATAAGCAAATTAATTGATGTATTGCATGTGGAAATGTGTAGGAGTAGTTTAAACAGACAAGGAAATTGTAAAGTAAACACACTGCCACTATTGTGAAGGTTCTATCAGAGATAAACTGTTTATAGTGTACTCTGCACGCCCATCAAAGAAAGAAAGAAAGATAAACTTAGGCATCCTGCACTTTTCAGATCTTGGTATCAAACCTACTGAAATTTATGAGTCACTGACTTCAACAGGTTTTGAATCAGGCCTTTAAGGGGAAAAAATGTATCCATGAGAATACCCACTACCATTGAAGTACTTCCAACATTTACCATAACAGACAGTGTAACCCAATCAATTATCGATGCAATGTTGTATGTGGACAATTATCAGTTTACACTGTCACTGGTCTGACCTCCAATAATTATTCTGATGAAGTGTCAGCAAGCAGACGTGGTCAGTCACTTGCCAACCCTATCTGCGGATTGGTGAATAAGAGTTTTGTTTACTGTTCCTTGGGTTCCTAGTGAACTACAGAGCACATCTACAGCATTAGTTTGGCTCCTGATGGGTTGCCATTAAAGCCATGCCAACATGGTACACATCAAGGGCCTGATCCGGCAAAACGATTAGTGCCAGCAGATGCTGGACCCTGAAGAAATGCTGGCAATGTTGTCATACAAGGTAGCCAATTAAAACTTAACTTCACCAAACTTTGCTAATACAAGAAGCCGTACTATATCTTGCTGCAGCCCCAGTTTCTCAGCTTCAACCAATTTAATTCTGGATATACTTTTTATTGTGACATTCTGTGTTCATCTATTTTGAACATGACCCTATGTATCACTTAGAGTAATGCTATACACTTAGATTTTGATTTGTTTAACACAGTAGATAATTCAGGTGTTTTGACTAACAGTGGTCCTGGGTATTCCCAATGCTGTCCTCAAGCATCTAATAAACTCTTACTTCTACCACACCATTTCTTGAATGTTCTTATTCACATACTACACTTGTTGCAGCAATGGCATGTGAGCTGGATTACAATTCTTGGGTCATAATATCTCAACAGAGCAAAACCAGTCTGAAATCACCGACTGAAATAACGAAAAATCTTCTTGTAGCAGTGGGAAATATATAAATCTCCTGAAGAGATACATTCTCTCTTGGGGATTCTATGCCTGAAAAAAAGTTACGTGTCTAGGACTTTCTGAGGTGCTATAACATAAAAATAGTGAGGGGAAAGCAGAACACCATTCCCCCATGTTTTTTTCTGGCACCTCATAACGGAAAGCCACACAGTTTTGCGTATGGAACAGCAGGACACTCTAGGCAGACTCTTCTCCCATGAAAAAACAGTTACTACTGTTCTTTGTGAATTTGAAAGGGAATAATTTTAAACAATCACAAAGAAGAAAGTATCCACTGAAAATACCAGTAGTGTACCTTCCAAATATCAAGAAGATTGCATGTCAGCACTGGTTACAAATTGCCCTTCCCCTCTGCCCCTTTGACTGCCCCTACCATGGTCCCTCACTAATCTTACCTAGGAGAAACATCTGCAAAATGTGGGTATGTTATTTCATGCTGTGAGTCAGTGAAACATCTCTACTATGTCCTCCCCCCACAGAAGCACTTGGATTCACCTTGTGACTCCCACAACTAGAAGCAAGGAAACCAGACTTTTGCTACCCAGGCAGAGTGCTCTTTGCCAGTCGTCACTAACACATGTCCAAGTATGACAAGTACATAGTCTTTGTATTGCAGATAAAGAAGAAGGGGGTAGCACCATTGTTATTACTCACTTTAATCTTTATTCTCTTTAATTTCTCCAAACTTCTTCAGACTAGCAGAGAGATGCAATTTATGGCTGGTAATTTTAATGTACCCTATGATAATGGAAGGCAAAGATAGCTATTAAATTAATAACCCTGAGCTTGAACAACTTATCTGCCATAGACACCAAGTGTGCTGCAGCTGGTGCCTTTTAAATGCCTTGACTCTGGCAGTGAGCGACCCCACAGCACAGAATCAGTAGGAAACTTCACCTCTCTGATTTTGAAAATGCATACTTGAGGAAGTGAAATGTGATGAAAGCAGCAGAAAAACCTCATGAAGAGTATACAACTAGAAGACATTTAGAAGTAAATGTTATTTTGTTGGCAGAACTAGATGAGAAATCCTGCCTTAAAGTATGAATGAGAGAAAGCTAACTGTGAAACTGAAATGGTTAAGTCAAGTACATCCTTGACTTCTGCAACACTTACACATCAGTTTAAATGTCTCCTGAAGTGGGCATCTAAAGATTTGCCTGTTCACTTCCATGAGTCTTTTAGTTCTTCGATAGAGAATCTCTATGAATTACATACTTAATGACTGTCTTTTGCTCAGGGTAGTATGATTATATATGTGTCCCATTTATTTAATCCACCTGTAGCTAAAAATGCAGGGGGGAAATTCAGGATTATCTACTAGTGGATTTCTGATGGGGATCCTTGCTTTAAATTGTCCTTATTCCACACATTTTTATGATTCAACTACACCAAGCATATATAATGTCAGCTAATCTATTTGTTAAGCATTCTTTTTGCACAGAAAAATACTTAGGTAGCAGATAAGCAGCATATTATCTGTGACTCTGTGTAAGCACATCAGAAACTTAACTGAATAATATCATGGCTCTCTTGCAGCCTATGCAGCCAAGTTTTCTTCACAGAAAAAGAGATGACTAGTGTGTGGCCAGAGAACATGTATCCTAGTAATGAAAACTGGTAGATTCTCTCAGGTCCTCAGCTGAAGACACTTCAAAGGCCGTACTCTTCTAAAAATCTTCTTCCCACCTTTATTCAAACCATACAGTAAATACCCCAGAATTTCTCGACCAGTTGATCCAGCCAGGCTTTCATTGCCAAGAAATGTTTCCCCAATGCCATTTTTTATTCAAATGGTAATATTAGAGTAATATTAATGTACGTTTTGATGCTGTATAAAGGACTGTAAGTAGTCTGTTCTGTAGACACCTTAAAGTTTGGCTTGGAAAAGCATTAGCAAATAAACTTTGGGAACATTTTTGTGTGAAGATAGAGAGAATTCATTAACTAATACGTAACATTATGCATATTATACACAGAGTAAAACTCTACCATCAGGTTTCACATTTTGTAAGAAGAGACACAGTTAGCAAAACCTATACTAAAATGTGTAAAATCTGACATACTGTCCCTTTCAGATCACCTTTAAAAATTTGTGATATTTGATAAAAATGGTTGAAATTTCATTTTGATTCATCTGAAGCTGCAGCTGTACTGGACTCAGACATTACTTAAAGTGAAACTAGTAGTTCCCAAACTCCACTGTTTAGGTAGTGTGAAGCAGTATTACTAAGTTTAACAGTTGACCAGAAGGTATCTTTGGCACCCTCAGTATTTCTCCTTCCAGTACTTTTGTCATTCTCAATTATTAGCACAGAGGTACTTCTGATGCATAATATATTTAAATACTTGTAAATGTTAATTGCTGTAACTTTTTTCTCGGTTAGTTTTTGGTAATGTAGTTAAAGGACAAGAATGTGTCTTGAGAACTTTGTTCCCTTCTAAGTTTTGCTTTGAAACACCACATGACCATTCTGATACATTAATTTCAGGTAATATTGTCCCCTCTGACTCTTTACTTGCCAGAATACTGTACTCAGCTTTACATTTTATATTTCACACTGTAATATCAGAGAATAATTTTTTATTTGTACATGAGTTGTGTAAGTGTATAGAGATCATATTGTTTGATATTATTTTCTCCTCATATTTCCATGAAGTCTCAGCTGTCAGCTTCCTAACACTGTGTGCATTACTTCTGAAGCTCAGTATACTTGCTAACAGTCTCTTATTTCAAAGCTTAAACTTCCAGTCATAACTCTAATTAATCTGAAATATTTTTCCAGTGCTATGCATCTGCAGATTATGAAAGCTGAGAGTTCTGATAGAGGATGAAAGCTTTAATAGTATTTATTTATATCTGCATGGATATAATTTTTGGGCAGCTTTACCGAGAATACCAGTAAAGTTGCATTTTAATTGCAAACAAAGCTCAAAGACTGAACTTTGAAGGGCTGTAGAGTTCTTTAGCACTGATATCCCTAATCTATATGACGCAGGAAAGTTTCCTCTTAAGAATGAAAGTTACCTTCATCTTTCTAACAACAAAACTATTTAAAAGTACTATTTGCCATTTTGTGGATTTTAGGACCTAAGTTTATACTGGTCAGCATTTGCCAGTAACAAGTAAACATCTGAGAAAACATCAAGGTAAATCACAATACACAAAGAAGTGGCAGCTTCCCACAGGTAAGAATTTAATATCATGATTCTCCTGTTTGAAAATATTACTGGTTGGTTTCCCTTCTGAAAATCTACATATTCACTTTTCCTTTCAACAAATTCCTAGGGAAATAACTCATTGATATGTCAGATTTGATACATCAAGTCTGTCAACGCTCCTCACATGACAAACTCACCTCATACAATTCATTGGTATGAGAAAACAGTTTTAAAATTATCTACTTTTCTTCTGACACTTTAAAGATTTGTAGGGAAGGAGTGATTACTCATATAATATTGTTTAACAGAAGAACACAGAAAGTTGTAAGAAGTATTTACTTGCCTACTTTAAGAATAAAGGGAAAACTTGCAGTTTAACCATCTCAGCAATATCCTGTGATCTTTTCTGGCTTTGCTCTCCTCAGTGAATCTTAGAGAAATATTACAACCACACAGGGTATTTCTGATAGGCCATAGGAACTTCTTAATTCTGCTTATGATCTAGTTATATGTATAGAATGTGAACGACAAGTCAGTAAAAATTATTAGTTTGGTAATTCTCGATATTCTCTTGATTTCATTTTCTTAATAACATTTAATATTACTACACTGCATCTTTTTCCCCCCCAGTCTGTTTGCAAGTTTAGCTGATTAAAAGGTAGCATTAAAAAATCTGGTAAGTTCCCCGAAGTTGCTATCAGGGCTCAGAAAGAAAGCACAAACAGGTATTTCCCTCCATCACAAGCTCTATTTGTGTTTCTGTCCAAGATCCTAGCCAGCATAAAGGAGGAGTGTGGTCAGAAAGGGAAAGAAGTACAGCAACTCCATACTGAAGGAAAATTACTATGAAAAATGAGGAAATGGCAACAGATGGAAACAACTGCTGTTACAAACCCATTATGCTGCCTCCCCCACTCTAACAAAGTATTTATTGCCCACCTACTGGTTGGAAAGGTAAGCATTAAATTCAAGGTCTAAAATGAAGGGGAAAAAAAGGGAAAAATAAATTTTAAAAGTATTTTTCCCAGTGCACAGAAACTAAAATGAAACTAGACTTAAATTTATTTTTTTCTTCATTCCTTCTTTTTCAATGAGAAACCAAAAGGGAAGTACATTACTTTGTCCCTTAGTTATCACATACCCATCATTTTAAGGGAAATAATTTATTTCACTCATTGAATAGGCAAAGTGATGAATGAATCAACCAAACCTTTTCAAAGCAACACCAACCAATATACTGTTCACTTAAACCTTGTTTTCAGTATAAAATGCAGCCTGAAGAAACTTAGTTTTTAAAGAAAAAACTAGTAATAAAACACAAATCCATGATATGAATCTTTACTCTAGTGGTTTCAAGCTTTACTGATGCTGCACCTATGAAATAAATATAATTAATGTAAGTCCACACTTGAAATTCTGCCTGTCAAACTGTGATGTTAGTCTGGCCTCTGTTTTCATACTTGTAAGTCTGGTAAGGAAATGCCAAGGTATGGAAGAAAACTGTTACACAGGTTAATTAGTGATTTTGTAAGCTGCAAATGTTTACCATGCATGCATATTAATATTCTTCAGTGTCTCATTGATGGTTCTCTGAAGGATAAAGTCTTCAAGCCATTAGAAAATTGGTTTCTCTGCTCATAACTTAGAAATATCCAAGGAAAGGCCTCATCAGAGTTCTTGGAAAACTTCACCAGAGTCTAAGTAACCTCTGATCTGGGAGGAATTCTGCTCACACTGGGCATCCCTTTTCTGTGCTGGTAGTGCACTCTGAGCTACTGGTAGAACTGCAGAATATCAGAACTGCTCAATGGAACTGGAAGGAGAATCAAAAGTTTCAGAGAATTGACCTGTACCGCTCCTTCAAAGAAATCACTGGAGAATTCCTCTGCTTCTACTGAGAATACTGTCTGAAGACTGAAAAACTATCAAGAAAGGAATGAAGACCTAAACCCAACTGGGAACAGTATCCTGATTTTCAAGCCCTTGTGAGACCTTTGTATGACTACATTTTAGGAATCTTTTTAGAAGGCCACTTTTTGGCTACAACGTCTTGTAGCGCATTCGGTCTCAAACCACCTTTATTATTTATATAGCATCTCAACTAACAGATCCTGCTTCAACTACCACTTCAATGCAAGAATAGGTAAGTCTGCACTGTTGACTGTACCAGCAAAAATTGCCCTACATATTGAACCATTTCATACTTAAATATGATTTTATCATATGCATTTACCTCGGCTCTTGGTGAGCACACTATCTGCTCTCTATTTGCTCTATACCACAGTTGACTGGATCAATGACAAGGATGTCATTTTGTAGCTAAATAAACATACCTAAATTAGTACTTTTAATTGTCCAAGATAAATTGCAACCAGATTTGTGATTATCAGGATGTAACTCGTGAAGAAAAGAGGCTTTGCACTTTCTAGGATGAGTGTACATATAATCTTTCAAGGATCAATAAAGTCAGAAAATCTGCCCTAATGCTTACTGCGGTTTATGCAGAACAAGCTTCTCAGCTGCTGATACTGGTCTTTCAGATCTAAAACATCAGACAAATGGAGGACATAAAACCAATTCTAGCATAACATGAAAGAACAGAATTCTTAAAACATGTCTTATATCTATAAAATTCACACACTTGTGAAGTGACACAATAACATCTACAGAAACGATAAAAATAGTTATACTCATGTTAATTAGATAACAGTGACATAAACCTAAACAAGTTTTTTGGTTTTGGGTTGTTTTTTCTTTTAAATTCACCCATAGGTCTTCTGTAGTATATAAGAAATTATGTATAGCCAAAGGGAGCATTTTTTTGCTTTCTCTTCTATGCTGCTCCCCATGGAAATACCAAATATTTCAAATGGTTGTCTGTTATTAGAATTGAAAGAGCAATAATCTTTGCTAGATCATTTTCAAGACAGCAATAAAGCTGCACTAGGAATATTTCAAAATGCAATATTGGTATACTATCAGTGATTTTAATTTTATAACAAGCATTTTCTTCGCATTTGCATCATCAGCATCATTTGCAATTGCTAATGTTGCTTGTTCACAAATTAATACAAAATTGACTATTTGCTTCCAGCTAACCACTCAGATAATATGCTGCATATCATGAAGTAAGTCACCATTTCATGTGGAAGATATTTTAAAATATTTTGATAATTTCTATTCATCTGGAAAAAAGGCTTAATAACTCTAGTATATATTCCATTGTATCAGGTTTAGAAAGCATGGAAACATGTATTCTCATAAAATCATTCTCTCTAAATGCTGGAATTAAAAGGATTTGAAAATGTGTCCAAGCTCCTTTTGTAACCTTGAGAATGGCTTGATATGCAACTGGGTTATAATTTTTGAAAGTATATCAGAATAAGCAAGATAAAATAGGAAAGACATTCTCAGGCTGAATATTACTTATGCTTTTTTTCCACTATTTGAAAAATAATCAAAAAACACCTGATCACGTATGTGCTTAAGTTCATGACATAACACATTAACTGGAGAATAAACCACACTAAGGAATAAAGACAAGTTATTCAAATGAAAATTCAGACCTAAAAATGTATCATAGTAGAAAGCAGAAATAGACATGGATTCCATTAAGAGGTAAATATTGTTTTGCAAATAATTCATTTCATATTCTGATTTCAAGAAATAAAATTATCCCATTCCAAATTCAGCCACTTTCTCTACAATAAATATTGATTTCTCAGAAAACTTTAAGTGTCAATGAGCAATGAATGCTGAAAGAGATTTTTCTTTGTGGGGAACATTGAGAAGAAATATGGATGAGTGTGTGCATGCTTATATAAAGAAATGTCTTAATATTCTTTTCTGAAAGCCAAGTTGTTCTAATATTTCAGCATTGTAAATTAATGTGTTCATTCCTATCTCAGATGAAACATCTTGAGAAATATTTGCCATGGATGAATACATTTGGACACCGAACTTAGTCTTCTATGACCTTCATTAAAGTGAGAGTTAATTTCAAAACTTTGTTAAATTATTGATTCACTGATCATTTTAATACAGTTTGAGAGTATCTGTGTACCCAAACATTGCCAGTTTAACATACCACATGATTTTAAAGACATAAACCTATGCCTTGGCTTTTGGGTTATAGAGGAAAGGGTGAATTTGCTAATGCATCAGACAACTGGTCCATCCAGTAACTGATTGTCCTCTTGGCAAAGTTTGATATCAGGGGAAAAGAACTGTAACATGCAAAGCATTAGACATACGCAGGAAATAGCACAAACCAAAGCTCAATTACTTCACCAATAGTTCCAGTAAACTTTTTATATTTTAGATACCATATAGTGTAATTTCTTGTATGTCAAGTCCTTATTAAAGAGAATAGGAAGTAACAATAGGCTGCTCACTTACTCAAGTGATGGATTATCCTGAGTTGGCTACAATGCTTGCTTGAATACTTGAATACCGAGTCCACAGCTTTGCTTGTATCTGTCTTGAAGAGGTATAAATGTCCCTGCTAAGTCCTATGATCCACTATCAAAGTCTATATAGGGCATACAGAAAGAAGGATGATGACTTCCATGATAGAGGCTCATCATCTACCTCCAAGCAACCTGTGAAATGCCAGTAGTGAAGGATTTTCTTCTTGCTCCCTGCCCCTCAATAGCTTTTACTCTTTAAAATTATAGTATGTTTCTTATTTCAGTTTACATAGCCTCAGATGTTAATTATTGCTTATAAAATTATCCTTTTAAAAACTGTACATAATTATTTCATACTATGAACTTCTGCAACTTTGATTTAAACAGATGGACTCTAAGCTATATAGTATACTATTTATTTTTGAATATTATAGCTTTAATTTTGAAAATTCAGTCTTATGTAAAATGTGTGTATCTACGTCTATAAAAGTATCAATGGCATAAGAGTGGCAGTTCAGCATGTAGTTAGAAAAGTAATTTAGTTTAGAGTCCCACCACAGTCAGTCTGATGCATGCAAATTACAAATACACTGCTGCTCTGACTCGTCTCTGATACTGTTCCCAAATCATAAGGCATTATCTGATCACTATCGGAGTGCTCTGCAGCTCTTTTAAGTCCTGTCTACACACAAATATTTTTTTCTCAACTGGCAACTGCCATACTGAGCACAGCACAGGGCCTCATAGTGTGATCTAAGTTGATACAGTTATTTGCATGCCACTATGCATATATTTTCATATGGAGACAGACAGCAGGAGCCTCCTCTCTGAAGTTATCAAAGCTATATGAATTTACAGCAGACCAGGAGTTGGCTCTTGACATACTTAGTTTCTTCTTAAATGGTTATTTGTTGAAGGCTCAATAACTCTAATATCTTCTGAAAATGAAAATGCACATCTAGGCATAATAGAACAACTTGAACATTGTTATTATAGCTGAGATGCCATATTCAGCAAGATCAATGTTCATATTAAGATGTTTGTTAATGAAACACCTAGACATATGGCTAATTTATGCTTCTCAAACAACTCCTGTAGACTAGCTACTGTGACTGTCATAAAATATATAGTTGTCCGATTTATCCAGCTAGATTAAAATCATGAGCTCGCAGCACATCAATGACAGCTTTATACTTACTCTGTTGGTCTGCACAGCAAAGATCGAAAATGCAATCTCACTAACTCTCTTATTTAATTAAATAAAGGAAAAAGAAAAACAAGGGGAGCTGTTATAAGAGTACCAATCCCACTTGACTTACAGAACTTCAATGGTAAGTCAAATTCAGTGCTAAGCACATCAGAGCTTGGTAAACCATTGAAACAATCAAATCGGCTGATTGGCATCAGCTGTGGACAGATTACTCCATGCAAACTCTCCTGTTGAATGTGCACTGCTCAACCCTTCCATAAAAGATTATCTTTCATAGTATGACACCTAAGTGATTTTTACAATTTAAAATATTTTTAATAATCTATTCCTCAGCTAGAAGGACCTACAGTCAAAATGTCAGCTTTAATCTTATTTTGGTAGCAGGTATCTTCTTAAAAAAGATTTTGCCTGCACTGATATGGCACTAAAGTAGTTTCTGTTAAAGAGGTGGGGAGATTACATTGAAAGCAAAAGTGACCAAGCTGTTTTTTGTTACAGGTCTTTAGTTTTTCTCTGATACCTAATTCATAGATTCAGCAAACATATACGTGCCAGTAATGAACAACAATGAACAGCAATCACAACCTGGAGAAGACTACAGAAGATGAATATTTACAGTGTGTGAAGAAAGCCAGGTAAAACCTTAACTTAGTCACACAGGCTCATTAGTAAAATATTTCAAGGGAGTATGTCACTGTAGCAACTATGAGAACATTTCCACCAGATGCTCCCCCAGTGTAGCTGTATTTGGGTCATTATTTCTACCTCAGCATTTTCTTGCAAAGACTCCTTTCAATTGCCCTGCAGAGTTGGTGTGTATTGCTAAAGAGTTCCTATGATCTGTCCTGTAGGTAATGGCTGGTCAGAGGCAGGCAACCCAGAAGCAAAATACAGCCAAATGAGGTGGCCTGTGTAGATTTAGGCAGAGCTGGAGCATGGATATGAGCAAATGGCACTAACAGACTGCTGGCTATTTTCAGGTGGTACTACATCACCACCTTTGTTTGCTCTTTTCTCTCACTGGAGACAAAGGCTTCACCAAAAAGCATAAAAATAAATGAAAATTTGCATGTTCTGATACAAAAATGTCCAAACCCTGAGCAGCACTGGTATATTGTGCATTATAATGACAGAGAATTTATATTTTGGAGTTTAGAAACCATGAGAGCCCTAAGCAGAGGCTACTCACTCCATCAGTGAGACTAATAAAATCTGTTGAGGTCAGGAAGGCTTCCAAAAGATCTTGCCGAAACTCAGAAGGGGGTTAACCCTTGTTAATGGCAGAAATTTGAGCTCTGTGACTATGGCGCAGTACCACATATTCTATCTAGCCAATCTGTCTGGATGCTGGTGTTTCTCAAAGTACAGTTTCCCAGTGATGGAAATGTCCACCTGCTCCAGAGTCGAGGATTCTGGAGAAAAAAAAAAAGAAAAAAAAAGTCTAAAGACTTTCAAGACTGCAGCTTCAAAGGAAAGAGTGTGGATTAGAATGTGGTCATTTTGGGATAAACTGCCCAGAATTACAGATTTTGGGTACAACCTGCCTGCTCAGTGACATTGGTATTCTTGTCAGCTTCTCTGCCAATAGCAGCAGTAAAACTGACAAGAATACCAATGAAGCTGCAGGGTCTGCTTCATTATGTGTTTTAGTGTTTTTAAAATTAAATTCTACTTCATCTCAGTTAATAGGAAAATTTGAAATAGCAACTTTAAGCACATCTAGACCAAAATAAAAACTAGGAAATATCTAAATTTTCTGTGAAACAGTAATCCTGTTTCTTCTGTTGGCTTTATTAATCATATCAAAAAGATCTGTGGAAAAAGCAAGAAATTTTCATTTCATCCTGCTATAGGGCTAGGTAGAGTTGCAAGTTTCCAAGTCATGTTCTTGTCCGCATGCTAAACAGAACAGAGTTTATCAGTATCAACAAGAAATCACCTTGAGAAGCAAAAGGAAATAAACTGGTAAGTAATACCTACTCCTAAATTATGAGCTTTCTGCATAAACATTTCTGCAACATTTCAAATTTATAGAGTAAACCATTTGTCTGCTTGTTTTGAATCATGTTATACTTGGCTTTTGCTCTTATTTAGTATGAGTGATAAATATAGAGATAACATTCATAAAGCCTGTAATGTGCATTCTGGTTTAGTTTTCTTTATCCCCTCACCCCAGTCATTATTTCCATTGGCTTTTTTCAGATTTATTTTACAAGCTAATTCCAAGCATTCTTTAATGACAGTTTAATTTCTTGAACTGTAGCACCCCATTTTTACCTGGCCAAATGCCAGCATACATTTAAACTTTCTGAAGTTGAACTCCATATTAATTCAGTACTGGTATACAATCTCGTTGATACCTGTTGTCATTTACATTAGAATTTCTTTCATCTATTCACCCTCATCTCTTGAATCAAATACAACTTTTCAGGTCTCTACTGGCCATCAAACAGATTTCTGAGGGCAGTTTTCCAGCTTAACTTGTTGAACTAGAAAAAAATACTTGGTAAGAAAGATAGGAATATAAATAACACCACAAATTCCACTATTTTTAGCACAATGCTTCAATCGTTTATAGTAACAGAATCAGTATTCATTTCACTAATAAGAAAATCTTAATAAATGCCAAACCAAAGAAACATAAATTTAAAAAATGTGTTAGTGTCACAAGCTTCTCTGTCTTCTTCATTTTATGATTTCTATAAACGGATACAAATCCTCACCCTGTGAACCATCACAAGCAGACAAACTCAGACCTAGCTCGGTGCACAAAGAAGACAGCAACTTCACACAGCATGCTCAAAGCGAGGCAGCCAGCTTTTTCTCCCTGGCCCTCTGGAAATGGAGAACTGGCCGCCTCAGCCTGAACAGTCTTCTTACAGAGACCTTCTTATCTGTATCCTCCTACAGACATCTTAAGACAGCCTTAAGCACAAAGAGCTGTTCCTAGCAGAAAAGGAGGGAAGGCCAAAGTAGACGCATGAGGATTTTTCCACTTAAAGTAGCCGCAACACCCATAATCAACACTTGGCAACCCAGAAATAACATGACCAGTAAACTCAGCTTTCAAATGCCATTTCTTTCCATCTGCCTCTAGCCCTATCCTTCTTTCTTTAGTTGGAACATCGTCTGGTACCACTACAAAATTGCTGAGGAGGACTGAGATGGGTTTGAAAAAATTTCTACAGCAAAACTAGTTCTCTGATTAAAGCTAGATTCTACCTTTGCGTGTTTGCCTATGTAAGGGAAAAATTTTAGGAGAGGGTCCTTTAATTATTACCCACCCAATATTACAGAATATTTTCCCCACATGCCTGCAGAGTAAATTGGGAAATTCTATCCGACATTTCTGTGTATCAGTGGAATACCGCTATCAGGATTACTATTGGTATCAGTAGAATATTATCACTATGTATTATCATACAGGCACATCTTTTGCTTCAGAGCCTTTGCAACTTGGCCAATCTACATAACTTTTTAACAAGATCACCAACAGGTATATGCCTGACTTCAGAAATGTCTCCTCAATGAATTTCAGATACTACCCTCAGAATGCTGAAATGCTGAATAGCATTAATTTAAATAACTTGAACATAGTATTTTTATTGTGTGCTTCCAGGTAATGGAGTGGCTGAAAATTCATGGAGCACTGACATTACTCCCAGGGCATGGAGTCAAGACTTTGCCACTGCGTCAACACACAACCTGCACAAGGAACGATAGCAGTTGGAAACAGACTGTCTGAGTCACAGCTTGTCTAGTCCTCTGCAGGGAGTGCTCTGCCTCACTTTCCACTCAGGGCTTCAGAGTCACAGTATAGTACTTCAGGGAACTTAATAATTTGCTTTGAAAAAAACACCCCTAAAAGTGAAAAGAATCTAAAATGTAGGATTTACAAATCTGTTATTTATGCTGTGGGCTTATTTATTGCATCAACAGTTTTGCTTGCAGAGACATAGGCAGATGATTATCTTTAAAAGGACTCATAGAAACATAGAATGATTTGGGTTAGAAGGGATCTTAGAGATCATCTCGTTCCAACCTCCCTGTCATGGACAGGGGCACCGTCCACTAGACCAGGTTGCTCCCAGCCCCGTCCAGCCTGGCCTTGAGCACTGCCAGGGATGGGGCACCCGCAGCTGCTCTGGGCAACCTGTGCCAGTGTCTCGCCACCCTCATAGTGAAGAATTTCTTCCTTTAATCTATATCTACCCTCTTTCAATTTAAAGCCATTCCCCCTTGTCCTATCACTACATGCCCTTGTAAAAAGCCCCTCTCCAGCTCTCCTGTAGGCGCCCTGTAAGTACTGGAAGGCTGCTATAAGGTCTCCCCGGAGCCTTGTCTTCTCCAGGCTGAACAACCCCAGCTTCATCATCAAAAAATCAATTTTCTCATGTTGCTTCAAGCTTAAATAGCCAATGCCATCTTAAAGAAAATAATTACAGATGGATAAATGCTATAGCAATTAGTTTTTGAAAGCTGCACAAACCTGGATCTCTAGAGACTTTTTAAGAGGGTGGTACTGATGCAAGTCCTTGAAGTTGGTATAATCAAGAAAAACATTTAAAATAATTCTTTTCTATTACATACAAAATTTTTTTTTGGTATTAATTGTTAAAAGTCCCACTGACCTTAGAGCTCTTGGCAAGCAAAATTAAGTGGAATGAATATGATTAATAATCACTATCATGATTCTGTCAACCCATTGAATAGGTAATTTCTCCAATTATGTTAATCTCAATGGCTGCACTTTGAATACAGTGTTCAGTTTTGGGCTCCTCACTACAAGAAAGCCACTGAAATGCTGGAGCACCTCCAAAGAAGAGCAATGAACTGGTGAAGGGTCTGGAGCACAAGTCTTATGAGGAGCAGCAGAGGTAACTGGGGGTGTTTAGCCTGGACAAAAGGAGGCTCGGGGGAGACAACTCTACATCACTCTACAACTGCCTGACAGGAGGCTGTAGTGAGGTGGGGGTCGGTCTCTTCTTCCAAGTAACAAGTGACAGGACAAGAGAAAATGGCCTCAAGTTGTGCCAGGGGAGATCTAGATTGGGTAGCAGGAAAAAATTTCTTCACCAAAAGGGTTACCAAGCATCCCTGGAGGTATTTAAAAAATGTGTAGATGTGGCACTTAGGGACATGGTGAGTGGTGGACTTGGCAGTTTTAGGTTTATGGTTGGACTCTATGACCTTAAAGGTCTTTTCCAGTCTAAATGATTCTATGATTTGGTATGTGGCTGAAATACTAACTTACTCCACACTGGAAATACCTCCTTAAAAGTTTTTACTTATTTAATAGATTGCCCCTCATTTTCTTCTGAAGCTTTTTATCCAAGCATTCATTGTGCCCTTGTGTCATAACAATCACACTATGAATATATAACTTACATGCAATATATAATTTATCCACAGTATTTCACAGATCATTAAAGGATTTGGCAGGAAATCAAAATAAAAATAAATCAAAATAGAAAAGTTATCAATTAGCTACTTGAAGAAAAAAGAAAATAGATTGTTGGAATAAAATTATCACATGCATTTTAGGTAAGTTTTACACTTTTTTTGGGGGTCTTCTGTCTTTATACTAGGGAAAGAAATTCAATATACAATTTCAGTTTCATTACCTTTGTACTATTCCTGTCAAATAAATCTAGCTATGTGAAGGTCTTTCTCTGTTTTTTAAAAAGATCATTCTTGAAATGAAACTTTCTTTTCATTTCAGTGCAACATATCCTGTTTTAATAAAGAATTTTGTTCCCTATTGAGTGTATTTTGACAAAACAATGTGATTGCTTTTGCTTGCCATTTAATTTACCACTGAATCAATAGAGTTGGACATAACTACTTTTGGTATTAAAACTCTAAAATTCTAGGGGAAATGGAGGTTAAATCGTAAACAAAATATTTCATTGGCATTGATCTGAAAAGCAGACTGACAGTATTTCTAAAAAATCATCAGCTTCCAATTATAAATCTCACCAAACTGACAAGAGATGGATTTGATTATTTTGCTTTGAAGGGGTCATTCCTTTAAAGCTGCAAGAGTTTATCAATTTATAAAAGATTAAATGAACCATATTTTCCTTTAGTTCCTGTCACAACTCTTTTTTTGTGATGATCCAGGCTTGATCAGGTTATGAGAGTGACTGATTATTTTGCTCTCTATTTTAGGCAACCTCAAATTTACAGAACTTATGACCCATGCTAGATCATCTGTGATATAAAGATTACAGGCAACCTGAACTTACTTAATGTACTGTGATACACTGCCAAGTACTGCTACTCATAATGCCACAAGTGTACGAAAAAATGCCCAAATAACATTATACTTTTATGCAACATCCACCAACATTACAGTAATAGTTTATTTCTTTAAATGAACAAGAATTTTTATGTACAGTGTAGCTAACAAAAATACTGGTTTCTCTACTTGATTCCCACCCTCCCTCCCCCAGCCCCCCCTTTTCTCTTACTCCAAGAAAAATAGGAATAGGCCAGTTCTTAAGATAACATTGATTGCTCTATTTCCATCACTAATTGCATACACTTTCAATTGAAAGCGAAAAGGGAACATTAACAAATTCCGTAAGAAGCATCACACCTTATAAACCTCTGCATGGAAACTCTGGTAAAAGACAATCTTTCTCTGAAAAACACCTTTCAAAGGGTCATTATTTAGGTTCCCATATCCTCAAAACCTGAAACCTCTGGTTATATTTTGACTGCTGATATCCTTATCAATGGATCAAGCTGACACCCAGCCATAGTATATCAATACCTTTGCTGTGCTGATGTCTAAGCTCTCCAGGAATGACTTTGAATTCTCTGCATGGTGCCTAGTGCCCAGAAGGCATAAATTCCTCCCTACAACCGTGTTCTTTCTGCAGCTTTGACAGCCAGAATTAAGGCAAGAACCTGTGGCAAGCCAGGAGACAGACACAAAGGTAGGGTGATAACTAAAATCCAGTTTCTTGTGCAGATGTGGTATAGCCTTCAGACTCTTGCTCATTTCATTGATAAATTCCTACAGTGTTCTTGGAGCTCACAAGGCTAGAAAAATGTGTGGTGGACTGTTTGGTGATCATACGCCTGTAAGCATGAGGAGAAGCCAAGCCTGAATACCACAAGTAAGAGAAAAACTAATGAAATTAAATATGAATACTGCCTTTTAAACGGCTTTGATCTGTTCTGCACAGGTAAAGGTAATATGTTTCTTACCCTTGTAACTTAACATCATAAAAAACAAGCAAGCAAACAAAAATTAAAGTAAAAATTGTAACATATCAGCCTGTGACGGTCTCTGAAAGCTAAAAGCTTTACATATTAAGGAATTTCACAATAAAGGTCGTTAATTATCTAAGCCAAAAGGGTATTGCCCGTTTATGGAATGTATCATGTTTATTGACCCGCAATATTTTCCATTCGGAGATCAGTTAGAACTGTTTATTATGATTAGGGTTTCCAAGTGTAGAAGAATTTGTGTTGCCACTTAGCTGTCATCTATTTGAGCCTAGCTTCAGGACAAGTAACGGCTTAAAACTGTTTACAGCTATAAAACACGAGCATAAATGCCACATTCCAAAGTAATGACATGTTGTTGTCCAAAGAACAGCAGAAAATTCTCTCATATAAAGCCTCACATTTGCCGTCCATTGAACTATAACACAAACTAGTTTTGGAGAGTTGCTACCAGACTTCAGTAATAAACTGGGGCAAGCAACAAGCTGCTAAACAGCTGTATCAACCATACAGCTGATTCAGATCATAGGGAGATTCTTTAACAGGTATTTTGAAAAGCTGTGTTTTACTAATATTTGTTGAAATGAGAGAAACATCTGTTACTTGGAAATGAGGGTTTCAGCTGAAAATAACCACCTACTGGCATTTTGAGACAGCTGGTCATTGGTAACGTAAAGATAGTTATCAACTATTTAAGCACATGTTCTTCTTTTTCTTCATATGGTACTGCAATGCTAGGGACCAGGCCCTGTTTCGAAGCATTTATTGCAATTAACACTCACAACCAGAATTTCTTTCTCAAGAGCTATCTATGATCTCTGGGTATGATGCAAAATTTATGAATATTGTTAAAAATAAGTATTTTTATTAACTGTACTTAGAAGAACTGTACTCTTACTTCCACCACATTGTGGAAACCAATGTCCCATTAGAGGTTAAAATGCACTACAAATCAGGTCCATAAGTAATGTTTTCATGCATGCATATGTTAGAAAAGCTCTCTTGAATTGCACATCCATCTGCCAGTAAATGAAGAAAAAGTTCATATTTTTAAAATCTATCATCTGTCAGTTGGTATCAATATCACTTACCATGATGTGTCACTGGTAAATCTGTATTACCTACCCATAACAGAGTTTTGTTCTTTTTGCTGAGCTAGTGTGTCCAGTGTTAGTTAATATTTTTATTCTTTTGGGTCAGGTTACTAGATCATTGGGTGCAAGCGACTGCATTGGTCTCCTGTGTGTCTGTTAAGACCATAAATGAAGAAGTATAGGTATGGTGTCTTATGTGCAGTGATAAACAGGAAGATGGAGAAGAAAATTAAACTGTTTTTTATTATTGGAATAATGAACAAGAACAGTGGTAGGTTCAAAAGGGAATACCTATAAACTTTGTTTAAGGTACTAATGGCCTTTAAAATTTATTTTTGTGATTTGAAATTATTGTTTGTGACTCTTCTTCCTGATTTGGACCAGGCTTTCTGAAGAAATATTTTTTAGAAAGACTAGGAAAACTTACTGCTTTTGTTACTATTGTAACATTGTCTTAGAAATTCAAAATTCAAATGATTTCTCTTGCCCACTTTCTAGATAAAAAAAGTATTTTTCTATGTGGAGAGTTACGAATATTTGTGGTCACTTGACTGAATTAAACTTTGGATTGTGCTTGGTCATTACAGAAGAAAAACGTGATGTGCAGTTAAAAATGTTTTTTAGTACCAAATTAATTTCAGTTTTTTGAAAAATCAGCTGCGACTCATGTGACAGTAAAGTAATAATAAACTAATCTTATCTTTTTTATGTATGTTCAAACACTGACAATGTATTCCCATTTCTGCATGGCTCTTCTATCATGCGCCATTGGCTGGAGTAACGGCTAAATTAAATCATTTGGGAGTTCCTTTTGGTTATTTAACACAAACATTGGCTCGAGATTTCAGAAATTTGTGGAATTAAATAATGCATGAGATATCCTTGACACACCAGCATCCCCACTGTCCAGACAAAGTATCTTAATGGAGGGTTCAGAGGGAATACAGAATAAACCTGGGAAAGCCAGTAATGCTGTGTATATCTTTCTTTTACAGAATCTACTCTCTCTTTCAGAGGTGCCCTGGCTATAAATTTAAAGCTGTGAGAGTGTAACAACTTGCAATAATCACTTGACTTATACAGTTCATCCTCACTGCTGTCCAAGACTAAAGGAGCTCAGATTTCAGCCAGCCATGAGCTGAAGAATGAAAATTCCTGGTCTTGCAGCAACACAGAACCAACACCAGATGTCATGATCACAGCTTTATCAAGCACTTTGAAAAAAATTTGTGCCTTGCCTTCTATACTTTCAGCAAAATTGCAACTTCCTTGCAAAATACTTCAAGCAGAACCTGTGGCACAGGTGGCTTTGGTCATAACTCATCATAGCCAGATTTAGTCTAAAGGCTAGAGCATTAAAAAGAGAGAGAAAGGAGGTGAATGGCATGTACAGGCTCTTGACTTTCGCTCCAGTTCACAGCCTGGTAGGAGAGGGTAGTAGCATTGCCCAAGAAGTTTCTGACTTCAAACACATTTAGCATAGTACCTTCTTCCTTTCATTTCCCAGACAGGGACAGCAGAATTTCACTTATGGAAAACTTGAAGTAAATTTATTTTGAAGAGCATCATTTTGACCAAAATGTTCTCATCACTGTAGAGCTGTATGCTCTTGTGCCTTACAGCTGATATGCAAATGTGGTTTCTTTGACCCAGTAATTCCTCCTTGTGCAGCTGGAAATAGTAGCAAAAAGAACCTTCCCTTGTAAAATTCTCAGGTAGTGCTTGGCTAGGTTACTGTTCTGTCACCAACAGGTTTCAAAGCAAGCTTCTTTCTCATTAGAGTTTAGGGCTGTATTGCGTGTGGTTGAGCCCCACAGCAGCACTCACTGTGCTGTGCTTTGCATTGGTAGCTAGACAGGCTGTGATAACACCCCAGTGTTCTGACTACTGCTAAGCAGTGCTTGCACGTCATCAAGGCTGTCTCTCCAACTTTCCTCCCCCCCAGGAGGCTGGGAGTGGGCAAGATCTTGGAAGGGGACATAGCCAGGAGAGCTGACCCAAACTGACAA
>JAVJGI010000001.1:21230375-21255796 GCA_035590275.1 Ibycter americanus
TAGCTAGACAGGCTGTGATAACACCCCAGTGTTCTGACTACTGCTAAGCAGTGCTTGCACGTCATCAAGGCTGTCTCCTCCCCCCCAGGAGGCTGGGAGTGGGCAAGATCTTGGAAGGGGACATAGCCAGGAGAGCTGACCCAAACTGACAAAAGGGATATTCCGTATATTCCATACCATATGACATCCGCTCAGATATAAAAGCTAAGATAAAAGAGGAGGATCAATGGAAATTAATCTTGCTATAGCAGTTCAGAGCAAGCTTAGTGACGTTACTTCTGTGGTCCCCTTTACAAGATGGAACAATAAAACGGTAAGAGATATCTGCAAAAATGATTACTTTTCTCAAACTGTTTACCACTGACATTCTAGTCTTGAAACTCCTATTCAAGCAAAACTGCTCCTCTTAAACGGTTTTTTATTTCTTCATACACTCTTGGTATCCTGTTTTTCATTTTCCTGTACCATTGGAACAGCTTCAGATCTGCACTGCTACTGTTTTGTCCAGTACTAGTGAGTTGCTTGTTTATAAAAATTCCACTGCAGCTTTACTGCAGTGTCCTTCCTTTACTGCAGTTACTTCCACTGTCTTTTACTTAAACTGAAATAAAAGATGGGATGAGAAAAAAGTTGAAGAATGGTGAAAACACAGAAAGAACCAACGATTGAGGCCAGAAATTCAAACAAGATAAAGGACACTGCATTAGCAGCAATTATGATTAACTGCAGGAAAAAACAAACAGTACTAAGGACATTATTAAATTCCCCATTTTTGATGGCTTTAAGTCAAGCCTAGATATCTTTCTGTAAGAGATGCACATAAACCTAAAGGTCTTAGCTTTACTGTGCAGATAACTACTGAAACATAAAGGCCCATGCTGTGTAGGTAGCCAAAGCAGATTACACAACAGGGCCTGCCAGCTTTAAACTTCAACAACCAGATGAAGTCTCCAGGTTTATATTCCTCTATTTACACTTTATACTCCTCATTTAAAAACCTGAATTGAATTTTAAATTAACAATCAAGGTTATATGCTGTTCCCTGAAAGTTAAATAATTTAGGCATCATTCAAGAACATGCTTCATTTCAGGGAAATTTGAATATCCCAATACTTACCTGTTCCATCAACTGCTTGACCTTCACACATTACTGTCATGCTTAAATTTAAGCATATATTTAAGAACTACTGATTATTCAAAGTGATAAACTGTAGAAACCGTAAATATATCATTAAGTTGTAACAATTTAAATGGACCCACCTAGTATCGAAACTAAGGTAGGAAGAAAAATCCTAGAAATAAATGTATCAATGCTATTTAGACAATAAGAGAAAACGCCTTAAAAATATTTGAGATGATTGCCAGATTTTAAAGATAGTGTGAAGTTGTCCTTTTGAATGTGAATAGAAACATGTTTTAAATTTCAAAATTACTAAACCTGTGTACAGGGATATAGAAGGTGTATTTTCACTGAGTTTCCTTAATAGAATAGATATCTGCATTGCTGCAACTTTCCTTCCAGTGACGTGGTAAATTAAATTGTGACACTGGCAGTATTTATCTGCATAACTGTAACTTCTCAAAACACTTTGTCATTTTGAAAACACTTTTTGACCTAAGACTTACCTATCAGAGAAGGGAAACAATATTCTAAGACCTCATCGACCACTCAAATAATCTAAGCAGGTAATTGTGAAACAACACAAGTCACAGTGAGTAGTTTTTATGAACTTAAACATGTGAAACAATGACAAACAAACTGGCAAAAGAAAGAAGTTTGTTCATGGATAATTGATGAATAGCAAACAGCAGCTTCATTCATCCATTAAATCCTCCACTGCAAATTAGTTCATACAGATCTTGTTAGAATGGACAAGCTTCAGAAGAAAAACAAAAGTCATGAAAAACAGATCACTGGAGGAGCATATATATGTATTCCAAGAAATGAAAGAGAAAGAGGCTTATGCCTGGCATTGGCAAATGGCAAATAAGAAAAATCAGCACCGTTGTGGAATTTATTTCTCTTAGACAAAAGAGCAGCAAACCAGCTCAGTGCTTGTTCAGAGAGGAACGGTAAAGCAGAACTGCTTTGTTCACTTGTAAATAACTAAGATACCATTTTTATTTCTTCTGCACAGGTTTCTATGTGCAGCATAGACCAGCACAAAAATATTGTTACTCTTCACAGTCCACACAGAAGTGACTTTTGACTTCTGATCTCCACTCTGTAAGTTAGTATTTTTTGCTTTCAAAAAAAAGTGTGTGAACATGCATCCACTTTCCTGCATCTTTTCCTCTGACTCTTTTTTGGAAATCTGATGTAAACACTATTACATGGAAATTGTAGTATTTCCCAGCACTTCTAGTATTTTTTGGTTTATTTTTGGTATTTTTTAAAATTATAAGTTTATTGGTATTTTGGTATATTATTTTTGGTATTTTTTAAAATCATAAGTTTAGATACATGATGATTTTGAAATATGAATGCTTCAGTGAATATTTAAAATATATTAAGGACAGCTCAACACTAGACCCACATTTTAATGGAATGCTGCCTGAACTCATTCTAAGTAGTGTTCTCAAACAAGGGCACAACAACGGTACAATTTATGAAAGATGTTGCTGACATTTTGTAGAGTTACATTTCAAACTGAAATAAGGAAGCAATTTAATTAACAGAGATAACTGCTGGATTTCTTATTCCTCAACAAAAATATATTAAAAAAAAAAAAAAAGTGAGAAAATCCTTTTAAGAACCAGTTTTGAGTCTAAACTGATTGGACAGTACTATTTTTCATGTATTTCCTTCTTCAAAATTAGAATAAAGAATTCTTAATTTTGACCAAATAGAAATAAGTATTACCACATGGACTGAATAAGTGGTGATATGAAATTCAAATCCAGAGTAAGCAATTTAAGCAATTTGGAAATGGCCCAAACCAAAACACTCCAACCTAGGGAAGACACTTTTTTTTCTTTTAAATGCTGTAATTATCCCAATTTCCATCTTCTCCATTAATTGTTCATACAAAACATTTGCGAGAAAGTATTTTTCAATTTTGTTTATCCACCTATCCAGCATATTTATGGAGTTAATTTCGCTTTAAATATCTTTCTGTACGAAACATACAATTCACACTCTTGTAACTGAAATGTGTTCAGACATTGAAAACAACTGTACTACAGGTAACACAATGTGTCAATCTGTTATATTATAGAAACTCAATTTTTGTCTTTTGCCAATATAACAAAACATGCCACAATCTACTACAGATTTTGTGGGTATCATCCACATTTGAAATGCAGCTAAAATGAATATAAAGCTTTGGATTAATTTGGTTTTCTTTGGAACTGATTTAATACAGTTAGGACAGTAAAATAAAGTACAAAGTGTATTCAGTGCATACAGGTACCAAATTTCTTTGAATAAAAGATATATATTGTAAGGAAAAGTTGCATGCTTCAAATTCTTAAATAACTCCTCCAGACTCAAAGTGCAAGAACAACTGAAAAGGCACAAGGTAATATATGATTGAGACAAATCTCTGTTACAGTAACAAAAAGAAAAGTAATACAGGTAAACCTACCTATTTGTCCCTCCTGTATTTAAAGGAGTTTAAGATTGAAGCTATTGTGATTATAACATGTAGGTACATCCACTTCCCCCAAATCCCAGAAGGCAATCCTGTACTAAAGACAGAAGTTTTTATTGATTGTGTAACAGCATATGCTAAAACCTCAGAAAAGTAAGTCAAAAAATCCCTTCATTGCTATGACACATTAATAAAAAACAAGAAAACCTGCTTTCTTGTCAGTACATCTTAGGTCATTTTACGTTGCTCATTAGAAATTAATGGCATAAACCTTCATGAAGCCTACAGCTAATCTAGCTGCATAAATGTATGATGATTGCTATTTTAGAACCTTTACGTCTGATTCCTGGTTTAGAAATGGCAGATACTTATTATTTTTTTTTTATGGTTAAAGTGGTCAATATAAACAATATTCTCAGTTAATATGGCCATTTCTATTTGCTCTCAAACTTTCTAAAATAGACTATTGCTTTTGCTCATATGTAAATGCATCTACAGCCAAAGGAATCAGATGAGCTACTTAAGTGAGCATATGTAAAGGGCACATGGCAGAACTCTCTACTCTGGACATCCATCCCTCTTTATACCTGCAGCAGTGAAAGAATGTTGCCACTGTTTTCTGCCACTATGCCACTGGGAGATTTCCCAGTATCAGTGAAGTTGTGATGATCCTAGGGACTGGAATTATTTGCTTTCATGTATTAATTTTCATGGTGGCTGAGAACATCTTGATGCATTTTTACGTAAAACTACAGTGGTAATATGGTTGAGTTGTATAAATCTGGAAACCATATATACTTTCATGTATATATAATCAGGTTTTAATGACAACTATTAAAATTTGCAAGGTATGAATGCAAGATTGGTAAATGTGGGATTTTATTGTGTAATGTTTCTGAAGATGTATTTTCTGATTAAATTATTTCATTTGTATCAAGCCCTCTGAGCTTACTGTGACCTCACTTTCAGCCAGTCAGCAAAAGCAATAAACAAAGAAGCTTTGCACAGCAGATTTCTCTTTTCACTTAACTGCTTACAAAGCCATCATTCAAAGATTGTTCAGGGAACAGTTGTCTGACTCACTAAAATTGAAAGGAGGATTTCTCAGGAATAGGAGGGAGGAGGAACACCACAACATGCAGTTGCAGCAGGGAAGAAATGGAGTGGCTTCTGAGACACATCAATGCCAACGGTATTGTCTGCAGACCAACGGAGAACTGACCTTATTTAAAGAATTAAAACCAAAATTTCAAATGACTGCTGGTATGATTTATGTTTTGATTAATATAAGTAGGCTTGCTGACAGTGATACAAGCTAATCCTTTCCTAGAAGCCACAGATCTCAAAGCATTTCACAAAGTAAGCAGCATTTTTATCAATACTTTACAAACAGGGTAACTGTGGCATGAGAGAATGAAATACTTATGTTATTCAGTAGGACAATGATGGACTTCAAAATAAAAGCTCAGGTCTGTATATCCTATATCAGTGATGAATTCATGGGCTTTCTCCTTTAAAGAGATTCAAATGATAAAGTTTAGAAAGGTTTTATTAATCTATGTATTTTATTTTTCTTGAAGTACATAGTCAACTAGATTTAGAAGGGAATCAGGAGTTTTCTCACTGAAAACAGTCCAAGATTTAGGAAAAAAAGACAGCTGAAAGGGGAGTGTGTGTCTGGGAAAGAATTAGAGCAGCCTGTTCTCTACGGCGATCAGCTAAAGAGGCAGGCTGCCAGAACAAGAACACACTGGGTTTGCATTTGGGGGAACAGGATCCAGGTATGCTCTCCATTGAAGCAGAAGCTGTTGAGATTTGTGCTTTGCAAAGCTGCTGCACAAACAGCTTAGTTTTGTTCCATCCTGTGTCTGAGTTACACTTGCAAGCAAGATTTGAACTTGTAGAGTACACCGAAGTGGAACCCATTCATACACTAAAACACTTTTTCTTATATTTACTAATTACTTTTAAAGTTCAAAAGCTCATGACCTATGCCTAACGTAATACCAAGTCCTCTTCAGATCTTGATAATCCTTTAAACCAGTTGTTCTTGTAGAAAAGACTCTTTCTTTGACAATAATATCAAATAAATGACCTTTTTTCACCCATTTTCCGAGCTAATTTGTCACTGAGAGCTCTGCGAAACAAGCTGTATGAATCACATTACACTACAATACATTGTACAATGTATTAGGGCAGGAGTGATGTAACCTAAGATTAGATGTCATAACCATACATATTACTAAGATATCTGAGAAGTCAAAGGACCACATTCTTATCTGCTATAAAGTGACCTAGCTTGATTGGCTTTTTCTGGGTAGAAACTACAAGATAGAATACGTTTCAGCTGCCAACATTACACCATTACATTTGATCATGTACCATTGGCTGTATCATTACACTGATCATGTAATGTGAGCAGATGCAACACATATTGCCCTATGGGTATTTGACTAGTCATGGAAAATCACTGCCTGGAAAAGCAGCTGGTGGAAAATGATCTAGGCAAAACTGAAACTGGTGATGTTTGGAAAAGGAAATGTTTCAAAAGTTTTCCCAAATCTTACAGTTTCTATTTGTTCACCTAGTACATATGCCTGGGTCTTGCTGGGTCCCTCCTAAACTTGGACATTCATGTATCATCACTCTCCAAAAGGAGCCTTTGTTCTTCCATTCTCCCAAAGGAAGGTTTCCCATAGTAGTCTCTCTATTTGTCATCACCTGTCTGTGTTCAAATTAAGAATACATGGCCTAACTTTAATCCTAACTACAGGCTCGTGCCTGTGCTACATATATAGGTAAGTTGAAGGCATTCCATACAGCATGGCAATACAGTCTAACAACTTAATGTGGGGGAAAAAAGGCAGCACCTTTTCTGTAAGCTCCTTCTTCTCCATGCTCAACACCCCACCCAAAGAACAACACTGCAAACCTAAAGCCAAAAACCATGCAGTATGTCTCCAGAAACCATGATGTGAGTTATGTTCAAAATTTGGTTCACAAAACTTGAACCAGTTATGAGGAGGTTGGGATGTTTTTGAAATATGCCTCTGGCTTTCAGACTCAAAAGTCTGTCTCATTTGCCTCTAAATAAGTATTTAGGGCATAACTGTAACACCAAGCAAATGACAGATACAACCCTCTGGACAGATACAACCTTTTGAGCAAAGGCAATGTTTTAACTAATTTGGTTTCTGCACCACAAGAATTTCAGAAGTGTGGTGGTACAATTTTTTCATTAATACAATTTTTTAGGCTGTTCCTCATCATAAACTTAAGGGAAATGACAGACATAGTAAAGCTCACAAACTTCAGGGCTGTATTTTCCTGAGATAGCATTCAATGAGGAGCTCATTGCTGTTCCATCCAAATATTCACAACAGAAAGGCTGCTCAGATGTTTTCTGGTGCCATCATTTATAAGATTGTTGTTATGACACTTGACATAACTCGTGTGCTCTCAGATGATTCAACCACTAAAGTCTGAATCATTGCTAACTATGGCAGAAATCAGTTTTACTGTAGATTGATTACTTCAGAATAAACATCTTTCTCCAGAAGAAATTATAAAGACATTTATTCACGTTTGGGTAAGAAGTCAGAGAAATTAAGAACAAAAAACTTAATTTCATAGTACCAACAACAGTAGAAGAATAAAACCCTGACACCTCACACATACCAAAACCCAATACAGACAGAAAATAATGCTGAAATCATAACAATGCTATCATTCTCAAAACCATTTCTATGTTATCACTTGGACAGCCATAAAACAAAAATGAGATATAAGGAGGCTCTAAAAAGATATGCTCAAGGTAAGTAAGAGTAAACAATTTATCCTCTTATAACATAAGGCAACATTCAAAGAAACTGATCAAAGGAAGTATCTTTCTTGCAACTCACTATTAAAATGGAATTTACAACTTCATGAAATCAATGAAGTTCACAAGGATAACAAGAATATCTAGTAGCATGATATACAGAGAAAATAGAGCCTCATAGCTTAGAATCTGAGGGAAAACCTTTCCTGAGACAGGCTATTGCACAGCCTCATCACACTAAGGATTTGTCCCTTCCTCTGAAGCAGCTGACACTTGCAGGTATAATTGCATCGATCTGTTCCATCCACACAACCCTTCCACCTACTAAGAGGCAGCAAGTGTCAGCCTAGTGGCAACACTATACCAGTGTGATTTTTCCCATTACCAAAGCCAGTTACTCAGATAGCTACAGTCTTGCACACCACCGCACCACACCTTTTTGCTCATTGAGAGCCAAGAAGCTTGAAAGTGACCTGCATCTTCTAGTGTCCAACTAGTTTAGAATGTGTAACTTGACTTCATGAACACAAAGACTGACGACCATCCATCAGAAACCTTTAAGGTACTACTCCTCATTTTTTCTTTCAGGTTAATACAACAAAAGTGAACAATCAACAGAAATATAATTCAGAACATCAGCAGTTGTCACTACCTAGAGCTCAGCTAAACTCCAACATTGTATTCAATATTTGGTGAGTTTCTGGTTTTCACATTCAGCGTTCAGTGAATTTCTGGGTTTTTTCTGTCATTCATTAGATTAAACTGAGATTCAGAGAAAGATACATTAACTCTGATTTTTACAAGGTTTGAACCAGTTCTACTACAGAAAGTCTGTATGTAAGAAGAAAGTAAAAGGTAGCAGTAATATTCTATCACCAAAATTAAAGAAGCAAGTTTAAAAAATAAAACAACACTAGCAGTTTTTAATGTCTCTTACATGCAAAGATTTACCCCAAAGTGATAGACAGGTGTATATACAGTATTATTTGTAAATGACTTCTAAAGAACTGTTTCTAAAACATACCCTTTTATAAAAAAAATGTCCATTTTCCAAATTTCATTACATGCACTTCGTAATATGTCTGGCATATCTTCAGGGCACATTTATGAGCTAATGTAAATTTCATTGATTCACATTAGATCTGTATTTAAGATCACTGTAGTCCCAATGACCTTACAAAGATTTTATGAAAATTCTTGAAATATGGTGACTCTTTAAATGAGGGGTCACAATGTCTCTTCAGAAATCCTTATTACTTTCTAGACACATTTCAATTTAACAAAGTAGCATATCATAAAGTTTTATTGAGTAGTAATCCGCTGAAAAAACCCAGAAAACTGCTAATTATTCCTTCTAAACAGCAAAATGCTCAACCAGCTAGGCCTTTCTCACAAAGTGACAGCTGGCTGCTCTGACATTCCTCAGTTGTGCAATATTTTGGGCATGTCCCTGATCTGGACAATTCCCTTATTCTGAGGCATTTAAATTTTCTTTTTCTGGCACGTGAATGGAAGAAAGAAATGTATACGTTTTACCCCATCATGGAGTCAGGAAACATTCAGAGTCTGAACTATGCTCAGATATGTTAAGCCACAGATGTAGCCTTAGGACTCTCTTTCTACTTACAGACTTATAAGAAATTTTCAAGATACTCAATGTCATTCAGGCATTAGCATCAATATTGTTCAAAAGAAGTACATCCCTTCTAGTTGTTCTCTGTTTTGGGATTTAGTCAGCAAACTGCAGTTAATTCCTGTCTAAGACCTCGTTACTTCCACTTCTAAGATTAGGAGGTGTATGACGTATTTTCTACAACAGATTTCAATCTACATGCATCTGAGGTTATTTCTTGTGAAGCTGCTATTTGTAACCCTTGTATCCACAGGCAGAAACCCATGGTAACATTTTCAAAGAGTGGTGTATAACACTGATACCTTGTTTTGTCTTATCTGTGTACTACTCAGAAAACACTTGCAGATCGTGACATCAATTTCTAATTGCGCAAGCATTTCTACCTTTAGCTTTCTGCAGAACAAAACTTATAGCAGGTGGTAGCTGCTGCTTTTTACAATTTAACAGCACATAACAACAATAAAGTTTGACTGCCAGCTGTTTTACTTTCTGTTTTGTAATTTTGTCATCATTCTTCAGAAACCTGTTCTACTGGGAATTACGGTGTTAAGGGGTTGCATACTTAGTTGACAGAAACCGACACCTCTACTTCACCGTAACATAATGTCAGATATTACTACACCAGTTATAACAGATCCGTGAAAAAGAATGTAATACACACCATCTTGAGCTAGCTCACAGCAACATCTATTAAGACTACCTTGAGGGATTGAGAATAAGCTTAGAAAGCTTATCCTTGTTAGTTTTACCTGTTCCCCAGGGGACAAATAAATACACACACAAATGGTCACAGTTAATGACCATACTTCAGAAGGTTCTATTAACAATTCTGAAACTCAATGGAAGTGTATATTATATTGGAAAAGCTTTCTCAGCTAAGTGATTAAGTTGTACGCAGAAACACACTATCTCTATTTCCAGAAATTCCTAAAGCATTGTAGCCCATCAAGAAGTGAGCACAGTTCCATTATTTAGTATCTGAACATCAACACCTAACTGGTATAAAATGTATCTATGCAGAATATGAGATGGTCTTAATAAAATTTAACATGAACATGTTCCTAAAAAGATACATTCTGCTTTCTCCTCAGTTAACAGCATTTGTCTACACAGTAAATTGTAAATTACCATTTTATGCATGTATATTTAAGCTAGAAGACTAACTACTTTAAAATGAATGTAGTTTGACCTAATTGTTTTCTCTAGTTACCCATTTAAAATTTCCTCCTATTCATACCTCACAGAAACTAACTGATTAAATTTTATTGTTGCTTGTCTGTTAGTTCCATATATACTGTAATGTTAATTTCAGTCATCATATGTCATGCACTGGGGAAGGGCAGAAGAAGGGCAGGGAGAAGAATCTAAGCATAAGATAGCAGTAAGCAGCACACAAGACAGAGCTATAAAATGGAAACTTATTTGTAGCTATATTCTTAAAACAAGGAGATGATGATGTAAGATACTGAATTAAAGACTGTTCCAGTTGGCCTAAAATTTACCGAGCATTTAGTGATATGAATATATTACTCTTAAGACTTAAAACCCAGATTGTTTCAGCTAATTTTTATATTCAAGCCCACTTTTATTTTCTGTGAGAATGATAAAAAAATTCACAGCTGAAGGGTAAACTGAATTTGTGCATTTTTTTAACTATTTGTAAGAATTGACATTCACAAATTTTCTCACAAAAAGTTAACTGAGCCTTGTCTTGAGTCATACATTCTTCAGTGGTAACAGGGTGTGAGGGTGTGGCGTATGTGTGTGGGTGTGTGGGTGGGTGTGTGAGTATGGGGGTGTGTGGGGGTGTCTATTGTAGCGCATTGATTTTGAGCTCCCAGTAGCCTGAGGTCACATTAGCAGTACCAGATAGAAATCATGAGCAGAATGGAAAATCTGAGCTGCTTCTTTCCACCTGCTTAGAGATTGCCACTTGGCTAGACCTATTGTAACAATGATGAATGTGGCAAGACTTAGGTAAATAGGAAAAAAAAAAGCCTCCTATGAGAGCTGTCCTCTGAGGACAAGATATATATTGGCTATAGACCAAATTCTATTGTCACTTAGACACAGGCTTCACCATGAACTTCACTGAATGCGACTGCCTTATCCATAAAAAGAGCCCAATCTACTAGGTTAATTTCATAGAGGAGAGGTATAAAAGGAAGAAGAAAAGATCTGTAAGTTACTGTCCACTAAGTTTAGGTTGTGGTCACACCCACCGTTCACGGACCCTTGATACTTGCCTGCCCACATAAATTTTAGTTCAACTAATGCTCTGATTTGGTATACAGATACATATATATTTATGCTTTATCATGACTACAGGAGCTGAAGCATTTATTTCAAATCAAATTCAGTATTCAGGTTTAGCAGGGAGCCCTAGAAATGCATAAATAAACTGTGTATAATTTTAGCTCTTCATGGAGGGAAATACATGTAGTTTATACTGTCATATAAGTGAAAATACAAAAACTGTCAGAATATAAGAAGATTATAAATATAAGCTAGTTAAATATAAGTATGTACAAAGAAAAAAGAAATTAAATGAGTAGAAAGATAGGAACAAGTTAAGCCTTTCTTTTCTCTAAAGCTAAGTTTATTTTCCTGTGGAGATTAAAATGGACTATAATTTTATAAGTACATATATACGAATACCAAATTATACTCTTTGATGTCTTCCATGAGAATCCTACCTAAATAAAATCATAAAGATTAGGGGTGACTATTTTATTTCTATGTGTAAAAAAATCTCTCATGATAATGCCTTACCATATACCCTATAGAACTTCAGTCCAACACATCTGATAAATTACCACGCACTCAAACTTCTGGATTCTCATTCAAAATGTTTCTCTACATTGTCTGTAATATGTTTAAAAGACAAACGGCTTCATGTTAGTCAAAACAGTCTAGATGATTCGGAAGGACATTTGCAAATACCACTATGGATAAAGATGTGTTACAGAGATATAAGGGCTATTTCTCAAATGGAAATGAATGAAAATCTTGTGAACTGAAAATTGCAGTGAAGTTGCCAGTATATGCCGTATTTTCAACAGAGCTCTAACAACACAGTTGTATGATAGTTTATACTTGTAGTCAGCCATACAGTTCTGTGAGGTCTCTGCTTTAAAAGCTCCTTACTGTCACTTGTGTTAAGTTGCTTCTCACACACATCCCTAGTGACTCTCACAATGTTGGTGTTTAGGCCCTAGGCTATTATGAAGGCTAAACAACATTCACCTCCCATTAGGACTTTTGTGTGTTGGAGAATCTCCACCTATCTTTCTCTTGCTTCTTTCTGAATTGGTATTATGATTTTTGAGTTTTACATATTTTTGACTAAGCGACCTTGAACAGAAGGGTTTGGAGAAGAATTCTTAGAAAAAAAAAGTCCACGCTACATTTGCCAAAACATTTGGAAAGGAAGAAAGGAAAATACATCTTTTGCAAAGGATATAGTTCAAAAAACACAAAGATTTTTAAAATTTCTCATCTGGAGTGGAAAATAGGGTATATTTGGATCAAGAGTTGTTTCATTCTATTACTACATGAGGAAAACAGCCTCCAAAAAAGTTAACCTACCTTCAAGGGCATCCCTAAGTCTACAATTTTGTTGAAAACTCTTGAACTAAACATTCAGCTTCAAAAGAATAACACAGAATTATTGTTATCTGCATACAGATAGTTTAATCTGAATATTTGGGCTTCCCTTTACTGAGTTCTAGTGGTTTACTGGCTGCTATGTCAAATATATAAAGCTGGACTGTTAACTGAAAAACAAGTGCTGTGAAGAGAAAGACTGCGTGTGCAACAGAGGAAACAGAAAGGAGGGAACACACCTATGACACCTTGACCATGTTTCAGAACAAATACTCATGAATGTATTCAGTTGCCTTGTGTTACAGCTTATGTAACAGTGTATCTGTCTGTGAATAACAGACACATACAGAAATAGATGTACATTTTCTGTGTTCTAAAACAGTCACACAAAAAAGCAACACCTCAAATTAATCTCATAAAATCTCACCTTCTGAAATGTATTCAGTTGGTCAAATTCACCTACTAACTCCAATGCTTAGTACCGGACTTAGGAGTAAGAATGTTCTTGTATGATATTGTAAATAAAATAAGTTTATAAATAGTTTTTGTTACTCTGTGTCTTCCAGTGAGGTTCCAAGGATAAGTCAGATTACGAAAGTTGTTGCAGATTCTAAAAAAAGAAATAATTAGTTTTGTAATAGAAAACATTTCTGTAGTTTGTGTAGGTTGTTAGAGCCAATTTTAACCTCATTAATCGAAGTGGTTATTCAGCATACATTAATTCAGTACCCAGAATTTAGAAGTGGCAACTAATCAATAAAAATAAATGAATATTGATATTGCAGGACTTTTGCAATATTGTATTTATAGTGCCCCTGAAGCAAGTTAGATCTTACATTAAAAGATCAATATAGTAATGCAAAGGCTAACGCCTTGCATTCAGAAAGTCTTGGTGTCAGGGGATAAGGGGAAGGAAGCTAAATATTTATTCCTGTATTTCTGATGAGACTGCAGAACTTTTGTAAGATTGAACCTGGGACATTGATTACCTTTCCAGTGGAGTCCAATGCTGTTTTATAATGTTTAGTCAACAACCATACATTAGCAAAGGGCTTCCTCTTCCCTAATGTTTCAGTACTCCAGTATGTTGTTCACTAGAAGAGAAAGATAAAACATTTCCTTTTTAATCAGAAGAACATACCTCTTTAAACTTTATATGCTGCTCAACTCACTATTCTGATCTCAAAATGAAAGGAGAATTATAGTAAAATCACATTCTTTTCACTAAAGTAAAATACACAAATGGATGCAAATATCAGGCTAAATAACTTAATACCCAAACTTCAGTAACAGTAATCCAAAATCTTATGGTCAGAACCTTGATCAAATGCTAGATTTTATCTAATAAATATAACATAATGTAACATGTGGATATACACACGTGTAAAAAACTTGTATTAATGCAAAATTGTATTTAACACTCAAGTACTCAGAACGTAAAAGTAGCAGTGTTTGTATTGAGAGATTTGGACTGGTTTTTACCTAAGAACATATATAAAAAAAAAAAAAGTGGTTTTCCCTCAAAAACAGATGACCCAATAATGCAAGCCCAAAATAAGTATGATTTGATGAAAACCACTAAATATCAAAAAACCTCTTCACCTTCAAATTACTGTTTTCACATTTTTCATCAGCTTAAATTTGGCTTGAAGACTGCCAAATTTGATATTTTACTACTGTAATATATGTATTTTACTGCTGTATGTGAAAAGAGAAGAAAAAGAATACGGAAAAAAAGTTAAGTATTTTTATAAGATTTATATACTTCTCAAGTTTTTTTTAAAACTCATTCCAGTTGTTTTTCAAAATGAGTTTCCATAATTTTACCACCAACAAAACATTCTCCCCAGGATTTAAACCAGAATGTTTAAATCAAAGCATTTTTGAACTTTTCTACCAAAAATGTTTCAGCCTTGCATACCCTACAGACCATTTGTCTTCACCTGAATTTTTATCTTCTGTTTTGTTGTTTTGTCTGAAAACCTTGATTCCAAGGTTGATTTAGTCAACAGTAAGAGTGACTTATTAAGGTAACAGGTCTTTAACGTCACGAGCTGCCTTTCAGTCTACAATATGAAGCTGGGTGAGAGATTTTAAAACTATCTCACTTCCATTAAAGCAAAAAAGTGAGTCAATGAGCTGGAGCACAGCAGAACAACTACTGCAAGAGCCTTTCCAACAGAGAAGAGAGTCCTCACTCATGTTCTGGATTTTTAGGTTGATATTTGTATAGTGTAATCCTGAAGGGACAAAATAGCAGAGGGAAGGGTGATGCCTGCCTTGACCCTGAAGCATTCCATCTGTAAACCCTCATCAAACACACAGATTTTGGCAGAAGACTTCTACTTCTAGATAAATTTCAATGTATTGGAATTGCAGACACTTTAAAAAACAGAATAGGTGTCAAACCCTAAAGAATATGCATCTATAATCCTTCAGCAAAAGAGTATTATTTTGAATTGCTGATTTAAAGTGATACACAATCATAGAAAACAGACCTTTTGATTAGCATCAATTCCTAAAGAGTCTTGTACTTCTAGTGTTTGTAGTACCTAAGTAAGAACTATCTAAACACAGTAATTTATCCTTAATCAAAATGCTTGATCTAATACAAAAGCATTATTAGTAAATAGAAATAGGCAAATGGAAGTTTTCCTGGCTCTGGATAGTATTCTTCCTTAAGAATGTACAACTTCTAAGATGCTGGTGTTAAAATTGGCTTTTCTATCAAATAGTGAATTTTTTTTGCATTTTCAAAGCAATTGACTTGTCTGAACTTTCCACTTCAGTAATCATGCACACATTCAACAGTTTTGATTTTCTCACCATGTATGTATGACATGTTATTTTTTTATTCTTATACAATGTAAGCTATTCTTTGCAAAAATTACTCTTCCATTTTTTCTTGTATATTGTCACCTGAACATCAATGCAAGACAGAAACAGACAGAATAGTTGTAAGAAAAGGATAGGTGTCAGCTACTCAACATGAAAACTCTGACTCTTTGGAGAACCACTTTAGGCAGCTACAGGGGAAGAGCTATACCTTACCTACAAAGAAGCATGGGAATAGAGCTCTGCAATTTGACAGGAAAGATCCCCTGTCCAATCCCTAGCCTCCAAGGTTACAGCAGAAGCACAGAAATCCAACAAAAACTGATTTTATGCTACCAAGGTGCTACAGAGCTGTTGACAGGGGAGTAAATCTGCAGCCCAGGGTGCACTATGGCATAGAAGGTAGTAAGCAAGCTATCGGTACATTACTAAAAACAACAATAAAAAATATGTATGTGTAGACATACTTCTCAGGCAGCCTGGTCAGCAAATCTTAATCATCACTAGCCATGTCTTTATTTGCCAGTGGTACAGAGTTTAATTCTTAGAATTTTTAAGGTAGCTATAAATACAGTTTTAGACCAGTTCTCGTTCTTGGATTTGTTGGGGGTTTTTTAAAGAATCAGGATTGACACCATTGCCCTTGGTCTCCTAATTCTGATTAACATTGCAATCTGTCTTTTAAAGAGGCCACTTCAGTTTAAATAAAGACTTGAAATTCATGTCTGGAAATAAGGTAATCTAAGTAAAAGAACACAGTCTTTGCTCAAACTTCCAATATTTTGACAACATATAAGAGCTGATTCTGTTTCTAAATCGTGGTACTGAAATTAAGATTGATGAGTAAGTATTAGGAGAAAATAACTTTGAGTTACATGCAATAGCTTTTAATTGCATCATTTAAATTCTTAAGCATTTCAATTTTATATTCATTCAGGGTTTTGCATAATTAATTTGCAGATTTCCAGAACGCATTAGGATGAAACTTTTAAATGGATGGATGGTTATTAATGGATGATATAAATATATTATTCATTATTTTTGGTTGTCATTGTAAATTGCACCAAGTACCTCTGAATGAATATTAAATTCAACATCATCCTCTGAATTCAAAAGCAAAATGTATCCTTAGTAATAATTTGTTGAAATATAGACTACTTCAGGAGTCATTTCATAATAAATACTCTGTAACAAAATGTTAAAATTTGTTAATGTCACACTTTCCTTCTCTCTGAAAAATGGCAGGCAAAACTGGATTTCAAGTAGTCAACATCCATATATTTTGAAGAAGTCAATGCCAGGCTGATCTACTCTAGTCCAGAAATGGATAAATTCTCAAAGCTCTGATCAACTAAGCAATACCTAATATTTGTAGGCCAGCAGAATGCTATGGTAGGGAATAATTGTATTTATACCAAAAAGTACCAGAGAATGTGCATGAGAAGACAGTCACAGAGAAATTCCATTATAGTTAATGGAAGAAAGATATTCCATACCATATGATCTTATGCTCAGAAAGGAGAGCTTAGGGAAAGGACGAGGAAGTGGAGGTGTTCACTGTTACAGTGTTTTGTCTTCCCAAGTAACTTATGTGTGCTGAGGCTCTGCCTTCCAGGCAGTGGCTAAGCATCTGCCTGCTCATGGGAAGTATTGAATAAATTCCTTATTTTGCTCTGCTTGCGCATGCAGCTTTGTTTCACTTACTAATTTGTCTCTATCTTGACCCATGAGTTTTCTCACTTTTGCTCCTTCAGTTCTCTCCTTATCCTGCTGAGAGGTGGATGAGAGTGATTGGGTGGGAGCTTGGTTGCTGGCCAGGGTCAACCCACTACATTATTTCAACTGGAGATTTTAAAAAATCTTTTATATAATGTATGCCTAGGAAAGGAAGATGCATCTTTACAGCTTTTAGCATGAACAAATTGGAACTGGTTGTTAATGCTGTCCCAAGGATCACGTCAAATAGTCACAATTTTGTTTACTATCTTAGTCAAGCAGATCTCTGTTAGGTATCTTGACCCTGAATGATTATTGAACAAACACTCCCATTATTAGTACTACTCCCTCCCTGTTTAATCCTAAACTAAGGATTCTTGAAAAGCCATGATACATCTCTGTAATGAAGGAATAGAGCCTCTGAAATTTTTACTAATCATGGATGGACTAAATGGACTTGGAAAAGTCCATTCCCAAGAGCTAGGGAATTAGCCATCTCAGAAACAGCAGGAGACTTCTCTGCTTGCCATTGTTAGGCATAGAACGGCAGTGCTTGTGTGGACCATGCTATTACCTGAAAGATCATCTCCAATTTAATGCTAAGGCATTTACATTCAGTTTTTCATATTCAGCTAAGCAGATCATATTTGCAACAGCTGATGTTATAACAAAAATTACGGGAAGGGAATGAACAGAACAGTATCAAGTCCATAATGTTTCCCAGAGAGCAAGAGCCCTTCAAAGAATCTTCTTCCTTTTCAAGATTTCATCTTCACCTAAATAATCTGATATACCAACATGAATTTATTTCATTTAGTTCTGATTGAATAAAACATTGTAGTAATGCTAGCCCGCAAGCTGTTGGCAGGCAGCCTGAAGGTCCAGGCCCTGAAGTTACTCAATATCTCTAGGTTTGTTTAAAGGCAGAAACACAGCAAGTGGAGAAAAGAAATGGTATTTTAAAAGGATATGTCTTGAACTGATGTTTTCAGGCTTATAATTAAATTACAGGAGGACAATCATCTATGTGGAAATTATCCCTTCCAGTACAGTAATGCAGAAAAGGAAGACCAGCACAGAAACAGAATGGCAGTACAAGAAATATACTGGCATGAATTACTTTAGAAAAGTGCTAATGAGAAAGTAAGAGGCTGATGTTGAACCAAGCTTCGCATCAGAAGTAATTTTTAATCCTTTTATATTATACAATCTTTAATGAATGGCAAATTATTCTTGTACTGCTAGTTTTATGTCCTCATTTTTCTCTTCCAGATGATGGCCAAATATTTTCATGAGCTGTCACTTTCTAGCTGATTAATCAATCAAGCAGTTTTGCATCTACATAATCAAACGAAGCAGTCCTTCAGAATTTTTCTATGTGAATGATGGCCTCAGTAGTCTGGCTACAGTGAAAGTCTTTTACTCATGAGTGGCTTGTATAGCTTTAGCTGCCTTCATGGACACTCCACAACTAAAAACAACATAGTATTTTTCACATGTCTAGTTCTACTGCTTTTCCTCCTTTTGACACCATCTCTTAAACTTTGTGTTTCTATACCCCAGTCCCTTGATCATATTTATGAGAAGAAGTGAAGATGCAATGGGTTTCCCGAACCCTGAAACTTCCTTTCTATAGGAATAACCAGGATAACCACTTGGCCAGTAAAGCAAGCCAGGAACAGAACTGAAATGTCCTGAGTCCTACTCCAGTTCTTATTAGGTTACACAGACTGAACGTATGATAAAGCACAGCATTTTTCATTGAAGAAACAGATGCAAATGTATTCAGTGAAAAATAATGTTATATAATTGGGTATTGCATAAATTCCAAAGTGAATCAGGTGATTCATTGTGAGATTTTTATTTTTTTCAACCCTTACAATTGTGAGTCCATTATCCTGACCAGTTTAATCTAAATTTCGTTTTTCTTTCATTTTTAGGAGGTCTCATTTTTGAATGCCAATATAAAATACAAACATCAATTTTCTTGCACTTTCAGGCTTTGTTCATGAGCTGCGTACTGGCCTTACAACGCCAAACTCATTCTCGAAGCACTTGCTGCTGGCTTCCAGCATCTTGGCTAATCACGCAGTGATAATTTCTAATTTCAGCTCCTGTTGATTGATTACATTGCATTGATACAAAGCCAGAACACCCTGAATTCTACCCTATCTTCTCCAAACCTGATTTCCTGATCCATGTACACAATTTACAACAAGGTACGTACTGAGCTGCCAAACATAAAAGTCTGGCCTGCATGACCGAGGAGGAGGTCTCACGAATTATCCCTCTCCTGGTCCCTGGTGGGATGAAAACTACCTATGTCACACACATGAACTGAACTAATCAGACAACTAAAATAATAAATTGAAATAGATGCATTGAGATCACATCCATGAATTACAAATAGCTCAATACTACTAAATTTTACACATCAGGCATTTTTTAGCTATCTAAAATTTGCCCCCTCTTGGCCTCAGTCTGGGATAACATCTGGCTGAAAAACAATTTTCTTACAGGTGGACTGGCCCTTAATTTTCAAGATAGAATATGTTACTGCTGCTCTTGTAAATGTGTAGTCCATTATAGCAGATAATGAAAAAACCATCTGTCTATGGTAGTAATCTCCAGTGAAAGCAATCTCGCACAGAAGTTCATACTTTCCCACTGGATGCTTTAATGAAAAAAATAAAGCAGCAGGAACATAATTCCTAAATATTTCCTGATTCTCCAAAATAAAGAAAATCAGAGAGTGAAAAAGCACTCTAGAGAAACAGATCACGCATCTCAATAAGGCGTTCTGCTAAAGGACAATTGTTCACTTTTCAGACGAGTTGGCAGAGGTTTAACTATAAGGTCCAACCTAAAGTTTATGAACTACCAGTCAGCAGTCACCTGTTGAAACTCTGTTGTTAAGTGTGTAGCTGTTACTAAGTCAGCTGCTGACAAGGAGGTAATTTAAAGAAGCCAGTCTGACTCCAAATATACACAACAAAGTATATATTTAAAAAGTACATAAAATTAAAAGAGTAAGTTGTATTTTTATGCGAACTAAAGAAAATATCACTCTTAGATAGGATTTGTTTTGTAGAAAAAAATAAATTTTTATAGTGGATACAAAACAATCTATTCAGTGCTACCAGGGAAGTGATGAGTCCACTAATACCCTCAAACCATGAAACCTCTCAAGTACAACGATAGTGTTTGGCTCATGGAGCCCTCGTAAAAGCCAAACACCCTGAAAGAATAAAAAGTCAAAATATACTAAGAAGTTACTATGAGAAACACAAGGGCTTATATATCCCTTGCCTCATGAAGAAAAAGGAAAACCAGAATATTGACTGAGTTTGTTTGTTCCAGTGTACTCTATATTTTTACTTAAAATCAGAATTGGGTTATATACATTGAATTTTGCCCTGAACAGTCTTAAGCCAGTCAAATACCTATAGAAGTGGATTATTTAGATTAAACTAAGAATGAAAGCTGAATGATACAGCCTTAGTGGTGATCTTGCTGCCCCTATTATTTTTTTTTTGTAGGTTTTCCTCCTGCTGTCGTGTCTGTGTCTCTTCTTCCTTTCTTTTTCAAGTACTACTGCATCCATCATCCCCACCTGATCTTCTAGGAACCTTTCAAGTATGGAACTGCAGCCAGAGAGCTGCCAAGTCTGTGTTTAGAGCAGAAGCCAATCTAGCTACCGTGAAAAGACAACTGTTCAGCTGCAGACGAACTGGCTAAGTTCCACCATTAACATCTCCATACACAGTATGCTGAAGGGTGAATTGAGAGCTGATTTTAACTATGATACTCTCTGAGAAATAAAGTGGGACTGAAAACTAGATACAGAGAAGGACTCCTCTATTGTTTTTGCATACAAAAGGGAAAGCCTACTAATTTTCTCTTTGCAAACACATGGATTCCTGACACACAGATTTGCATGGGCCATGACGAGAATCATAGATGTGAGGTTCTGAAAATGCTAATAGTACTTCCTTACATCTGAAAGTCACTGAGCTGAGCAGAGTTCTAGCAAAGAGAAGATACCAGATACACCAAAAAATATGGGAGTTCAAGGTCTGCAGTGCCAAATATCTTATACAGTTCTACAGATCAAAGAATTCTGTAATGCCATTTCTGCAGAGCGAATTTCTACGCTCTTGGTTCAGTTGTGAAGTGATAAGACAAGACGAGAATTTGGGCCAAGAACTGCAGCACACAGACAAAACCTGAATGAATGCAGAAAAGGTAAATTCTAACAGTGCTGTAATTTATATTTTGATGGGTCTCAGTGTGTTTTAACTGATCTAAATAAAATCAAAACACGCACTTCAAATGTAAAGAACCCCCTAAAAATGGTACTGAACAGACAAGGGAATATAGTCAGCGGGTCACTACTGAGAAGAAACATGAGAAAAAAGGCAAGGAAAGCCTCACTGAGCAGAAATGATCAGTGGGAAATCCGAATTGAGCTTGTTACAGTTTTTGTATCTAGCAGATATATTCAGCAGACTTAAGTTGCAGCACTACTGTAAATCTGCATGGGTAGTACTATAGTGATAAAACGGTTACAGGTTAAGTCTTAACACAAGTTATCTCACTAAGATTTCCCCAAAAAGCCTTTTCTGGCTACAACTAGGAACCTTCAATACGGAATTCATGGACAGGATTTCACAAGAATGTTACAAATTGATAAGGTTTTCAGTAGAACTGATAAGCAGAGGTAGATTTACTTTGCAATACATTTATTTTGAGCCAAGTTTTGTCTTCTTCTGTTTTATTGTGTTTTAATGAATGAAAAGCAGACTATTAAAGCCAGTTCTCAGCATCGGGCTGTTCTAAAGGTTATTCAGAACTTGAGACCATCTCTGGGATTCAAGAATAGCAGCTGAATACGTAATATTCAGATGATGCAATTTATAAATTCTCCTCCTTTTACTGGCAATGTAAAAAAAAAAAAAAAAGGTGACTCATTGCTATAGGTACAATCAACATAATATACCTGAAATACATATTTGTTTAACTCGTGGTTATATTCAGTAAGATGCGCATGGTATTCTGTATTACACATCTCATGAGATCTTTCCCCTGTAATTATATGAAAGTCATACTGTTGATCAGGTAACTTCTTCTCTGGGAACTGTTCAAATCTAGTAAGAATCTTTGAAAATATACTGAAGTTATTCAGAATGCTAGGTTAGCAACATGCAAGCAAGAAAAAAGCGTCTCGTTTTCTTCCCACACATAGACCACAGTAAACTTCTTTAACAGTGAAGAATCACCACAGACACTTTTAAATAGGCTTGTTGCTTTAAACTAGAAGCCTTACCATCTGCTCTGTACTAATTAAGAATGCGAAGAGAACACATTTCACAGTTACATCAGCACATAGTAAGATTAAACTGTTTAAATGACTAGGTAAAAGCTTTCCATGCTAGTACAATGATATTTCCAGCTGTGTTTCCCATGTTCGTGACACAAATAAGGAAAAATGACATGCTGGATATCATGAAAGTTTTACCATTACTAAATACTTACTTGTACCTGTTATTAGGTAAAATGATCTGTCAGCTTAGGACTGCAGTAGGCAGAGCAGGTATTTTCAAATCAAACCTGAATTTTAAATGTTCTTTTAAAGTTACTAATTTACTCAGACACCTTGTCTTTATGAAGGCATTCTTAGGCATTCTGATTTCAAGGAATACTGCAGTTGCAAAGGCAATGTTATCGAAGGAAAGACTAGGAATGCATGATTACTATACTTAAACCATCTCTTGGAGCTAAACAGCAACTTCACTGCTGCCTCTGAACAGTAATTTTCAATTCTAAAGGATACTGATTGAAATCTCAAACTATTTGAGAAAGTTTTCTAGTTCTACATTCAGCACTGACTAAATGGAATAGTTTTCACCATTTTAAAATCCCCTAACTTAACTGTAATTGTGTCCGTTCTTTTAAATCTGGACCAGGAACTCAGTGCAAAAGTTTAGAGACAGCATGAAAAAAGAACAGCTTAAATTTGTTTAGAAATAGAGCAACCTCTTAGGGTGAGATAATGTATGCAAGAATAGCACAGCTACTTTAGTTAACATGAAAACTCACTACTGGCAATGAATATGAATCATATTTACTGAGATGCTACTTTTATTAATATGTGGAAGATCTAACAGGTGCTGAGGAATCCTTACGTCAGAAAATGACATCTGGCTGGTGATAATCACAAATGGAAGTACTCCTTTAAAGAGTAAAATTGAATGTGTCTGAATCTGCAAAAATCACAAATGCAAAATATAATGGGGGCAATATAACTGAGAGATTTAAGGAGTAATCAAAAGTAAGAACAGATATTTAAATACATGAAACCAGCTGAATGGAAATAAAAAGGATGGGTTTGCCAAACTGTAAGAAAAATGGGACAAGCAAAAGAACTCCTTGTCTTTTATTAAAGATGAGATACCATGAGATTCTGCAACAAAGCATCACTGGGCCCATTAGGCTTCCACAGACTGCCGTTGGTTCAGATTGAAAATAGGAACAGCTATGGTTTAAGTAAGAAGATTTGTAAGCCATGTATAAGAAAGTTTATAGAATCATTCAGACTTCTGACAATAAACCAGTCATTAAATGTGCAGGAGATGGATAATAGACTGCACATTTAAAAATACATTCTTCAAATTACTCAGAAAAGCAAACACTGCATAAACTAGTATTCAGTGTTGGAGACGCTACATCAGATTTGAAGTGAATTGTCGGTTTCCACTTTTCCCTGTTTCTTCAGATTTTTAAAATAACATTTCATATTTTATAAACATAACTTGCTTTATAAAAAAATCCTCAGAATAAACAGTCACACGCATTATATAAATCAGTCCTTCCTTTTTTAAGTTTCATATCAATGCTGCTGTTTTGTTTCTCCATTCTGCTTCAACAAATATCTGCAACAAAAAAATCAAATGCACTCACAGCATTTCCCTATTGGACTGCCTCTTTGCAAAGCCTTTCTAAGTTTTTGTTTTCAGTCTCCGTATTTCTGCCAGACTTACTTGGACAGAGAATCTAGTCATGCAGGTTTAATAAATGACTGGTCGGCAATGCTGAACCGTCAGAGTTACTCACTTGCCCTAGGTTAGCTTGCTGCAGGTATGATTTAGCTCAGACGTCGCTAAAGTACCGTGTTTTACGGCGCAGCTGGGTGAGCACAGCCAGGCTTACAGACGACGGTGCTCAGCCCCCCTAACCCAGCCCTTAGCCAGCAACCTGGTTCTCCTGCTGGCCCACCCGCTACCACTGTTCGAGGGGCAGTGGGAAAGACTCTCCTTAAATAAAGTACAAAGCGTTTGAAAAAGCCCTGTTTGGCATTTGTGTTAAACAGGCCTTTCAGAAGGTGTTTTATTTACTCCGGGTATGGGGTGGGGGTGAGGGGGAGGCATCCCAAGGGCACAGTGTGGCGGCCCTGTCAGAGGGGCCCCTCATGGCCGCCCACAAGGCTCTGAGGGGGCTTTTGGGTGCACCCCAGAGCTGGCTTTCAAACTAAAAAAAACAAAAAAAGAACCATGACCACCAATAACGAACTTGTCAAACATAGCCTAGCCAGCAGACAGGTACCTGAGGGCTCTAGGCACACTGCTCCCCAGGGCCTTGCCGGTAGCTCCTTACCTACGCGCCCGGCCGCAGCGCGACTCCTGGCGGGGCAGCTGCCCGCTGCCGCCGCACGCCCTTCCCGCCCTTCTGGAAACATCTCTGCCCTCTCAGGGCCGGCAGCGCCGCGCCGCCAGGGGGCGCCAGCCGCACACCCCCGGCCCTGAGGGGAGCGGCGGTGCTCATAGCGGCTGCGCTGAGGAGCTGGCGGGAGCTTGCGGCGGGGGGCTCTCCTGACAGGACTGTGGGTCTTTTCTTACTGATAACGCAGTATCACTGAGAGGGATTTCCCCTTCCGCAGCCCTGCTGCCTGAGAAAAGAAAAACTTTAAACTTTTTTAGAAGGTGTGGCGCTCCGAGCTGCTGGTTATCGCAGGTACGCTTCTCTCCGCGTCCCGGCCACGGCTTTCCGCCGTGTCACGGACTAACGTGCGAGGTCGCTCCTTTCCCTCTGCCTGTGGTGCTGTCCCTAACGGTGGATTGTGTTTTCGCCCTCGTAGCACCCTGGGTGTGCTCTCCTGGAGAGCAGCTGCCTTACCTTCCGCGCGGGTCCCCGGGCCCTGCTGCGGCCCTGCCCGCTGCCC
>JAVJGI010000001.1:21255925-21384673 GCA_035590275.1 Ibycter americanus
GCTAATAAAAGAAACGACTATTACTAAAGCATGTTTCTCTTGTAGAAGAAAACAAGTTCATGATTTTGTTTTTATCAGAGTCCAACATCCCTCGAGGGAGCGGGATAGGTTTAAAGTAGCTATTAAAATTATTGCAGGGAAATGAAATTTGATTAAAAAAGCAGCAGCCCCATTGCTTTACAAAAGCATTCAAGTAAAGTAGTGCTGTTTCAGGTCGTTATTTGAGCTCCATGTGCTGTTTTATGGAAGATAGCTACTTAAAATATTACAGATATGAAATGGAAAACTGTCTAACCTTTTATTATTTGATATTTGAATAACAAATACAGGCCACTACAAGGTAAAAGACTTGCCTGTCCCATTAGTAAATGCTTATTATTTCTGTAGCACAAATGGAAACAACTCTAGCATAGTAACACTATGTTATTTTAATAAATATATATATATATATATTACATTCAGACTGTGAAACTTGGAAACTTGAGAAACACCCATTGTTTTCTCACTGTTTTCGAGGGCATCCAGCAGTTATGTCCTTGGTGATGCATGGTGTTAGGTATCATTAGGCACCAGCACAGAAAATGTTGGTATTTCATGCCTGGTTTTAAGATTCACTTCTGCAGAAATAGGAACAAAGAAATAAAACAAAGCAAATACAAGTAGTGCTTGAGTCTTTGGTACGCTCGTCATTTGTGTCCTCGGAAAGACTGTCTTTGCTAACCATTAACATGGAAAGCGACTTAAGGCATTTTTGTGTGCCTTCCGCCATTATTAAGGCTGTTGAAACAGTTGGTTTTGGATGAAACTGCCAAAATCTTATTTGCCCTGAGTTAATGTCATTCATACAGCTCTTGCTTTTTTCTTACTTTTCTCCTGTGTATATTGGTACCATCATAGTCACACATACATCCTGAATTACAGGTAGAGAATTAGTGTTGCACATTTTTCTCCTCAGTTTTAGTGAAGTATGGAAAATAGTCCTCCTGAGGTACTGCAGAATGAGGGTTCTGTGAAATTTCCTTTAAAATGTGATAGTGTGGAAAGGAAACTTCTGGGACAGTACTATTTCATCTGGTGATTAGAATTAGGGAGAGGAAAGTATGTGTGTGCATTTTGTTTGGTGTTTAGAAGTGTGCCCACAAGTGTGGAGTGACTGTCATTTCTTCCTGAAACTGTGTCCTAAAGCCCATGTTTGAAGCTGTGGTAAATGTGCGGAAGACCAATGCTCTATGGCTGCATAACGCCAGGACAGAAGTAAGCCAGCTTTTTGATGACTGATGCTAATTTCATAGTTAGCAGAGGTGGTAAGAGTGCCCGTAAGGGAATTGAAATACCAAAACACTCTTTTCCTATAAATAAAACCTTCTAGCTACTGCAGCCTGCCAGAGGAAAGTCTGTGGTAGCCCTTGGCTCTCATGGGGGTCAATTAGTAATGTAAGCTTGGCAGGTGCTAGAAAAGCCATATCGTGTATGATTTCCATTCTACCAAAATGGATTATACATAGTCTGATATAAACATTTTATTTACCGACCTTTATTCTGCTGAATAAAGAAAGTCTTGTTTTAAGGAGAGAGGAGGATAGTTGCTTGGAAGTGGAAAGTGTGAGTTCGGGTCCCTGATGTGCCTACCTTAGACCAGGTAATTAATTAATCCAAATCCTAGCTCCTTCTATGTGGTGTTGTCATTGTTATTATTATTAATAATAGTAATGATAATATAAAAAGAAAAGTTGGTTTTCTTGTGACATGAAATGAGAAAAATTCTACAAACTCAAAATTGAAAAAAAAACCCAAACCCAAAACCAGGGTAACATTTATGCCCAAATTGGAAAGTATCGATAAAGCAGCAGCAAATGATGTATAAGTAACTGCCATTCACACAACAAATAGTAATCTTTCATGAAATAGTAGTATTGCCTTCACAAAGGAAAGTTTCAGATATTGGCACTGTATGTGTGTGTGTAAACAGTGCTTATGGTGTCATCTAGAAAAACATCTATGTTAATACTTGTATTACATCGATTTTATAGAACTATGTTCCCTTATGGACATAGAGAAGCTGCCAATATTTGACAATACTTGTATTTTGTTATGATCAGATCAAGCTTTTTGGACAAAGCTGAGTGACTATTGCCAAGATATTTGGCTCATATGATAGATTAGTATACTTCAATTTTTATGTATGCCTTTGTCTGTTGTAGCTTTTTTTAACAAATGGGTTTAGTGATAATGCTAAAAATGAGGCAAACTAGAATGCTCAATTCTTTGCTAGAAATACTTGTTTTGCTTAAGTGGAAGTGTGAATCTGTGTGAAAAGGAGAGTTGTAAACTTTTTCAGTTCAGAGTGCGTGTTGTCGAAGAGCTCAGTTGGCTATTGGGGAGAATCCTTCTGTGTACATGTTCAAGCCATCCTTTTACAACCTCCACTTGCCTTACACAGTTTTCAAAAAAGCACTTAAAATAGTGAGTTTGTCCCATAAAATTCAGAGTAGCTGAGGCTTGACCTCTGTGCTTAAGTAAGAGTGTGTCCTGTGTTGCATTGCCTTATTCATGTTGTCATTTTGCAGGTATAACAGCAGTAAATTCACTGTTATTGTAAAACTTCTCCGGCAGATACCATTTTCACTATTTTCAGGTACATGGTCAGAAGGAGAGGGATTTTTTTGTATTGCTGAGTTCTGCAGTAAAAAATTGGTAATAGATGAAAGTGTTGCTGTTTGTTTGTTGACTAGTCATGCTGTGCTTGCTTACATGTCAAGGAGCATTTCTGTAACGTATAGAAGTCTCGTGTCTATATGTGGAGATCTAAAGATAGGGTTAGACAATCAAGGTGCTTAAATTTTGTGTACTTATAGCTTGTCAAATACTTAAATATTTCCTATAACCATGTTTTTACTTATCTATGAGCTACTTGGAACCTGCTGGAAATGACAGGCTACAAACATGCAGATGGGCAGAAGTCACAGTAAGGCCACCGTATTAAAGGCTCGTTTCCAGCTTGTTCAGCTGTTACTTGATTATTTAGACTTTGTATAAATATGTCAGATTTTGGTGGCCAAGTTGGGTATTTAACTACAGGATATGAATACAAATCCTTCATCTAGAATATTCAATTTCTTTGTATTGGCTTTGTGATTGAATACACAGCTATGATGCAGTCAACATGCTGTGCATTGCAAGATTTGCCTCATGACTGCATCTCAGAAAGAAAATATGCCTTTATAAGACTCAGTAGTCTTTCTAAATCTATGACTTTCTAATGAGTACTAGATATTTTATTTACACGTATATGTTTCACTGTAAATCAATTTAAAAATGTTCAGGTACATTAAAGCAAAACCAGACCTCTTTAGCTGATCTGATGGAGAAACTGAGATCAGTAAGTCAATAATGGAAATTCTGTCATTTTCCAAGTTTACTGTGTTTTAGCAGAACTACGTTATGTCATTCTCATTTCTGTGATGAATGGGTTTTTAAGTCTGAAGTGGACCATGAGGAGTATAAAATCTTGTTTCATGTTTACAGTTCTGTTCTGTACCAATATTCATTAAAGCTGAAGAAAGATGGCGTCTAGTTGAAAATTATGCAAGTACGTTGCCTATTTAGCAAAATTTTTAAGTTGAAGTTTTAGATAGAAGGTGGTAGTGTCTGTACCTATGCATGTACCAGATGCAGAGCGTGTTTTGGTAACATCAGATAAGGGTGAATTTCTGTTTGCTCTTATTCTCCTAAGTTAGAGGAGAGAAGAAATAAATAGTTAAATGTTAAGATAGTGTTTATATCAGACTTATCAACCCGTAGATAAGCATTTTCAGATTGATACTTGAAAAAAATTTGGTTTGGTGGATATAATCTATATTGAGCAAAACCAGAAGAAAATAATTTGTTTGCCAAGAAAATAAATTAGGATTGAAACTAAATCAGCTCATTCTATTTTTCTTCTGTGAGCAGATGGATATCTGACAGGACCTATATTCTGTCTTGCCAACGACTGAAACACGAAAGAAAATGATTTCTTGTCTTTCATGGCAAATATTTATTAAGAGTATTCTTGTTATTTTATTACCTTATCTGAGCTGTGCTGTTTAAGACCAGTGATTCTCAAAGTAATTTTTATTTGTAATTGCCTGAGCCACAGCTGTCAGCATATTCTCTAGCCTGTCCCAAGGCCCCAGCAATCCAGTCTTGAGCCCATTATTCGTGTTACAAGTCATATTCCTTTGCATTCCCGCAAAGCCAGGGCGATTTTCTCTTACGTGACCTAGCCTGTGTCCTAGGTTCAGTGAGGGACGCCCTACCTGTTATCGTTGCCTGTTTGGTTCTCTGAAGCTCTGGGTGCTGCCCAGAGTGCAGCATAGACTCCAGGGAGAATCCTTTTTCCCTACTGCAGCCAGCTTTTTGCAGTTCAGCTGAGCTGTTCTGGCTGGGCAAGGCGGGAAGGAAAAGGAACCAGAGGCTCTTAACATTTTTCTCGTACAACTACAATGGCGTGTCCTTGCTATCCAACTTAGCTCACTGCATTGGGAGCGAGAGAATGGGTAGGGATCCTGTAACTGTGTGCACACAGAAGTGTTTATGCCTGAATAACCTGCCCCCCATCATTCTATCCTCACAAATTCAGAGTAAGAGCTGGTCTGTGTACAAGCCAGAGATGATAAAAGTTAGGTAAACAGAGAACATGTATGGGGGAAAATGAGAAGAAGGGAAGGAACTGGGAGATAAAAACTAGATTCAGTTTCCTTCCACATTTTCTTCTGAATTCCACATCCCTTCCACCTTTTTCCTCACAGTTTGAGAATGTGAAGGTACAATACCTTTTTGTTTGTTTCCACTAGGTAGTAAAAATGCTGACTTTGGTAGAAATGCCCATTCTTATTACTTATTTTTCAGTAAACCCTACCTAGAAAGTGTGACACAGCGGTAATGTTTGGGAGTGTCCTTGCCTTGAGGCAGCTTCCACTCCTCCGTACAGAAGTTAAAGTCCCTGAAATGTCCTGTCTTTGCTCTTGGTGAGCATTTCAGTTCTAGTGTTTCATAAGATGAGTGGAAGAATGCTAGGAGAAAGGAGTTTAAGGTCAAATGATAGAAAAGGTGTAGTCATGGTTCACTGATAACATGCAGGTAATCTTGGGATCTGTAGAATTAACTATGCTGAGTTTACAATTCTTAAAAAATGTTACGACAGACTTCTATTCCTTCAGAGGCTTTTACTTAATTTCTTGTTAAAGAACTAAAACAGCATTCAGACTTTTGCTAAATTCAGGACATGCTTTCTTCATAGATAGCAAATATTCAAGGTCTAAATTCATATAAATATGCTAGTCTGTATAATCTCTTATATTTACCTAGGAATATGGAAGAGATGCATAAAATATAAACAGTAAAAAAAAATTAATTGGTTCATCTATCCTTGTCTATATTGTGGGGATAGCCTGTAGCACTGTAATTATCTCATGCATAAAAATCTTGCATTCAGATAATTACACACTTATTCAACCCTAGTATAATGCATAAGACTATCACGATTAAATTATAGGACTAGATTAAATGTGAAATGCAAACTTTTAAAGGAATTGGCTAGCTCTATACAGGGACATTATTTTATTCATCTGAAAGCATAATAAACCTTTCACTTCCACAATACAAATGCATCTGCATAATTGCTTACTGCTGTTGGGCATTTTTCTTCCACAAGGCTAATAATTCTAGAATGCCTAAATAATAAAGCTTTTTCACAGTTTAAAGAAAGGTTGGAATAAAATTTGGCATGGTCTTAGTCCTGTTTTGAACTCAGGATTCAAAACAGACAATTCCTTTTAGGATTAATAGGCAAATTAGAAATATACTTCAAGGACTGTATTGTTTACACATTCTTTGCTTGAGTCTGATTGGCACTAATTTTCCCACTACACATGCCACATTTTTTTTTTTTTTTTTTTGCGATCTTGTGCTGTTAATTTGTCCTTTCTTACTACTGTCACTTGTTATTAAACCTAGAATATATCTTTACATTAGGCTCAGTGATGTGCTAGAGTTTAATAAGACAAATATGTATGATTTCTTTGCTAATTAATTTGCTTGTTAGTTGTAATGGGAATATTTAGGAACTAATTGTAAGTGTAATATATAGTAGTCTGTGGGTTTTTTTTTTCTCTGGAATTTCCTATTCAGAAAAAATAACACATTGAATAGTGGAGGTACAAGAAACAATTCTAGCCTGGACCCAGTAATTTGTGCTTCACTTATCTTTGTTGTACTTCTGTGTTATTTAGTAGAGATAGTTAGTCATATTGCTTAGTTTATAATACACTATTTAACTGCATAATGAGAGCCATAGTATATCATTTAGCGGTTCACTTAGAAGCAGGTTTTCAATTGTATATGTGCTATACGGGAAAGCAAATCTTCTATAGGAATAATAGGCACAGAGGGATGGTTGTAATAGAGAAAGGGAAGAGAGACTAACTGCAAAAATCCTCGCAAGTTTGTTTATTAGTAGTTACATATTGTTATATGGTATATACAGGGGGTTCCTGCCTGTGCTGTTTTAATGCTGTTGTCCTTGTGACATTGACCTATGAATGCAATAGAAGCCAGGGAATGGAGGAGGAAAAGCTTTCTAGGCAAGGTGTCCAATATGAAGTCAGTAGTGTCTGCCTTGTGCTGTGGTGAGAGAGGAAAATCCCTCTGTTGTTTCAGAGGGGGAAAAAGCATTCATTGCTGATTCTTAGATGTTTCTGATGGACTAGTTAGTATGCTAAAACTGATTCTGCAAAAATGAACGGTAACTTTCCTGTTCAGTTGTGTATCTCCAGGCGGCATGTTCTTTATCCCTTGGGAAAAAAGTTATTTAGACTTGAAGAGTAATCTCTCTCTGGTGTGGTTTAGGGCATTGTTTGCACAGAATAGAAAAAGGGAAGGTCAGGGACACCATTCCCCCCACCCTCCCACCCCCCAATTCCTTCCTCAGGACTCTTGAGAATTGCTGTCTAAAACTGTAGCCTCATTTATATAATTTTCAAACCATTGCAAAGTGAAATAAAATTTTTCATTTAACTGCTTGGTCATAAGGTGAAATGCCTTTGCTATATCCTTTTTTCCTGACATATTGTTATTTTATGCTCATATTTTGTACAAAAGCTGACACTTTTGCCATTTTGTTCTTTTTTTGAATCTTAAAGGCTTTATATTAAAGGACATGATAGTCTTTGGTTTCCTCAGGTACCTCTCATCTTTAGTTTCACTTCCCTTAATGTTTTTCCCCCTGTGATGACAGATTACATCAGTTCTTCCCATTTTACAGCAAGCAAAGAAAATGGAATCTGTTCAAATGACTCAAATTAAGGAAATCTATGTCTTTTGTTCTGTAACTAAATGAACCATAATTATGAATGTAACATTGGAGAGAGAAGAGCAGCTAGGAGTACACTTGGTGACTTCATGACACACAACTAGGTTAAGAACAGGTTCAGTGAATTTATTCTTTTTCTTAGAACAGTGTGAAACATACAGGGAGTTGCTTAATAAAAATTCTGTCCGGGCATATTGCAGAAAGGATCCGTTATTAATCTGTGTAATGAAACAAGGCAGATTCTGTTGAACAAGTTTGTATTCCTGCTGAAATTTGACATTCATCTACAGCTGTTTCTAGTGATTCCTTGCATCTGAGATGCTAAAATGGCAGTAAAAATTGAGTGGTCTGGAATGAAAGAGATATTACAATATTATGCCTGCTTCATTTCCCTGTTTTTGCAGGGGTGCTTGCTCCATGATTTATCCTGAGCACTGTTCAACCCAGTCATAAATGGCTCAAGCTATTGAGCTTGTTCCTTTACATGTCAGCCAAACCTTTAGCACCAAGGCTGTAATGAGATGTGTTTACAGAGCTATCTGTAACTTTGTTGAACTGCCACAGAAGACTTAATTTCTGCTGAATAGAAGCATGTATTTCTTCCTGATGCCTGATTAAAGAACATCACTGCTAACTAAAAACCAGTTTACCTGTCTTGCCACACCATCTTTTCTTTCACAAAATCTAAGGCAAGCTCTGTTTCAAGGATTTAAGTGAGAAGTAATGTGCAAGACCAGGTTTTGTCCAATTAATTAAGAAGAGCTTTTCTTTCAAAACATGCAGGATGATTACCATTAGATGTAGGCCCAGTCCTGGTGAAAAAGTTTGAAATCAGAAGCATTGGCTGGAATTCATTAAAATTAGCAAGAGCCTTTCTTTTGACTTTATTGTTCCTTGGATTAGGTTAGTTAGTTCTGTATACATTCTGAAATGTGAAGTACTAGGAATTAACTCACAGTATGTTGTCATGTTTGTCCCTTGAATCTTCCAGTTGTTTGAAAACAAACTCCTGTTTTATTTTGACTCTGTCCAGAACTGACCATACACTTTTAAAATTAAAAAACAGCGATAGAAATACGATTTGCCCTTAAACATGAAATGGTCTTCAAATACAGTTTCTGTAACAATTGTTAAGATAGTAGATAGTGGTACTGTAGATTGAATGAAACAAAAGGAAAAAGATGGAAAATGGCCATGTCTGTTATTTTATCAGTTTCATATGTATGTCTGGTTTTATATGGCTTGTTTTGTGGGCCCACAATCAAATATATTGTTGTATACACACAATGAAATACAATCCACAACTAAAATGTGTCTTATAAACTATAATCATAATCTTCTGTTGTAAGAAACAATGGACATGCCTTATTACAACATCAGCACTTACACATGGGTGTGAAGTTTTCTGAGATTCTCAGCTACTTTTGATATTGTCAAACTAGCTGATGGAATATGTGCTATACCTACTCGTGTGTCTAAACCACCAAGTTGGGTAAAAGTTTTTAGCTTCTTGCTGTGTATCTGAGTGATGGAAACAGTGTTTCATTGGTCATAATGTTACTTTACAGTATTCTGAAGTTCTTAGTGTATTTGTGTATGCATTTCCTAGTTGTCTGGTGGTATGTAGGTTTTACATGATAACACTGTATTAGAACTTACAGCAACATACTCTAAAATTTATAGATGAACACAATTCTGTGAATTTCTTGACTCAAATCATAGTGTTAACATAGTAGCCTACATAATGTGCTGTGATGTACTACACATAAATTTATACCTTTAGAAGTGGGAAGTACTTTGTTACAATGTAAGGACTTAGGAGTGTTTTGATTTTAAAGTAGTTACAGCAAATTTCTATTTCATTTCCGTGAATTTATGCTTTGAAAGAAGAGAATTTTAAGGAGAGATCAATTGATACATCCATCTATCTAGCTCAAGGTCAGCAGTCAGTACATAGAGTGGAACTTATTCTGAAATTAAGCATTTTTAGTATTAGTCATAACGGACAATCAGACCTGAAAGTAAAGAGGTTATCATAATACATGTGATACTATAAAAAAATGCATGCAATGGTGACTGTCAAAACTGTAATAAAAATGGACTGCAAAAATAGGCAAGGCATTTGAAGCTTTTTGTAAAATTCGAAAGTAGGTGTCGTGTTTTAACCCCAGCCAGGAGCTAAGTACCACACAGCTGCTCGCTTGTTCCCTGCCACCACTCCCCAGAGGGATGGGGAGGGGAATAGGGGAGGAATGTAAAACTTGAGGGTTTAGGTAAAGAACAATTTAATACCTAAAATAAAATAAAATGGGGGAAAAACCCCCTGTAATAGTAAAATAACAATAATAACAATTATAATGAAAAAGAGGGAGAAGGGCAGAGGAATGAAATCCAAAGGAAAGGGAGAAAAAGAAAATGAGGGACACACAATACAGTTGCTCACCACCTGCTGACCCATGCCCAGTCAGTCCCTGAGCAGCAATTGGCAGGCCCTGGGCAACCCTCCCCAGTGTATATACTGAGCATGACATTACATATTATGGAATATCCCTTTGGCTAGTTCAGGCCAGCTGTCCTGGCTGTGTCCGCTCCCAATTTCCCATGCCCCTCCAGCCCTCTCGCTGGCAGGGCCTGAGAAATTGAAAAAGCACTTGACTTAGTATAAACATCACCTAGCAACAACTAAAACCATCAGTGTGTTATCAACATTATTCTCACACCAAATCTGAAACACAGCACTGCACCAGCTACTAAGAAGAAAATTAACTCTATCCCAGCTGAAACCAGGATAGTAGGGTGTGTTTAAGGATATAAACAGATCAAATTGAACAGCAGTCTAGCATCATCAACTACCAGAGAGTAGACTGGGAGCAGTAATTTTAGGGTTTCAGTAATACAAGCAATGGAATTGAAGTTGGAAAGATAAGGGAGGGAAATGAGCAGCAGTGATCACAATCTTCATTTGATTTAGGATTGTAACAGATATTAAAGCTATAGGGGTGCTAGACAAAATAATGTCAAAAATACAAAGTTCAGTAAAAATGGAGAGTAGTGTGTAATGTCATATATCGAATGGGAAATCCTTGAGACGTCCAGGGTTTGGCACTATTTAAAGCAAGAATTCAAATGCAAGAATTAGAGGTCTTGTAATCAATCTATGAGTAAAAACAATCCTAATGAATGATGATCTGATGAGACAGAGATGGTGACCATACCTTCTGTGACAGCAACTGTTAACTTCTATCTTTGTTTCCAGTTGTGCTAGATGTGCAAGTGTTCAGGTGTTTATCGGGAGAAAGACAATCCTTTATCATCAGGAGGGGGCTCCAGGCTGTGCATCTAGGGTGGGTGAAATATGATGTTTTGAGGCTTTCACAGGAACAACTCATATCTCAGAGTTAATTTTTTTCTTACTTGAAAATGGGCACAATTCTGGTTAACTGACCCCATTCTTCAGTAAAACAGTCTTTTCCTGATGTAAATATTATATTGATTTTCAGGTGTTCTTTATGTTGGAGTGTCACTGAAAGAAGCTGACAGTCCTAGGTGTCACAGATCAGGTAAATGAGCTCCTGTGTGATCTTCCAGTCCCCTTTGGTACAGAGCTTTTGCAGAAAGAATGTGACACGTTTAAACTATACTGCTGAATTCTGGTGATCTTTGGTTTTGAGGATCTACTTCAGCCACTTAGAGTAGTTGTAATGCCGCCCACCTAGACCTCAGCCTGAATCAAAGATGTGTTCCTAAATATTGGCAGTGGTAATTATGAGATATTTCCTGCTATCAAAAAATACTGAGACCAGGTATGGTACTCCTTGAATGCACTCTCTGCAAGAATATTTTTAAATAAATTATTCTTTATATCACAGGAGAAATTTTATAGAAAATTTGTAATGTTTGCCAAGTTTTTAATAAGTTACTGGTTCTGATTATCAATTTTCAGTCAAGACTAACATCTGAATGCTAGAAGACATGATGAAATCCTACCAGGATGCCAGTGGGTTTTACAAGAAAATAGTTTACAGTTAAAAATATGAAGTCTGTAGTAAAAGTAGCTTGTCCTGCAGCAGTCTCCACTACAATTAGTTGTCATTAATAATGCAGTGTTGAAAAAGTTTGCTGAAGAAATCCAGAGCATTAATATTTCATAGTTGCTAATATGCTTTGATTTCAGTTCACATTTTCTGACTTGAGCAAGGGAAAAGTGGTTTCGAACAGTGTTTTTCCATATGAGTAGAGAAATATTAATAGTTTTCTCAGGACCCCCCCCAGGAAGTTGCATCTTAGCAAAGCTTATTTTCAGGCTACTTTCTCATTCAGGTTTGTTCTGATTAACATTACATGAGCCTTTTGCTTTAAAGTTCGCGTGAGAAATCTTGGTCTGCCAAAGCTTGGGGCAAAAATTCCCTGGTTATATTTGGAATGAAGTCCTGACCCTATTAATAAGCAAAGATTTGACAAATGCCAAAGCGCTGAAGGAGATCAGAACACAAATGCTCCTTCCACATAACCACTTTCTAACAGCTAATCATTGGCATTTTTTTCATTATCTGGAGGCCATACAACCTAAGAATATGTTCACCTGTTTTAACTTTATCAAAAGTAGTCTCATTGACTTTGGTGATGATTCACAGTGGCTGATACAATTTAACACAGTAACGGAAATGACAGTCTGTCAAGTCAAAATGAAAGGGGGAGTATTATTTTTTTCTGTATTTCAGACTAGAGCTAAGGCAAAAATAAATTTCTGTGTACTCTGCTGCTGGATGTGCGTAAGCAGGAACTTGTCTACGAAGAGCACCACCAGAAGCCAGAGTGTTTGTGAAACTGTACAAATTGAGTTCTAGATATGATACTAAAAAAAAAAAAAGTTCCTTAAAAATGGACAGAAAACTTGTTTGAAGTCAGTAGGAATGAGTTAGTGGTAGAAATAGTCCAAGAATAGTGGGGTTTATGTGATTAATTTAGTCCTTGCAGATACTTAAAATGTTTCCTTTCTTGATGTGAATTTTGCACTGATTTAGATGACTTTGAAATAGTATTAGCTCTATAATAATTACCTATTCTGATCACCAATAAAGGAATTAGTCTTATGTCTTATCATAATTTTAATGAAATGATGATTTCATAGCTATTTAACTGGAAAAGAGTTAGTAAGGCAGTGTTTATGGAATGCTGCTGCACCCATAGAAAAGGCTACGTCTTTGAAAGATAGAAATACTATTGCTCTGAATCACCGTTGAAATTAGAATCCCTTCTCACTGTAGTGTTAACTACAGCATATAGTAGAATTTGAAAAATTCCAAATTAATAGTTTGATTCTAATAAAATAATTTATTTCATGTTTGCATTATGAAAGCTTCTGTTTCTTTGGTTACTGCTCTATGACACTTTCCTCATCTGCTTGTTCCAGAGTGCTCTTCACCTATGCTGTTGTTCTTGTATCTTTGAAGGAGGAAAAATCAGAACATATTGTTACTGGAATTTTGGGATTCTAGACACTAATGAATTAGCAAAATTTGTCTTTCCAACCCATGAAAACTTGTAATGAAATAATTAAGCATAATTATGGTACATGTTACTCCTGGGGAGATTCCAGCTGGACACAAGAGGAAAATTTTTCACAATGAGAACATTAGACCATTGGAATAATCTCCCCAGGGAAGTGGTGGATTCCCCAACACTGAACACTTTTAAGATTCAGCTGGAGAGGGTGCTGGGCCATCTTCTCTGGACTGTGCCTTTGCCAAGAAATGTTGGACCAGATGGTCCTTGAAGTCCCTTCCAACCTGTGGTTCTTTTGTTCTGTGGTTCTGTGGTTGTATTTCATCATTAAGTCTCAAAAGAATCCTGTATTAAACCACCCCCCCACCCCCCCACCCCCCTTTTTTTTTTTAAGCTGGCATCCTGTAGAAATGGTCAACGATTATTTTGCTGCAGTGTATAGGTATTTGATTTAGCTAATACAGTAATAGACATTATTTTGCCTTAAACAGTATAATCTAATCGATCTTTTTGTGATTTATTTAAGTATGTTTCCTTGATTAAAAATTCTCAATGTATTTACATTACTAAAAATGCTGTTTTAGTACAAATATGCCATGTTCGTTGTCTTAAAGTGACATTACAGGGGGTAATTGCTCTAAAGATTTATTTACTCAAAAATGTTCTAAATTACCTAATTCATTAATTCCCACCTTATTAATGGCATTGTCAACATTTAAGACCGGCATGACTAATCAGATGTCAACAAAATGCAATTACTACAAACTGAAAACTAATTTTCATCCTTATGCTTTTAATGAGCCCAATACAAAGCAAATTCTCCTGTAATTGCAGTGGTTCTCAAATATTCAGCATAAAGTTATGGCTTGGGTTTCCCATCACTATGAATTCTTTGAGGAAAGGACCTAGGGTACAGAATTTCTTTCTTTTTTCGAGACTCAATTTTGTAGGTGAATTAGTTTCCTATAGGATATTTTTTTGTTTTATTGAATACTTACTGATTAGTTTTCTGAAATATACAATTGAAATTTTAGGTTTTAGTAATCTATTCCTGGATACGTTTCTTTTTTTTGTAGGGTACTCCTCTAACACTGCATTGTTGACAGTTTAATGATTTATTCCTAAATTTGTGTTGAAATTAAAAAAAATACTTTTCTCTGTTAAGGGAATTCCAAATTTTGGCATCTTTTTGAGCTCTTATTGAAAAGGAAAATATATTTCTTTTTGTGAAGCTATCTTTAGTTATTTTACAGTTCTTGGGATTGGAGGAAGTGTTGAAACCTTAATTAAGTGAGATGTTTTTGAAATATTACAGTGTATCCATGTTTAGATGAAGTGTCTAATGCAATTCAAAATAACAAATTAACACAGTGAGATTGGAACTTACTACTTGAAATACATTGCATCTTTGGCAGTGTGTTTTACTGTTTTTTTGGTTTATTTATTTATTTATTTAATGTTTGCTGGGGAGACTGTTCTGTGCTGATTGCACTTCTAACTTGTAACTTCTCTTAGGTGTGGGTGAAAGCCATCAGTTATTATCTACTGTGTGGAGAAGAGGCTAGGTTTTAGTGCTTGAATTTCCTGTGTTTTGTTTATCTGTGCAATGTGAACAGCTGTATCCACTCCTGTAGCATAAGCCAGGTTTAAGATAATTACAGGATCTTCACTGAAGTGTCAGCAGGGAAATTTTCTAGCAGACATGTAGCTTTTTATACTAGTTCTTTGTTTTTCTTAGATAATCTGCAGTTGAATTCTTCAGAGTGTGTCAGGCCAGATGGGAAGAAATGTCTCTGAGACGGCTATAGTGTAGTTTCTGCTGTTAGACCATGTTCCCTGTGGTAGTGATGGCGCAAATGAAAAGAGCTCACAGGAGGCATATGACCAGATGACCTCTGCAAGCCCCTTCCGATCTCAGTCATTCTGTGACTCTATCGTATGTCCAGCAGTGCTGGATAAGCTCTTAAATATGTAGTGAGCTCCTCACTGACATCTAGAAGATTCTCAGGATTTTTTTTGTCCATCTGTGAACAAAATAATTTAGTACCATAAATCTGTAGTCATCAAAAAAGAAAAGGAAAAAAGCTCACATATAACACCCTACTTATGCAAATGGTACATCTGGTGCTTTTTGAGGTAGTGCCAGTGACTATTTCAAAGCAGGCTTAGACACCCACAGTCAACTGATGGCAAAATCAATCAAAAACATATCCTGTTATATTTTAACTTTTATAGAACTCTAGGAGAACACTAGGGTACACCCCACCTATACAAAGATAAAATATATTATCTGAAGGCATATAATTACTAAGTAAATTTTCTAACTTGTAGCAGGATGTCTTCATGAGTAGAACTTGCTCTTATGGAACATTCAGATCAGTATAACTTCAGTTCCTTTTCCAGTGTTTTCCCCCCACTATGTGTTTATAACAAGTCTTTAAAAAACCCCAGAATATTACGGCTTTCAGATCACACCTTAGAGCCTGAACAGCTTATTTGCTAAGTACAAGACAGAAAAAGTATGAAAATTGAATAGATGCACTCTCTGTGTGATACATCATGGAAAAAGCTATGTGTAGCAATTTGGTTTCCAGTATGTGTGCATCATTGTTATGTGTCAGGAATTCAGGTCAACAGAAAGATGAATAGGCTGTCTGTGGAGGCCCCAACATCCAGCTCTTGGTAAAACATGATAAGGTAAGGCAGATGCTTTTTTTTTTTTTTTTGTAATATCTTGCTGATTTACAGTCACCCCCCACTCTTCATACTTGGGTATATCGCCCTTTTGAGTGCCTTAAATACGCAGCCCAAGGTTTGCCAGGTTTTTGAGCAACAATAACAACTACTGTTTGTTTGGGTTTTTTTCAATGTAATTCATAATCTCTCTCAAGCATACTGTTGATGCTATAATTTTCTAGCTAGTATGACTACTATTTTTGTGTGAGTGCCTTTGTGAATTTCAGCAAAGCTGCCGTTGTTTCCCTGCTGACACTATTTTTAATTACTACAGCTGTGCCAGAGTTGACTTCTGATGTGCAGTGTAACTGAAATGGCTTGTGTTAACCTGTCCTTTCTACATTTTGAATGACCAGATTAGCTTAAACCATTTATTAAGATTTTTTTAAGCTAAACTGAGTTGCCTCAGCTCAAGAGCTGTCATGTGAAGCAGCATTCTGCAATTCACTTCTTGTTACCGGTTAAAAGGCTGCTAGACGGGCTGGGGTGGTGATGTTACAAAGAATTGCAACTGTTTGGAAAATGCATGTTTGGAAAAATGCCCTCAGCTGCAGCCTAAGGACCACATAGAATTAGATTCAGAAGCACTATGTTATCAGAGTATTACATTATCAGATTGAGTAATTTTTACAGGTCTTCTGTATATCTGAGTACTGGTCTGCCCAAATTAATTTTTGCCCTTGTACTGTTTGCATCAAAATCTGTTTTACTAATTGCTACGTTTTTTTGGTGATTAAAAGAAAAAGACTAATTGAAGTATGGTTACATCACAAATCATAAGTTTTCTACCCACCTTTTGAAGTTCATTAAAAAAAAAAAAAATGCAGTGCATATCTCTTCTGACTTCAAAGCCATGTAACATGCAAAATTAGAAGCTCCCAGTATCCTGGTAGGAACTCGTTCAGTCAGGTAGCCGAACCACAGTCAGCTGAACAAAATCAAACTGGACAGTTCTGAGTTTCAAAGTAGCCTGCAATCCTGTCAGCATGTCATAAAAAAATTGCAGAATCAGATGCAGCGATTTGCTTTGTTTTGTTTTATTTTTTATTGTGATGTGATAGGTCTTTTGAAAAAATTCTCACAATTTTCACACAGACAGGTAAGTCAGGCTGGAGATGCTATCTACCTGTGTGGAAAACTATCCAAGGCAGGACACTTGTTCTTTAAAGAACAAGAACTGCTGGCAGTATAGGTAAAAATGAGTGCCTTACTCTGTACCAGCATTCTAGTCAATTTGTTTAAACCTTCGAGATCATAGTAACCCAAAGCAAGAAAACTTAGTTCAAAGTCTGTGAAAGTATTTTTTCATTGTTTTCTACAGTTCAATTAGGAAAAGTGCAGAAATAGAAATTCAGTGTGTCATGAGTTCCTTTGGAGAATGTATAGGAGTGTTTTGAGCTTAGCTTTAGAAGCTGACCAGATCTTTCTGTTGGAAAATGTTATTTGTTATCGCATTTAATAGCTAGTGTATTACAAAACGGCTGCTGTTTGGATTGCTGTAACTGAAGTGGTCAAGTTTGGTAAATAGTGGGAGAAAGAAAGAAAGAATTTTTATAGCTTTCCACATAAGAAACCAAAGTACCTAGTTGTCTTTCCAATGAATTACATAGTTGCCTGGGTCGTAAAGACAGTCTGTAACGTAGCACTTACTCTCATCTCAATCTGATTGGATAATTATAAACTTCCTAGTCTACTGGAAATAGTTAAGATAATGAAAACAATCGAGAATTTCAGGTTCAAAATGTCATGTTGAGCTATTCAAATATACCTTTACCCTTTGTATGTTATTGGTAAAGCATGGTTCAAGTGTGTTACACAGTCTTATGGATCTAGGACCATTTACATAAACTGAAGATCTGCTTCTATATTTTTTCCAAGGATTAACTGTGCAGTTAGTAATCAGATAATGAAAAAGCACAGTTTTGCTCAGAAATTGTTTACTGTGGAGTACATAGCTTGTCTCAATGCTGTTTTCTTTCAATTTAAAATTGCCACTGATTTTACTGGGTAACCTGAATATATTTTTAATGATAGCTCTTGATTGGAAGAGAAGAGCTAGCTTGCTTCTCCCTAGTTTTAAGCTGATAATGAGTAATATTCACTGCTTAATGTCTTGGTTTGTTCATAGCAGCCTATAGAGAGACATAATATTTTTCAGAGCCAGATGGTTGTGCATCTTGCATCTGTAGTAGACACAAAATTGGCTTCTTGCAGAACTATTTTTTGCAGTTTCTTTTGATAAGTTTCCATATCACTAGTTCTAATAATGTTGAGTGTTTGGGTTTTTCTCAGGGAGAAGAAAAGGATGGTTTGCTTTTTTTCTTGAAAACAGGGTTTTTTGACTTGAATTCCTGTAGAAATTTTACTTGGGAGATCACACCAACAATCAGTTTGTCACTTTATGCCTGAATTGTGTTGAATCTGCTGGCTATTTTCAGCCAAATTTGAAATAGTAAAGTCTGAAAGCTTTGTAAACAGCTACAACTTGCCAGCCAGCAGGGACTGAGGTCTAGACTGATCATGTCATGTAATGTATTTTCATATGTTAAATGTAATTTAAATTCTTACAAATTTTTTTTTTTAATTCATGCCTATAAAATGGTAAATTGGAGGTTGTCCAGTTATTAGGAAGTATTTGAAGCTTTTGTTAGATAGTTGAAGTAATTCTTCCATGATTATGCAATTCTTTGTGAGTGCCATCTTTCCTACCTACTAAATTTATCAAGTTTCTAGTACCAACAAGGCAACATGGCTAATTTACCCACTTCTACAGAAGGCGCTGATCGCAAATTTGCAAGTAAATTTATATGACTTATTTTCAGTAACCTTATTTTCATCTAACAAGCAGAGATAAACCAGGAAATGAGAATATTTTACAACATCTTTCTAGTTCTAATTCAAGACTATAGAACTAGAAAGGAATGAATTTTCTGTGGGAAAACTAGGCGTCTTCTGGCAGTACTAAAGTGTGGTATTTGCTCATTCTCACCTTTATTGTAAAACACTGACATCATTTGTTCTATAGATAGACCTTAGGAGTGTTTCTAGCAACTCCAGTATTTGTTTGGAGTTCATGCTGTCAGGCAGACTGTGAGAATATGAGAACACTTTGAAGTCTCAGTTTGTTTACAGCTGTCACATGTTCGTGTATGTGATCTGAAATTTATCAGTAATATCTGTAAGTAGAAACAACTATATTAAAATAAGATCTGCGTTTTGGGATGAAAAAAGAAATCCATATTTTTATCTTGGTTTAGCTCACTCACTGATCTTTCTGCTTTTCCACCCAGCAACTATGACAAGTTGAATAAGCATTATAAGGTTTTGTACTATTTTCGTATTTCTCAGAATTAATCTAGGTAGCTGTCTCTTTCAGAGATAGGCACGCATATTTACGTAGAGCACCTAAATATGTGTGACAGCATAGTGTCGTTGTAATAGTACTTTAATCCTAAGACTGCAAATAACAGTGCATCTTTGTTACTGTGATTTTTGTAAAAAATATTTTAATCTGTTTATTATTAGCGGGTTTTTTTGAGAGTTATTGACTGTGATTGAACAATTACTTTGAATAAAAAGCTGTCTGGACATGGTCCTGGGCAACTGGTTCTACGTGACCCTACTTGAGCAGGGGGGGTTGGGCAAAATGATCTCCAGAGGTCTCTTCGTCCTCAACCGTTCTGTGATTCCATGAATAACTTTGAACAGACAAGTTTAGCAGAAATGAAGATGACAAAGAGACAGTCCTGGAGCACAGAAATCTTAACTAATTGAATTTCTGATAAATGTTAATATGGAAAATAGTTGTATTAATTGGATTTTGAGGAGGCAAATGAAGACCTTTGGATAAGAGTGTAGGATATGCCCTGTTTTCATTTAGTGAATACCCTAACCTTTTTCCATGTCAAATTATATTAATTATTTTCTTGTATTTGACTTCCCTGGTCCCCAAATGATAATTTATTCATAACATACTTGCATGAACTATTTACATATCATAATGATGAGGTAGAGGTTCTCTTAATATTTGATAGATACCTACCATCGAAAGTATAATGGAAAATGTCTGTTGGCAGTCATGAGGGTGGAAGACCATTAAACTGAGATTTAAAAAAATATTTCATTTTCTTATTTATATATGTTTTCTCTGAAGCTTGCTGCTTCTGAGAACTCAAACCATTTTATACTGGTAACCTCAGAAGTGTTTAAAGAGGTTCGTGGAGAACTGTAGTTCTTCATGAAGAAAAGTATCAGTTCTTCTTTGTTTCTATATCCGCTTAGTCACAATTTAGCTGATACAAAAGATGTGCCATTGGAAGAAATAATGTACCTCTGTAGTTTTTATCAGATAGCTGTGTTCTGTTCTGTTTTTCTTGGCTAAATTCAGCCTGTTAGAGTTGAATTCAAAAGTAATTTGCTTTTAGTTTACTTGAGACTTGAATCCATTTCTTAACCACATTTTAAATTAAAGTTACACTGTTATGCTTATTTTGGACCTTGGTGGATGGGATTCTGTTTCAGTAACAGGACTATATGTTTTTTCTCACATACATATCTGCTTGCTTATACTCCTAGACAATCTTTAAATGGTTTTCTATGTTGTTTCAGAATAAATGCTGTGTTATTTGTAATTGTTCTGCAGCATCACAAGCTAAATAAAATGAAGACAATAAAATGTAATACAAAACTGGAGTAATCATAGGTTTTGGCTATGAAGATGTACCTCTATTTATTACATGTATATGGCAAAGCATATTAAAGTAAGCAAAAACCATTGGGTTGGTTCCATGTGCTTAGAAAGACAAAATAAATTATCTACAACTTGCTGAAAAGGATTATACTCAATATTAGAGTAGAATATTTTTTCTTACACAAATCTGTGGATATTCCATACTGGTTTTTTTAAGGATTCAAATATAGTAAATTAGGTCCTGTTCTAGGTATTTGCTAAATCATTAGTGATACAAGGCACGAGTAAGAATCTTTCCACTGAAACGGGGGAGGATGGGCCATGCATAATAAAATGAAATTAGGAAATCAGTTCAGACATTCCCTTTGCACATAGTCAAATTTAAACTGTGTTCTGTTCAGCCTTTCACAAAGACTAGTCATTAACCAGTGACTGCTGCAAATAATGGAAGGATAGTTCTTGATCTTAATGAGCTTTGGGTCATGTACTGGGTGTAATAATTCTGTAGAAGCAAATCAGACTCATGAGAGAGATATTTCACATACGTTTTCTGACAACAAAATAGAAAGTAGAAAATTTTGGTCAGTTTCATTTTGCCAGATTTCTAAAACAATCTACTGAGAAAAGGAGATGTACTGAGACAAAGTCTTTGAACCTCATAATAGACTTCTTTTTTCCCTTTCACCATATAGATGGTGTAATGTACACTAATGCGTATGCTGCGTAGTTGTGCAGAAATCTATTCAATATTGGTCTCTTACCTGTTTCGTCCATTGCATTCCCTATTAATGTATTTTGATGTGGTTCCTAATTTCTTGTCTAGTTGCAGAGAAACACACTTACCTGATAATGTAAAAGAGTGGCTGTTAAAAATGATAGGCTAGATTGTATCTCTGCTATATGTTCATTATGAATAATATGGATCCCTTGCATTTTGGATTTCTCATACCTCAGTTAAGCAAAGCTGTTAGTAAATTAAAAATAAATTTTCCTGTAGCCTGGTCCTAATTATAGGGAAAGAAAGAACAGCTATTTTCATAGATATCCACTACATTTTGTGCAGAAGCTCAAGGATAGGAACTGTAATCTTATTACTGATTTCTACTTTAGTATCATGCTATATGTATTTAAATGACAAGACTAGAAGGGGAAGCCTACTACTGTTGTGCAAACTAAAATACATTTCTTTCATTGCTTGACAAAGCATTGCAGTGTGAACACAAGACTAGGGTGTTGTGCTGACTTGTACATCGGTACTCTTCCAACTTGATTGTTCTATGTCAGTGACAGCAATGATTAATCAAATGTATAACAGATACAGTGTTTGAAAAAAGTGTAAGTTAATCACAAAGCAGATGATGCATGTAGAAAATACAGTTAATAAGGTGTTTTTCCAGAAATAACCATTTTAGCAGATATGTCTAAAGAAGTGAGGAAGAACAAACTGGGTAGTTCCACCATAAAGAGGGGCCAAAGTGAGCAGCTGAGTGATGACCAGAACATAGTCTTTTGGAGTAAGGTCCTTGCATATTACTGACGCATGTAAGTGAAGTTAATACTTAGCTTGTGCAGAACAAAATGAAGCAAAAGGGTGCTATAATGTGTAGTGAGAGGTGGTGGACCCATAGCTGTAACATGGGAGAGTCTAAGTATAAGGTAGGACTTGGCTCATCTGAGGGAGGGCACACATTAACAGAGGTGACCAGGGAACTGGGAGCCTTAATCCTTGGAGATGTTCAGAGCTCGACTGGACAGGCCCAGAGCATTCTCATCTAGGTAGTATTGCTTTGAGGGTTGGAAGTGGACTAAATGCCTTTCAGAGGTCCCTTCACAGCTGAATTATTCTATGAGCCTGTGATGAATAAATATCTGCATGCTAAATTTCTCTGTAATGCTGACAAGGAAGTCACTGATTTTGAATGAAAGGAAATGAACTTGGATATTAATGCATTCAGTCTGATAACAGGGCTCTGTGTATGGCCTTTGAGCAAACTGTACAGTAAATCTGGCATTAGGGCTCAGAGAATTAGGTAAAAAATATGTATGAAGTAAAATTTTGCTTCAGTATAAACTTCCACTGGACTGGGATCCAAAATATTGCGGTGTTTTTGATGCACTAAGTTTCTGCAAGCAGAGTTTATGTTCGTCAGGGAAGCATCTGTCCAACCCTTCCTTATTCTATTCTGGATCATGTATCATTTGTCCTCCCACAGCTGTCATAAAAGTGGCATAAAGTTGGCTTAAACTCAGTGTCATCTGTTCTGGCAGTTTTCAGAGAAATTTAATCCTCTTCTCACATCTGATCTGGATTGTGTTTATACTGCTATGTGATCCAATACTACACGGATTATGCAACCACAACCTGATTGTACTTAGCTGCCTTCTTTGAATGGGTTTACTGTGAACTCTTCATCTTTATGATGTAAAGCTCAAAGGATGTAACAGGAAAAGTCTTTGAACATGAACTGGAGGCAGTAACAAACCGTCATTAATCTTTGAAGATTGCCTATAAAAATGGAGTATGTGTTTGAGCAAAGAGTCCCTCTTTTTGCTTACAAATAAACTTCCGTCTTTTAATTTACACAAGCTAGTGAGCATTGTCTGCTTCCTCTGCAAGGAGAAATTGGTGGTTTAAGGGGTGGCATTTAGATGAAAGTAGAGAGACGTTCACTACAAATGCCGAGTTCAATAGATGATTACTTGGGAAGAAAGGCAGCTCACTTTTTAAAATGTATTCTAGAGTTAGGGAAAGTCTGCTTACTGACCTGAACAGACTCAGTTTCAGTTAATTGTAAACAAATAAATGATATTTTTTCACTGTTATTTAAAATTAGAGCTGCCTGTAATTTTCAGACTTGAGACATCTAATAAATGAATGGTTTGGGTGCACCTTCACTTTTTCATCTATTGGATTGAGCCATTCTCATTTTTGCATTGGCAACTCTGCTAGCATAAGTCTTTAAATAACGGTAACTGTCCTTAGTATGTACTTTGTTGAAATATTGAAGAAGAATTTTTCTAAATAATTAAGGAGGATGATTAGTCTATATGTATTATTTGAGCAATTATTGTTTTAAATAACTAAAATACTCAGTTTTTACCTTAGGATGGGTATTGGCATATTGTTTTGTTAACATAGCTCAACGAATCTATTGTTGAAAATACTCTTTTTTTTTTTCTTATTTTTGTTCTTTTTTTTCCTCCTGGTTTAGTTTCTGAGAAGTGCTCTGTACCTCTTGGTGGCAGCTGACCTTTGATATTCATCAATGGAAAAATTATACAGGTGCAGAAGAGTCTTTGTTCAGTCCAGGTGTGGTTAGGATTGCATGAGAAGTGCCTGTTCCTAGTGCCCAGCTGATGATAATGGGGAAGAAGCTTGCATGATTCATGAGATGGAAAAGAGAATGAATTGGTAGTACATAGACAGGAGATGCTGCACTTGAGAGTCAGGAATGTTTGGAGTTAAGGGGAGGCTTGGATGCCTTGGACAAGGTAATGAGGTCATTAAAGACGTTGGGATGTGGACAGGACTTGGAAGGGGATAATGCTGAATAGAAACTTAATAGTGGAGTGTACCATTCGCTCTGCACCTCAGTGAGGCAAGCCTCCTTGATAGTCCAGTAAATAGACAAAAGCTGTACAATAACTGATGTGCAATAAGAGACCTAATTAAGATTACCCAGGCAATCTGTTCTCCCATTTGGTACGGTGGAAGTTTTTGATTCCTCCCTGGGAAGCTCATGCACAGTAGAGGTGTATGGCACCCAATAATTGATTATGCTTTCTTGCATTTTAGAGATGTGAGAAAAATAGCTAGTAGTTTCATGGAGTGTCTGAAGCGTCCAAGGCAATATGGTAGTAGGTGAACTTAGAATGGCATGTTCAGAAGCAATTCACAAAAGTGTTTTAAAGAAAAAAGGGCAAGTCCATCTCTGTAGTGCCTGTTGGAGATGGAATTGTGGACTGAAGAAAAAGGGGTAAAGGGGGTAGAAAGGAATAAAGGTAGGTTTTAGTATGTTATGTGCGTTCCTCAGTCTAATAATCTGATTCAGTGATGATAAATTATTTAATCTAAAGGCTGAATGTGCATCAGAACAGTTAAGGATTCACAGTAAATTCTCAGGAGTAGTTTCATTAAGTCTCTATATTGCTTGAGTGCTGCCAAGATTGTGATAGGAATAATCTCAGGATAATGAAGTTTTCACTAGAGTGAAGTCAGAATGGAGACTGTAGGTCCTTGCTGAGGACTCTGCTTCTCTACCAGGGTTGAAAAGAATAACACAAACATGTTCCCAGGTGCCTGCTCTTGGCTCAGTAACTAGCTTACTGTAAGAATTGCAGTAAAAAAAAAAAAGCCAATATTTTGGTTCCCAGTACTAATATGTGTGTTTTCCTCTGATAAAATTATTCTTGAGAGACATTCTTGAAAGATAAAAGCTGGACATGTCGTTTTGGTAATAGAGCATAGACTTAAGTTCTTGCAATTTATGATTCAAGCTGCTTTTAGTGCTTTGAGAAGTTTGTGTGGAATAGTGTACTATTCTAGAAAGTTAGGTCTAGGGAAAAGGGGATGATTCTGTAGCTGGCATGGAAGCCAATGCATTTGGTATCAGAAAAGTGACTAAGGATGGAATGCACATCTCACAACTGCAACTGGGAGTTTCGTTCATAGAACCTATGGTCCACAAACATTCGTATGTAGAATGTTTTGGGACATCTCCGTCGTGCTTTACAGATTTCAACAGCTTAAGTTACCATTCAACATCTGGTCTGTGTCTTTTTTTTCTATGGTTTCATGTTTTGCCATCTTAGTCTCTTTTGATCTACAGCGTTTCTGCAGGGCCTTTCTTTTTATTATTGAGGAACTTCACTGGCTGACATAGCACAAGTCTACATTCTCTCCCTGACTGAAAACACCATTTCTCTTCTTTGTAAAGCCCTCTCTAGATTGCTCACATCTTCTTAAAAATCTTTCCCCATCTTTGATGCTATCATGTGGAATTTTAATTAGGCTACAAACAGTGGTGCTAGTGCCTAGAGAAAATAATTTGTTTTCCAGTGGAGTTCAGTGCCAGCAGGATAAAACAGCTGTATGACATCTCAACATTTTATGTGGGCACTACTTTATTTCCTAGTTTATGGAATGAAACCACATTTTTCTCCCAAATCTAGAAGCTAATCCTATCTATGTGTCATTTTGCCCCACTTTCTGGGCTAATGGTGATGATATCTAGTTTCTACGCACTTTCAACCTGTCAACAGAAGTCCCAATCCTACAATTCTTTATTTTTGGGCACAGCAGCCCTCTGATGATGTTTTTTTCTTCAACAGATTTCCCCACCCCCCTTTGAATTATGTTCCTGCACTTAATTTCTCTGTGCAAAAATCTGTGCCTCTTTCCTGGTTGTATGGACTTGTAGTCAAAAGAATCTTTGTGGATGGTTTATCCAACTGTACACTGTACAATCTACCTGCATTGAGGTTTCCCAATAGCAGAACATACCCTCAGATTACTCTTGTCATTCCAAGAGCAGGTGTCTGGATTGTTAATATAATATTGATTATTTTTAAACTAATTTTCTCAATGTAAATGTTTCAGGTATATGTTTTGTCAGAACTCCAGAACTTAGTAGGGAGTACCACAGTGTAAAGCTGGCTGACAGCGTAAATACTTGCTGACTACTGTGATCTGTATATAAGGCCAAGATCTATTTTCAATATGAAACTCTACATGAGTATCTGTATCTCATATTGTAGGGTTGGGTCTGCTGACTGTGAATAACCCACATAAAATTTTCTTTGTCCTAAATCACTTCTGATACCTTTAAACAACTACTTTCTGTGCAGTAATAGTTTATGAGGATGCAGGTACTGGTTCCCAGTCCCTTCCCGTCTTGCTGCCTTATAATGGACTTCAGAACTGCCTGAAGTAAAGGTACTATATAATGCATTCAAGTTTAAATTATGAAAAGTATATAACACTTCTGTTTTCAGTTTAAATCTGAATTAAAAGCCCTGAAGGCAGTGCTGTAGATGACCATATAAAAATCTGAGTTTGGTATATGTCCTGTTGTTGAATGTCTTGCAAACCTTGTGAAGTACCGTATTAATGGAAGTGAAGAATGAGGAGAGGAAATTATTTTATGTTGTGAGTTGCTGGAGCACATACGTGTGTTTGTGTCTATTCAGTATGTTTGTTTTGTGTCCTGAGGGGCATTCTTACTGACATAGAATGCTGGCAAGAAAGCATTGAGACTGTGGTGACTATTGGAAATGGAAAAAAAAATGCATATTTTCTTTTCTAAAATTTTGAAAAACAACTTTTAATTTTAATCTTCTTGTGTACTTGATGTTATTCAGTGTAAAATCGTTAATTCTCTCTGTTGGCTTTATGTACTAATGTCAAGCTATTCTCTTTTAAATTCTTGTTTTCTTACCCTGTATGGCAAATTTCTAATTATATATCCAGGGTAGGATTGCAGCTATTAGTATTCAGATGTTAACTCACACAGTGTCGTTCAAACTGAAGCACATTAGTGTCAAACTGTTAAATATTATTCAGAGGAGCTGTCTGACAAGTTTGACAGTACTTACTCATCAGTGGTTTACTAGCACTGCTCTTACCTGCTTGATTAAAAAAAACCAACGACCTAATGCTTTCCCCTTCCCCCAACTGCAAGTAAAGTGAATAGTATAATCAAATGAGTATATGTCACTTGGTGATAATGCTATAAATCAATTGTCAAATTCCAAGATTGAATTAGCAGAAATGTTAAAATTTAATAGACTTCTTCAGTGGCAAGGATTGGAGATGACAAACTGCCAGCTCCTGTCCTGACCAGGGTCTCAAATGTCGATTTCCCTTTTGAGTGCGACAGAATGTTTTAGTTGGCTAACAAAATCCCTTTTTCACTTGTCAGATGACAGGTAGCTTCTCCAACACAAGCCAAAGAAGTCTTGATTAAAAAAAACCAGTTAGGTGGGTTTTCCTCTACAGAGGTTAGTACAGTAAAGAAACCCTAAAAACAGCATTTCTATAAAATTTTGAGAGACTTATCTGATGTTAGTGTTAATATGTACCTGTTGCAGTGAGAAGCCATGAATGTTCTTGGAACTTGAACGAACACAAACTGTGAAGTACTACATGACATCAGGTTCAAAAATTGAAATTGGAACATTTGAGGTTTACAGCCCTGTTGCAGATACTGAATTTGCATGTTGTGCATTTAAAAAGTACAGCCTTCTTGACTTCTTCTCCAGCAGAGAGCACAATCACCTTTCCTTTAGATACTCAACAAAAAAAAAAAAAAACCAAACCAAAAAACAAACACCCAAAGCAAAACAAAAAAACCCTATGAAAAATCAAGCAATTAATTTCTCATCCTCCCCTTCTGTATGCTTCTGATGGCTTTTTCCAGTGCACACACTTGACTAATGCTTTGCTTGCTCCTTTTCTTCGCTTCTAGACTTTAGTTTCTTCCCTACAGTGGCTGTGAGCCATTGTTCCGTCGTTTTAATGGTCACAGAGAATAGATGTTTCCTTTCCTGCTTTGTGGCAGATGTTTGTAAAGTGGTCACAGCAGGTAAAGCAATGAGGAGAAGCTGTATTTTCAACTTTGAGTGTTTAACCCATATTTTCTCAGGTGAGTTCAGTGTATTAAATCATGATGTTTACATCCATTTAATGTTAATTATTTTTATGTCTCAGTTTTCAAACCTCTTCACTAATATTTCCAAAGCAATTGGACTAAAAATTGTTTTTACTGTTAGAAGCTAAATTTTTTGCAGTTCTCTGATTTCAGAAAGTATGGCTTTAAAGAATTACCTATTTTAAAACCTTTAGGCCTAGATTTGCTGAAGGGTAAATCCAGGCTGTTTTGGACCTTTTCTAGTAAACCAGATTCTGCACCCAGGAATCGTGAGTCATCTACAGTCAGCCTTCTTTTTTTGCCTTGTCTAGCTGAAGGCTGGCCTTTGAAACTAACTGGTGACGTGAGCTCTCACACCACTAAAGAGATGATGCCTACTTACAGCCAGTATTTTCACTGTGTCATTGCATTGTTGCTATCCATTGCTCTTTGCTCCTAGTTCTGTTTCATTGTAAGCTTTGCCTCATCCAAGAAGGTAGATGCTCACATGTTTTGGCTTGTGGTTTGGTGGTGTTTTTTTGGTTTGTTTTTTCTGTTGGTCTTTGCTTGTTTTTTCTCTGGATTCTAATTCTTTTGCTTTCCTTATTTTTTTTTGTGATGTTTACCATGTTCAGTGACTGGGTCTACATTTGTCTGTTTCCTGGCGTAATCCTATGATGGCTTTTATGTGTCTATTTTTTATTTAGGCAATGCGTAAGTCCCTAATTTTTATTGAAAAGGTACTCAGAGCAGTATATGCACTTGTATTTTTGCTAGTATATTTACTGTAGGAATTTAAAGCCCTTCTTTTATATTCATCTCCAGAAACGCCACTGTAGGTTTCCCTGCTCAGTTTAGCTATCTTCTGCTACAGGCCTTTGGGGCTAGGTACCGTGGTGAAGACAGATCTAATGCCTGTAAACTCAAATAATATTTGATTCATACATCGGGTACATTAAAAAACATGGCCGGAGGGGAGGATCCATTCAATGTTTTGCATACTACTTTTACTACTGGAACTACAAGGCCTGCATTTTAGGATTTTATCAGTTTGGGGAGGTTCGAACTAGTAGCTTTTAAGTATGCAGAAAGTTGTCCATGCTTCTTGCTTAGTGTGGCATTGCTTGACATGGAACTTGCTACTCAGAGGGCTAAAGAGAGGATGAAGGCATTGAAGTGGGGGTTGAAAGTCCCTCTGTGGGAAAGAAAGAATTTGACTTCCTCGTGCTGATGGTCTGGATGTATTTTATTCAGTGATGCTGTGATGCAAAACCTATAGACACGCCATGGAGAACTATAACAGTGCACTTCCTTTTACCAGAGGAATCACCATTTTGCTGAATAGAAAATGGCACCTGTGCTTTTGCTCTCTCAGGACTACAACTCTTACGCGTATGTAGTTTCAGCTGGGGAAGGCAGAGAGGGAGACCAACCCAAGTGTTCATGTTCTCTAGTGGACTGGTATAAGAACTTTAGAAAATGTGGGTAAATCACTTATGTATTACACAAAAAGGCAAGCCTGTCAGTGTTTGCATACAAGAATAACTAATATGCTTTAGTCCAGGCAGCAGAGTCACATTCTGGTTCACTGAGATTCCTAAATTCCCAAGAGGTGCAGGCATTCAGTTGTTCCCTATGCTTCAGTTTTTCCTGTTGATGGGCTAAGGCATGTCGCCTTTCAGTGCATGTCACAAATCCTCTTTCTTTGGCACCTCATTTTCACTGAACCGAAGAGGAGGAATTTGTATACTTACAATGTCATGAACTATGCTTCTTCAGCTGAGCATCAAATTTTAATGCTCTGTCATAACATGCCAAAATTTAAGTGCTTGCATGAACATGAACGTTAGCAAAATGACAAGAGCTGCCTTGGCACGAGACTCAGTAGTGTGCAACAAATCATCTCTATGCAGATCACTAAAATTCATCCTCTAATCCCATTTCAGGAATCATTCACTTAGCATTATTCTCTTCCGTTATACAGAAACCTGCTTCCTATCTGAGGATAAAATATTTTTTCATATGACCTTGTTTGAAGTTGCTATCTAGACACATAATCTAGACACCTCTTGGAGAGGTGTTTTTGACACACAGGTTAGACTCTCAGTCTGCCTCTTGCGTTCTGTACTTTTTTCTAATTACCAATACAAAAAAAAAAATATTTCTAGGCTTAAGGGAACAAGGATACATGAACATCAGCTACTCACAAAAGACATAGAGAGGGAAGGAAAAGAAATAAGATGAACTGTATTTGCAGTCCATTTTGGTGAGAAAGTGCAGTGCAATCTGGTAGGGTTGCTGCCAGCCAAGTACGTAAAACAGCACCACAGTTAACAAGCTTAAGTGATTGGAGCGCGGTACTTTTCTCAGCCTTGAGATGTGTTGACTTTCCCAGTGTGATAGCAAGTCAGTGGTATGTACAGAAACCTTTGGAAATATTTCCCCAATGTTAGCCAGCTCCCAGGTACCTTGCTGTCTTAATGAACTTGTTGATCAATTTCTCGGTTGCTTTGGGATGCCGTATCAGGCAAACCAGGGACCATACTCTTTGTGATGCTCAGATGTATATCTATGCTTGTGTAGTTTAAGTCATATCAGTAAAGATACTTTGCTGCTTTGCAGCTTAAAAACTTGCATCAACAGAGAGCAGCAGAATGGTGTTAAAGTTTGCTACTTCATTACAAAAGTCAACGGAGTTCTGACTTAAGACTGCAAAGATGCTTAAAAAAGGTGTTAGGAGAGAAGTTCAGCATTTACCTCTTCTATAGACAGTATCAGAAAGAAGATTTGGTTCCTAGTGCAGTATGAAAAATTCCTTAAATCAAGTTCATTGGCTCAGTACACTCATGTTTTCTTTTCTTCAGTCTTTCTCAAGCATGGCTTTGTAACTAGCCTCTGGTCTATATATGTAGCATTAACTCTCAGGAAAAGGTCTGCTTTTTGTGTGTGTCCATATAACATCTAGAAAAGCTGAGATATTGCTAGTAGCGTTTACTTGCTGTTGTAAGGACAATCCTGATAAATAGCAGCAAGGTCAGAACAGTGTCTATTTGAATGTATGCTGTAAAACTGTTGCTGTAATTAGTACTAATTAGCCTCTCTGTTGACAGAGTTGTAAAGAAGCCAAGAAGTAAAACTTTTTTTTTTTTTTTTTTTTTTTTCCCCTAGTGGTGTCCCCTCAATGTGATAAAACCATGTTCATACATTTGCACTTCTTAATTTTATTCTCCAGGACTGTCAGCCAGGAATCTTTCACCAATGCACAACGTGCTAAAAGCTTTTCTAGAAGTAAACTAACAAGCAAAGAATAAATAATTTACCATTTTAGACAATTACCCTGCAATGAGCTCTGTGTGACCAGACACTTTGCTCGGCAGGAGGAGTATATTCACTTCGTGAGGGACCCATTTGGGTGTTCCCTTAAGTACCAGGAGCTTATTCATGGGAAAACAAGAATGGTTGAATGTAGCTGCACTCAATATTAAACCATATTTTGGTTCATTACCATATAAAAATAGGAAATAAGACATCTGGAAACTTTTATGTTAGATATAATTCCAAGTCATTAATATAAAATGTGTAATTTAGCTTTCATGACACTAAAACTACAGCTGTTCGCTCTCTAGAATCTTACTTTAACAACATGAACAGTCTTCTCTTGTTTTTTGATCATATTTGTGTCCTTGAATCCAGAAGAATTTTGGTAGCTGAAGGAGTAAAATGCAGCTTAAACTGCTGATATCATTTCACTTGATTCTAAAATTGCGGAGTGGAAAATGCCCAACAAATGGAACCTGTTTTTGTTTAGCATTTGTGTCTCAGCTTGCATAAAACTACCCTCCTTTTCAGATACTGACCGCTGAATTTTCCTATGTGTGTGTAATTCTAAAGTATTTGTATTGTGACAAATAATTATCTCTAGAATTTGTTTCCTGCATTGATGCATTTGCATAAAAATTCAAGTATTTGTGCTTAGTACTGTTGTTCATATATGAATTTATTTGTTCTTCGTACTGCATGGAAGACTACAACTTCCACTGTAATGAATGTAGTGAAATACTTGAGGAGACTGGGCATAATTGCAAAAAAGTGTAAGTGGTTTTAGTTTGAAGATATTTTAAGTCTGTCAACAAATGAGTAGAACAGTAGCTTAAATCCCTGATCACCTTATCTCAAACAAATGTCCAGTGATTTGTTGACTCTTCTGCAGCTAATTCACTGGAGAACTTTTGACTTCTGCTGATATTACGCTGATGCCTAATATGAATAAAGTAAATAATGCTATCTTCTGCTTTGAATAAATAATATTGAGACTTTTTTTTTTTCACCTGCAGGGCCAAAACACGTTGCACTGTACCTCTTTTGTAAGGTTCAGGTTTATTAGCATGTTATTTATGGCAGTCCAAATTACTCTTTACATGTAATAAATGCCGTAGTTTACAGTTTCAGAAGTTTGTTGTATGTGTAACTTTGTAGACCATTCATTGTCACACTCAAGAAACTAACATTTTATAAATACTCTAATTCCTCATATTTTTACCAAATTGTGTTGAAACAACTGATTGTTATGCTGAGCCAAACTGTGGCTCCTAACGTGGATTTCCTCCACGTTAGGTGGAAGATGTGGGAAGTTCTTGAAGCCAGCCTAGGATGGAAAAGCCTAGGTTTAAACGACACTGGTTTGTCTGGGACTGGTGGGAAGAGCTTTGCAAAGTTTGTATCAAGTGTAAGAATTCTAGACAGATTTCAATGTTTTTGAAACTTAAACCCAGTTCAGACTGACAGTTTTGGGGGTTGTCTGGTGCATGCGTCCCCCATCCCGTCCCTCTCATTTCGCTAATAACAATTCAAATGATAGCTACAATTTCTGATTTTCACTGTTAAAATCGGTGTGGTTTTGGTTATTTGTGCAACTTCAATTACAGAGCTTGTGTATAGCTTTATATTTTAGGGAGTAACATCCTTATATGATGCTTTGCATGCATCTGGCTGAAGAAGTATCAGTTGCATGTTTAATATTGATGTAATAAGTGTATCCTGATTTATATGTCTAAAATTAGTGTTATATATAAACTTTATCTTTAAATGGTTTAAATATATAATTTTACTTTTGCTCTAAGATAGTTTCTTGGTTTTGAGCCAGCACATAAATAGAAAGAAAATCTCCACTTTATTTTTAGAATACTCTGAAAGACTTAAAATAGAGTGCAGCTTTTTTTTTTCCTTAAAAAGCAACTAGCTGTAATTTATGCAGTCTCTGTCAGAACTACTAGACATGGCACCATCTCCATGATTGTATGAAATACGAGTTTTGCATTGTTTCCAGTTCTTGCGTTTTTAAATCTGCATGCAAAATTTATCTCCCAGAAAATGTATTGGAAAGTTTTCGGTTCTAGTCAGTGAATAGTTTACCTCCAAAATGTATAAAAATCACTACTTCTGTAACCTTCTGTGCTTCGTAGAAGGATATGGTCTTTATTTCATAACTTCTTGCAGCTATGGTGTTGTTCATTGAATTTATAATGATAGTATCTCCTTCATATGTAATGGGAATGCCTTAAATCTAATTCACATGGAAGTGGCTATCAACAACAGAATGTGTAAAGGAGCTTTTCAGAGCCTTTTCTGACTTTATCATCTGTGGGCAGATATTTAAACGCTGCTTTTTCAGATCAGCTTGTTATTCTGAAGTAAGGAAATTCCCTCAGTCATTGTGTATCTATTGAACTATTGTATTTCTTTTCCTAGCCAGGAAAATCGTTGCACTGGGAACTTTTTTTGTCTTGCAGTGTATTTCAGTGTAGCTGTGAAATGAATGTTTTTTTAAACATAAATATAGAAAGAAATACATTGAATAGGCAGTAAGTGAGACTGTATTAGAATTAGGTTTCTAGGAAGCAAGTGGCACATATGCTGCCAAATCAGTGCAGGTCCACACAGCTGCTTGGGCAGGCTGGGTTCATCCAGAGCGTTGTTTTGCCCAGGGTCCCATATTGAGTGGTTTTCTGCCTCAGTATTTCTCACTTTAGGGAGTGTAATTCCTGTTCATAATCATAAATTGCTTATGCATGAGCTGGTTTTAACTCTTGAAAATCTTTCCAACTCCAGAGAGAGTTAAGAAATTAGCTGCTCTTTAATTTGTTCGGTGTTTCTTTTAGAGAATAGTCAGATGCTTCAGGAAAATTCTTTGCCGGTTGTTAACTGAACTTTTCCTTGAGATTTGCTTAAGATATGTGTCCTATGTGTTCATTGTAGCTTGCATTTTTCCCCCCCCTTGCATTTGGTCTGATGGTGATCTGAAGTTCTTTGGTGTACCTGCCCCAGTATCTTAAAATCTTGACATCCGTGTCACTAGCAATTCTTAAATATTTTAATATGAAAATATATCCTGAGCAGTACTGCATTTGTGACTTCCTGTATGAAGTTTCCACAGATCTTTTGGCAACTGTTCTTCTAGTACATGATTTTGCACCTATATTGGCTGATGTTATCCTTTCAGTTATTTAGCAGTGTTGCAATATACTAAAAAAACCAGGTGCGTACAACATTCATTGGACAAAAAAATAATTATACTTTTACAGGCAAATGTCATGTTTCTATTAATTACACTTTGCTAGGAGAATTTGGTGGCTAATGTTTTATTGACACTTTTGAATTCACATAGAAAACTCTAAAGCCTGTGTGTACTTCAGAAAGTTGCAGATGAAGTGTGTGGAAACTGAAAAAGGCTTTGTGTTGGAATAATTTCAGGCTAGAATTATCTCACCATTTCTGCTTTCATCTCTAAACATGAATATGAGACATAAAGGCTAAAGGTCTGGGTTTTTTTCCTTTTTTTTTTTTTTTTTAGATACTTTCAGAGGATTTGAGGTTAATTTTTCGGATAACTTATTTTGTGGTTAAAACGTGATTGTTGTGTTTTAATGTAAAACTTCATGTCTGAAACTTCATTTTGATATTGCTTATTACTGGCAGGAAAAAGGCCTCAGTTTTGTATGTAAAATAATTTAAAATTATGATTCATTTAGACCTTCTGATACTTACTTCAAGTTACTAGTGAGTCCCATTGGTCCATATAGCATTACACATCTTACAGTCCCCCAAAATGCCGTGGGAGCTGTAGTGCTTCATCTCATTCATAAATTTTCTACGCACATCCTTAAGAAACATTTTATCGTTTGCTGTAATTACTTTCAAATGGGTTAAAGATAAATGTGTGGTATTTATTAAAACAACTAGAATAGCTGACATAGGAACAAAAGGTACTAGAAAGGACATGGGTTGAGAAATTAAAGAAGAAAACCTATTTTAATCTATTCTTGCCAAGACTAAATTGGAAAGGTCTCTCGCTTTTGGATATTTTAAATTTCCTGCTAACTTACTGTAGTCACTTTACTGTCAACTCACCTTTATTTTTTCCCAGTAAATAATTATGGAAGTGTTACTCTTCCATTTTGATAATTTTGGTGTCGATATAGATCTTTGACAGAAATAATGAGCAAGGGAGAGAAAAGTGAGTATAAATGGGCTAGTTGCCTTTGCTAAAATGATCTAATAGGGTTCTTTATGCAAATTTCTGAGCTTTCAAAACTGTAAATTTTCCTTGTTGTCATGTATTGAATATACAATTAGTATACTATTTTTGGATTAGATGATTGTTGTCCCTTCCAACTGGAACTATTCTGTTCTACTTGATCTTCTGGTCACTTTTTTTCTGCATGGTTGAAGTTTAAGTTCTGCATATTTTAATGGCATTTTTGTCTGTGCTTCTGAGATTAATATAAATTGGAAAAAATAGTTTGCATGTGTAACTGAGAAAAAAGTGTTCAGCTGTTTCTGTCAGTTTGCACAAACTGAAGATTTTCCACTTTATTTTTTAAAAGTATATCACTTCCCATTTAAAACATGCAGTCAGTATTCTATTAAGCAAAAGCAAAACCAGACTGATTTTTATCCATTAAATTTTAGAAATTATTTTAAGAACATTAACACTAAAATAAACAGTAGCTTGCTATCCCTCACTTAATCCACTCCTTGGTAAGGTTGTGTGCCGGTGAGGATGGAAACTGGGAAATAAATAGCAGGGACATGAATAAGGGCAAAGAAGAAATGGAAGTAACACTGGAGTAGGAGGGATGGGGGAAAAAAGGTAGGAAGAGTAAAGTTAAGTACGTAAAGAATATACCAAGGAAGCAGGTGGGAATATGACTGTGGTGCTTTTGGCATGAAAGAGAGAAGCATTGTTTCACTCATTGTGATTTCTGTTGTGCTGACCTCTTGAGTTAATCTCGATCTGCTGCTGGCAATAGCAGTTTGAGGAGAGCATTACAGTTTGTTAATCCCTGTTAAGAACAACTGGAAGTTTGGGATCTATGCATATTACCCAGGCAAATGAAATAGGCAGCTGAGTGCAGATGCTGTTCTTTCACAATATGGTGCTGTATTATAACTAAACCTGTGATTTAAGGGCAGAGCTTCCTTGTTTCCAACTCCATTAAAGTCTGCTTTTGATGTGAGGGGCAAAACTGTGGTCACTTGCATTGACCGCTGGTATTGACACCCCATGCCCAGGTCAAGAGGAGTGGTGCCAGAAAGAACTGAAGATAGCTGTGATCCTCAAATTACAATCTGTTGTAGTACTGTACCACACGACACTCATGACTGACTCTTAGGTCACAGATACAAAATTTAGCATAGAAAGTGTCAGCAATCTTTTATGTATTTGTTGATCTGTTTCAAGAACTGCCTTTGGAGACAGATCTACTGTGCAACATGTACACCTGCCTTAAATCCAAGGGAAAGGCATACCTGAATATGAAGGGTTACCTTATACACTTCTGGAAAACAGTGTTGACCTGTCTTTATTTTCTTTTCTCCCTGTCAAAAAAAACAAAGACAACCCCCCCCCTCCCAAAGATGAAAAGGTAGTGACCCACCCACTCCTACCCTGTGGCACCCCCCCTCCCCCAAACAAAAAAAAACCCAAACCCAACTGTTTGTCAGCTTGCTGGTTGACAACAATATGAAATTATGTATTGAATATTAGTTTTCAATGAAAATTTCAAAATGCTTCTAATATCAGTCTTTTTAGTAAATTCATAAAATGTTGTATCCTTTGAAAAGTATGGTATGAAATCAGTCTAGAATATTTTGCCTTATTTAAGAAAACTACATCATTCCCCAATGACCTAAACACCCTCTTTTAAAAACAAACACCACCAAACAAGCCCCCCACGCTATAATTTGCAACACAGATTTACAAATTTGTAAAAACAAATATGCAGTGTTCAGTCATTAAACTTTTTTCAGTTAAGTGAGAGGTCTTGGTAAATTGGGTAAGAAATTTTGTTTTCAGATCATGGTCCAAATCCTCAGCATGTCTGAAAGAAATTAACAGAGACTGTAGGAAAAACAGGACTAGAAAGCTTTGGCATTCAAAATAAATACTGAATATTTCTTCCCTTCCTTTTTCCAGGTATGCTTACTCCTAAATACTGTAATTTGTCATGAGCATGCAGTTAACTTCACAGTTCTTATTCAGTCTGTAAATTCTAAACTGTCTTATATGAATAAAACCAGAGTATTTTAATTAAGAAAGGAGAACTGGCGTAACCTGTAAATTGAGTGATTTGTTTTTCTGTTAAAGATACTTTTCATCTCATCTATCCTTTCTTATCCAATCTCCAGAAAGACTCCTCAAAATTTTTGTCGGTAGCTTGCATAATAGGAAATGACTATATATGATTTAGAAGAAAAGATTTTTTTTCCATGTATTTATAGGTCTAATGTGACCTCTAGCAGTGTTTAAAATTTTGATGAGATTTATGCTCCAGTTTTAGAACATTAACTTCCCCTTGCTTTAAAACTGACATTTACCCTCTTTGTAGTCCAAAAGTGTTGATTGAATATATTCTCCATTTATTGTCCAAGGAAGAACTGTGTGCGTGGAAACTGCAGTCACACTGATGATACAGTTATTAGCAGTGATTTTAAGCCATTTCCGTATGAAAACAGTAAGCACATTTTTATTTTTTTTTTAGTGTACAGTTTTGGAGCTAAAGTGATGATTTTATTTTGTTCTCCAAAATGAGTTTGCTCTGTGTTCTCTAGCTTCTCCCAATATAAGTGTTTTTTTTTTTTTAAAAAAAATGAAAATTTATTAATATTTATTTCACGGTTTTATTTCTTGGATGAATGAAAGAGGAACAGAGTTAGCTATACAGAAACTGTCTGTATGTAAAATGCTGCAAAATTTGAATATCAAAGCTTTCTGGTAGTTGCCAAGTGTTTGGTTTTGATTGGTGATCTAATTAGTTGTTTTTTTCACCTGAGAAATTAAAAAAAATAAAAGAAGAGCGAGAAATAATTTTGTTTGCTGTTTTGTTTAATTGCTGAATATGATATATCTTGGACTGTTTGGTTATATACATTTCAAATGTTGTTACAGGTTTTTGTTTATTTAAAAGACACTGGATGTGATAGCTGAGAGGTATTCTTAATTAATATCAAAGTCTATAGTTAGCATTTCCTCATAGTTCCTTTTATGATGAATGGAAAAAAAGGGCCATTTGTATTTATTCCCATTTTGTTGGCATGTTACCTGGAAGAAAAGCACAGTATGGAGAGAAAGGGGTTTTGCACCTTGTCAGCATGCATATATTAAGTTGTTTAATAACATAAGCGTTATTGATTTGATGGTTGGTGTCTGCTTCCACTCGATTCAATAATAATCACCTCTGCGGCTCAGTGGAAGGAAAAAAGGGTTTATTTTGTACCTTTTCCTTTCTGATAGACGTGTATAAGAAAAGGAAGAGTGGGGCTGGATTATTGTTTCTCAGCTACATCTGTGGTGGTATGCTCTAACCATCTGCTAAATGCCTACAGTTAAGGAGAGGAAGGGATTTATTCCTTTTGCTTTCTTTGTTTTTCTTAGGGCTTAAGGACTTCCTGTGCTCTTTTGATACTGTCAGGAGTGACAGAGGTGGTGATCCTGAGTTTGGGAAGTTTTGTTCTTGAGTAGGATCACCACAGTTATCAACAGATCCTGAACCCCCAAAATGTTAGGTATATGATTTTCTGTGCCACCTCAGGTCACACCAAGGAGTCGGTGAATAATGAGAGAAGCTGGTATTTATGCCATGGGATGTACAAATCAGAGTCATCCTTTATTGAAAATATTACAAAACTTGTATGGTGTAATTCTTCACAAACTCCTTTTTCCTTTGCAGGTGGTTGCTATGGAAAACTCAAAGCTTTAAACCTGCTTGTCACATTCATGACTGAGGTTTGTAAAAAATAATCGTGCTTATGTACATGTCTTCGTAGGCTTTAAACTGTTGTGGTTTTTGTTTTTTTTTTTAATGTAGAGTGCACTTCTGAAGATTTATCTCTTCCAGTACTTCCAATATCATCTTAGCATGACAAAAGAGAGGCATGCTGTTGCTAAGTAGAATTGTTGTGTACCAGATTTGTCTGGTAAAAAATTCAGTAACGTGTAATATCTCATATTTAAATATTTATGAGGTGCCATAATTAATCACTAAACCATCCATGTAAATTAATTTTAACCTAATTAACAGTGAATTTTGAATATTCTACCATTGTAGCTGTAAAGTCACATGTGTCTCCTGACAGGAAAAAAAATGGGGAGAAATTTTATTTGCTTTGTTTGTCCTTTCTTAGTGTTGCCTTTTAGCCTGTTGGTTGAGCACCACTAAAAGTCCTTCTGGAATCTTAACACACATTTTCTTATAAGAGAAATCCATTGTAAAAGGCAATTGCTTACAAAACCCTGAAGATGGGAAGGGTAGAAGAAAATTAATTTTTGTTGTAACTTCTGGTTACTCAGATAGGTAAGTTAGTGTGCTCTGTGTCATAGCTTCTGTTTCATAACCTAGCTTTTACAGTAATGGTAAATGTAATTTTAATGATTTTTCCTCATTGATAGTACTGTTTTTAAAAAGATTTCCGTCCAACCCCCATTTATGTGAGTTCTTACCTCTTTCTTCTACCAATAGAAGTCCCAGTGTTGACTGGTGGAATTCTTGCCTTCAGAGCCAGCTGGTGCCTCAGGACCTGTTTTAGAGCACATTACCCACATAACACGAGAGAGTGCCTCACCAAGAGAAATTATTCTACGCTCTGGGCCTTCTGAGCCTTGAAATCCCTACTGCTGGATTTCTGTGTTCATCAGTCTAGGAAAGAATTACATGCAGTGGTATCTGCAGAGGAACACAAACTAGGGTAATAGCAGAGCAACATCTACAGAAATAGCAGTTAAAAGTCATGTCTCATGGACATTTTGTAATTATTCCATTTGTCAAAAAGCGAGAGGAGTTTGAAGTATGCTGCAGAGCAAGTTCATTTCTGATATTACAGCCTTATCATGTAGGGTGACATCTAACCTAGCTGAGGATAAAAGAAAATTGCCTAAAATTAAAGCAACTGCATCACAGCTGTTCGTATTTCATTTTAATTTTTCTTTTACCTTTAAATTTATAGTGCACTGATGTATTATATGTAATGGGCAGGGTAGGCAAAAAAGGATATGGAGATGGCTAGTTTTGGGTTTGTGTGAGGAAAATAATTTGGTTTCACATTCAGTGATTCAGTCTTAGCTAACTATTTTTAGGGTAGATATTAGAAATAACATGGTTCTCTTAAGAGCAATTTTTGCGGATAACTGATTGTAACAATTTTCGGACAATTGTGATAAAGATTCTGAACCTGAATATCAGTGCTGTTGACTTTTACATGTCATACTGAATTAGGGGCTTGTGTGTGTATATGTGTACGTATATTTTGAAACAAATGTAGACTTTTGTCTGAGAAGGCTTTGACGCATTTTAGTAGTGCTGCGTCATGGCAAAATAATAGAAACTGCAAATCCTGCTTTTCTACTCATCTGCTAATTTGTTTCGTACAGATTATTGCTCAGTGTATATTAAATGCTTAAATTTTCAGTGACCTAGGGGAAGCAATTCTGTAGGGTTTTTTTTTTGTCTGTATTTGGAAGGCTTTTTGCATCAATGAGTATTATTTTTAAAAAGAGCTATCCTATAAGACATATTTGATTTTATGTTTTGGTTGTTGTTTTACCAACAGTTTGAAAGAAAATTTCCATCTGAGTCACCATAATTCCAGGCAGATTCTTTGGGTAGTGATATAGAGGGTGGAAGCCACTTTCTTCTGTCTTCTGTGGGCAACTGTTCACAGGCAGAACGTAGGGTTCAATGCTGGGCAAGGATTTTGACCTTCTCCATGCTGCCTGCAGCAGGGTAGTTTAATGTAGGTTCAACAGTAGAAATGTAGGTGCCCTGGAGATATTACTTTTGAAAGTAGACATACTCCAGTGTCACCATATTTGAGAAACAAATTCAAGCTTCAGAACTGTACACAGTGGAGTTTCTAGCCAAGAAGCCATGTACGCTAGGCAGAATGCTGCTGCTGCATTAGGCTGGTACAGCTATATTGCTTTTTGAGTTTATGCAGTCCTAAATGTATACATACTGGTTTGTTACCAGTTACTTTAGATAGCTCTGGTGCTGTGGTATACTATATATATGTATGTTAAGAGTAATGAAAATTTTAGTGGTTTTGATGCACTAGATACAGGAATCTTAAATGTAAGTTTCTTCGGAGATTTAAAATGTAGTGCCCTTTCACCTACATACAAGGAATTGTATTTTCCTGTGGTGGAAGTTAGGAGGTCTTGCTCCTTAATAAGGATTTTTAAGTGCAAATACAGGTAGATAACATAGCAAAGATGACCTTTTGAACTGTAGGCTACCAACATAGCAAGCCCTGTGCATTCTCTGATAAATTAAAGGATTTTAAAGAGAAATTATCACCTGTTTTATAGGACAGAGATCTGAGTCTTCTTAGTGGTTTCCTCTGCCATGTTTACATTGTGGACACATGCTCATTCTGAATGTTTGCTGAAATTTTAACTAAGGTTTATATTGTTGGGTGGAGTATGGACAACATGAAGTGTCTGTACACGTTCTTTTCATAAGGAAATGCTTCAGGTGATCTTGTCAGAATGCTTAAGAAAAATAGCTAAGCTGCATGAAAATGTACTTTATATCTTCATGTTACTTTATTGTTCAGGATTTTTATTTTGGGGAATCTTGGTTACTTTCAAGCAAAATTGTTCAATCTTACGGTTAAAGTGTAAGAAGTGCAGAATGCAGTGTGGAAATGGTTAGTATAGAAGGTTTTCAGTAACTTACCTGCAAAACCAGAAAGGTAAAATCTGTATGTAAGGTTTTGTCACTTCATGCAAGACACAGAAAAATAAAACCCGATCAGTGATTTCAAGTGATTCTAATATCAATTTCTGTAATTTTTAATGCAAAACAACACGAGGACTGCATAATAAATACTGACATACATGAAGGTGAGAGCTTAATGAAGCTGAAAGATAAGTGTTTTTTTTAACCTGGGCAGTGTTAGTGCTAAATTTACAAGTTTATATGTAGGTAGCAAATGTGTTCTCTGCTGTTCTCTTTCTATGTTTAGTAAGATAAAGCAGTATGACCAGCAGTCAGAAGGTAATGAAAACCTCTAATGAATACAAGTGCAAATTCTCATACAGAGCAAGCTGCCAGTGGTGAAGCAGTTTGTATGCAATTACTATGCTTATTTTTCTCAAGTAAAGGATGCCAGTATACGCTGCTGATAAATTTGGACAAGGTATGTAACACAATTCTACTTTACAAGCCTCCTGAACTTAATTAAAAACTGACAGGTGGGAGATCTTTCAGAGTGTAGATACCGTTACTTGGGGAAAAAATTTTTCTGGTATGTGAGCCACAGGTCTGTGACAGTTCAGTGTTACTTGTCTCTGAGGAACATGGGGACACAGAGTTAGGGATAGGTGAAAAAGTGGCAGAACAATTGAAGATAAGTCACTGAAAGCACTTCAGAGGTTAGTATTTCTATAATGGTTATTGAGCATGTTGTATTAACGTTAGTATATACTATCTAAAACTACAGAGTTATTGTGACAGAATTTGCCTTTCATTACTTTACTAGAAGTACTAGATGTTATGCCCCTAATATGTAAGAACATGAAGTGTATGCATTCTTAATATGCTTTTTTCTGGGGGTGAATGGGTGCAAAAAGTAGTGAACTATAATAAATTTCACAAACACCAAGTAATATTGTGAAAAAAATGGCATTTACATGGACGTGGATGATTATACAGAGGAGGAGAAACCCATGTGATAACTGGTGGAAATCATAGCTTTTTTCCATACCGTTTGATCATTTTAATTTTATATTTGTGTTCAAAGATTAGTTCTATATTCCCTTTCTTCTCTGAATCAGAAACATGAATTATTGTACCAATGAAAGGCAACAGAAAGTTACTATAATCTCAGAAAGTTACTATAATATAATCTAGTCATCTCCAAAAATCCCTGCAGTTTTCTGATTTTGGGGTTTTGTTTTGTTTCTTCTTTCATGGTGGTTTTTTGTTTGTTTGTGTGTTTGTTTTTTGGTTTTTTTTTAACATAGCTTTGCTCTAGGATTACTGCATCCTACAGATAAACACAGAGACATAGATTCAAGGTTTCTCAACTCCTTTTCTCGTCTGAACATAGAGCTTTTTTCATCTAAAGTGTAGCTAGTTGCCACGGGTTTTGAGATGAACTCTGTGTGTGTTACTTACAATGTAAAATTCTTGTAGGAAGCTCATTGCTAGTAATGTACCCACTGTTAGCATGAAGGAAACTGTAGCAGAATTATGAACATTAAATATAGACATTGAATGGAAGGGATTTCCTGGGTCATCAGATCCAATTCCATGCTTTCACAGGCAAGTACATCAGATAATCACTTTTGTAATTGAGCATTATCTAAAAAACAGTATAACTTTTTTTGTGTGCCATGTTACTCTTTGCAGAGGACTGGCCCAAAAAATTCTGTCATGGCTAGAGATATTTTCCAGCCCTGTTCAGTCATGAACAACATTTATTCTTGACAAGGTTGTTTCTATTTAAACACATCCTAGCATTCTTTTTCTTTTTCCCTTTTATTTATTTTTTTTTTTTGTGACCAGGTGTTTTACTGTGTTCTTTATAATACTGATTTGCTCACAGCTACATTTGGTAAACCCTAATTTTTCTCTCAACATAATTTTGCTAACTCAAGGAAGACAGGTTCATCTAATTTTCTCTTGTACAATTTCATATTGTATATAATATTAATTTTAGCTTTTTTACAGTGGCACCATTCCTATTTATTTACTGACGTGACATCTTTGAAAGTAAAAGTACCCATAGACAAGGTGGTTGCCTTTAAGCTGGTATAATGCATATTTCAGATGGTTCTAGAAGTAGCAGTATACTGCTAGCTTCATATTAAAATATAATACTTAAATATATATAAAGCCTACATTGTAACTGTGATGTGCAGTGTATTAACAATAAATTGTTGCCACCTTTGGCAAGGCCCATATAATTGCATCAGGCAACCTAATGAGATAAGCTCAACCGAGACTGAGATTGCTGTTTCTTGTTTGTTTAAGTGGAGCAAACCTATTTTTGTTGTTGTCAAAGACTGTAAAAGAGCTGCTGTCATTGCCAGCACTGTCAAGGGTATGCCATCGTTCAATTTATGGCTTTTTCAGCCATGAATGGAGCTCTTTGAAAAGCGATTGATGCCTGCAGACTGAGTGGTTGGGTCTGAGCCTGTAACATCACTAGTGATTTAATTACACAGACAGGTAAGAGCTTGCTGGGAAAAATATTAAGATAGACAGGAATAGAGCAATGAGATTTTTGTCACATCACATTTTTTCTGTCTCTAATTCAGCTAGAGTTTTTATCATGTCTTGCCTTCAAGTAGACTACTTAAAGTAATTGATAGAAATTGGCTGCTTCATAGCTTTATTTTAGTATAGTTTGGATTACTGAATTTTTGGACAGTTTTCAAGATGGTGAGCTACTTTGCAGAAGTGTCTTTTAGGAAGTATGTGCCAAAATAATTAGTACATTATTTCTGCTGTCACTCCAGCATTGTCTTGGTCTTGCAGATTTGAGAAACTAAACTTGAGCGTAGTAAGCCTACATACCCTTTCAAGGATGAGATATGTGAATGAAATGGGTTGAAATAACAGTCCACACCTTTAACACGTGTGAAATGCTCTACATAATTGGACGTGTTCATATGGGTGCAAGGTTCTTCATACCTCCTGTGGCCAGAGGACAACATAAACCTTTGATACATTTAATAGTTACACTGGACACGGTTATGTGACTGGTTCTGGGGATTTTTATCCCCTTTTTTCAAACGTTAAGGTCCATCATCTGGTTTTTGAAATGTTGGTCCTTGACTATGGCTAAATTGGCATATATGGTTAAATATGGCAACTTTCTGCCTACTTTCTGACTTGGGAGGACTGAGGCTGGGCTGTATGAGTACACAGAACGTACTACATGTCACTTTCCACAGTTCGTTTAGCACCTGAGAGAAGATATAAGTAGTATCCATACTAAATAGCTTCCATTTCACTGATATTCTGTAACAATTGTTTTCATCTTGTCTGGCCTGCTCCTGAAATAGTTTCCTCCTCTAATTACAACTTCTTTACCCTAACACAATTGCTGCATTTCCCTGACTTCAGCACAGGTTAGCTTTTTCTCTCCATAAGGATAGGTTTTGAGGTGATGCAAAAACCCTTCCAGATGCATACATCTCTGGAGCAGGTGGGGACAATGACTTACCCAGAAATCCACTATAATTGTCTTTAAATTCCAAAAGAGAGTTCTAAAAAATGAGGAAATATTTTAAAACTTTCAAATGGAAGAAACGTAAAGGACAGGCAAGAGAATTCTACCCTTACAGGTGATTCACAGGCTATGTAAGGACATCATATTGGAATCTGAGGATCAACACACACAATTTATTTAAGAAAGAATTTTAAAACCTTCATGGCTAGAACAGTATAGGGACAGAGAAGTGACTGGCATATTTTAAAGAATTTTACCCATGTTCAGATGAAGAATGAATCAAAAATTCAGACAGATGAAATACAGAAGGAAAGAATTTTGAGGAACAAACTAGCAAAAATCCCAATGAATTTTCGTTCTGTGACACATTGGGAAGCTTGCCAGAGAGTCTGCAAGGTGCACTTAATGATCCAGGAGCGCTCAGAAGATAAGAGCATTGCAAAGATAAGAACATTTCATGTTGGTATGGAGTGGGCAGGGAACTGGGAAGATTCCTGTGCTAGAACCTGATTTGAGAAGTTTCGTATCGGGGAGGTTGTCCAAAAAGGAGGGGGAGGAAGTGCTCCAGTTGCCTGAGCAGATAATCCCCTGAATCCAATGGAAGAGACCCCAGCGGAGCTGCTCTTTCGCTGTAGCCTGTGGAGATGATCATGCCAGAGCAGATGTCCACACAGCAGCCTGTGAAGGACCCCACGCCAGAGCAGGTGGGTATTACCCCAAGGAACTGTAGCACATGGAAGAGCCCATGGAGTATCGGGTTCTCCTGATGAACTGTCAGAGAACTGTCAGCCTTTGGAGGGTCTCATCCTTGGTTTATCCTGAAGGACTGCAGCCTGTGGAGAGAACCCATGCTGGAGCAGTTCTTGAAGGACTGCAGCCCATGGGAAAAACCTGTGCTGCAGCAGGAGAAAAGTGTGAGGGGGAATGAGCAGCAGAGGGGATAGACTACAGAGTAACCACAACCCCCCATCCCCCATCCCCTCTGTGCCCTTGGGGGTGGGGAGAGGAGGTAAAGGAGTTGGGAATGAAGGATTGAAGTTGAGCCTGGAAAGAAGTTGTTTTAGCTTTTGTCTTTGTTTCTCACCATCTATCTCTACTTCTAATTGGTGCTACGTTCAATTAATTTATCCTTGAGTCTGTTTTGCCTGTGATGATAGCTGGTAGATGATCTCCCTGCCTTTATCTTGACTTGTAAGCTTTCTCGTCTTATTTTCTTGCTCTGCCCTGTTGAAGAGGGAGACTGAGAGAGCAGCTGGCTGGCTAGGTGCCTGGCAGCTGGACAAGGTCAACCCAGCACATTTGAGGGTGGAGTGATAGAAGACTTTTGTTTAGGTATTAGTCCTTAAATTGAATGTAATCCTGTTTGGGAGGCTCACTGTCACAGTCACAGTCATAGCTTTCTTTTTTATTGTTTCTCCTAAAGGAGTAGTCTTCAAGGAAGAGAAAAATCCCACCTTCCCTGAGCAGACACATGTAATTGGAAACACAGCTGGTATTTACTGTTCTCTGCAGCAAGAAAACTGTCTCCCAACAGATTTACAGCCCCATGACAATCCGTATATTTATCTGAAATTATGATTGTCTGTTCTTCAGTTACTATAAAGCAGAAACTAGTTGTTATGTGACATAGAAGAGACATGGACAGTGAAGAAAAGGAAACTACTTTTAGATTTTTATAGGGTTTCAGCGCAGTGAGAAGCATTGTTTTTAAGATTAATGGTTCTTGTAATCAGCTAATTGTCAGTTGTTTTTCTGAACAGTAATCAAGCATATTCTGAACTGCATTGATTTTTGGACTACTGCACCTTTTGCAAATTGCTTACCACATACTGAGAGTGCTGTACAGAAAACAAGACTTTAGAAACTGGAGAAACTGAACAGAAGGCATGAAGTTCTTTTTGTAGTGATGGCACCCATACTGCGGGATTACCTTTCTTCAGTTAATGGAGATTTACCATAGTTCTGGAACACAATGGAATGATGCAGTTAATTGACGATTAGGTGTTTTCCTGACATGATGGTACCAGAAAAATATGTCTTTCTATATAGTTCAGGATAACGTTGGAAGTTTTCTGAGCAATTATATGACTCAAACATCTGGATAAGTGGTAATTGCTTCTGAATGGTATTTACTAAAAAAAAAATCACATAGTGATCTAATGAAATGGTAAAAAAATAATTTATACATGCTACATAATGTAAATTATTGTGCAGTGCAATCATTCAATTTTCAACAAAATAATAAAAGTATAGTTCCTATCTAAAATTTACTGTTATTTCTATGGAAAAAGATGCTGCTTTTGAGCATTTTTTCTCACTGAAAGCTGATTTTAATAAGTAGCTCAAAAACTGAAGCTAATATTTTTAGTGCTGTGAAAAAAAAGAAGAAAATCACATTAACAGTGCACATTTCATTATAAAAATGCACCATAGGCAGTTTATGCCTCTAAAATGTAAAATAGAAAATGGCTCATATTGTGAAGTTTTTCACAGCTCTAGACAGAGTAAAAGGATTAATATTTATGCAGAGGTTTAATCCCATGAAAAGTTATAACTTGATTGATACCACCTTTACCACTTCAGTTGGAAAAACATCCACAGTAGGTATTAATATCCGTTACACGATGTTTTAAGTCATATGCTTGAAGATGTAACTGTTAGCAAATCTTCTACTGTCTCTGCGCAAGTAGAGCTCTGTGCTACCGCTTAACATATGGTGGCACTTAAATGATTATTCATTTGTGTGTTTTCATGAACACTAATAAAATACTTAAATTATTGCTGAAAAAATATTTACATAGGATTAAAAAATTAGGACTATTTTTTTCCTGTCCATCTTATGGGTTGAGGTTATGGGAAGGCAGCTAGACCAGCTATGTCAAGACTTCCTTGTTATGTTCTTACAAATTAAGATTCCCACCCTATAAGCTTATCTGTATTTCATTAAGCCAGATAGTCATCTAGTGTATTGTACTATATTATATTAGGAGCTGATTGTGGTAAATAATCAATTGGACTTAAAGCCAAAGTTGGGAGCCAGAAATGGAAGATTATGACTTCCATGGGAAGGTGCAGGATTTTAAATTTCAAGAGAATGCTCCCCCAGATGAACAAATAACAAAGTAAAATCAATGTTTTTCTCCTGTAGTTTTTCTTCTTACTTCATTTTAAATCAAAATACAGCCTTTGCCTTCAACAGGGAAAAAGTAGTTAATTTGGTCAATATCAGCTCATGCTCTAACAGATACTCTTTCAGAACCAGCTCCATGATAGTTTAGCACTTATAAGTATTTATAGAAGGATGATTTTCCCAAGTCCAGTACATCCTTTGATTGTACGCTCACAATTAGTGGATTAGTGGATGATAATTTTCAGAAAAAAAGATGAGTTGGAACTGGTTTGAGTTCCCCATCTTTAATGTTACTGCAGTGAGGTACTGAATTTCCATTGCAATTCTCTCAGCGTCTAGAGCCCTTTGAAATTTCAGTTGATAGACGTATCCCTAGGGAGATGTCAGAAATAGATGTTGATATACTGAATTGAATATAAGAAAATGTGTCAGAGCCAGTTGTAGGTCTGTGAGTCACCAGTGAATAGAATGTAGTTGTGATCACGGGAATGAATTAGCTGATTGAATGAAAGCCTGTAAAGGGAGATGAAGAGAATACAAATGGCATCGTAAAGCAGTGCCACACAGAGACAACTAAGCTATTCCTGAAGCAAGCAGGGCATGAAAAGCAGGGCATACTAGCAGAGGCAGAATATTGTGCCAGCGTAGCTGTAGCGCTTCACCTGCCAAACTAGGCAGCCTGGATACCCCTGCATACTGCTATTTTGCCAGGTACTGTTTTGAATGGTACAACAGGCAGAGATACCTAAAATTGTCCATTGTCTCAGTGCCTTCATGAAAAGGACAAGTATTGTGAGACTTGCCTCAGTTTTTCTTTCCTTTTAGCACAAGGAACCCAGGCAGTTGAGTCCTTAGGGAGAAAAATTCTTTTGATACAGTCAGCCATGACTTTTTCTGTCTGATTAGAGGGCACGTATATAGCGTATAGATGGATGGATAGATAATGCTTAAATAAAATTATGAAAGGATACTTACTGGATTTTGTTTGTAAGTGACATCTTAAAATAAGATGCAGTAAACTGATTTCCTTTAAAGCAAATAGTATCGTGATGCAATTGAGCAACCTTAGCTCATTGGACAATATGAATTCTTTCAGATTTTAATATGAAGAAAGAGTAAAGGGAGGGTTTGTTTAATCAAGTATTCATACTTGCTTTGTCTTTCTCTACATGGCTGTATGCATTACTATTGTAGCTGTGTCCCCATATTTTTCTGATAGTTACAGCTTACAGTACATCTCCTTATAGAATTGTACAACATTGCACATGTTCCTCTACACCCAACTAAATCAGGGAATTTGAAGAGTGACACAATACTGTCACCTGATGGTAAGAAGTGATGGTATTGGAGGCTTAGAACTTTAAAAGAAGTTTTTTCTGGTTTATTATTAGCCAGTCTTAATGGAACATCTAACTTTCTGTTAGAAATTAAACTTTTTTTTATTATATTTCAGTAAAATGAAACATGCAAAAATCATTGCTTTCCCAGCATTCCGGTAGTAGCTTTATTGTTTTGAAAACACTGTTGTTGAGATTCTTCATCTGTGTAGTTTAACTTCTGTTATAGTTACGGCTTTGGCCACAACTGCAAGTTTGGAAGCAATTGTGTTATACAGGGCCAAAGCATATTTAAATAAATGATTCTGCAAACGTTCTACAATTTTGAACCGGGCAATTAAGTTAAATTTAATTCCATCAGTTAAGATAAACACAAAAGCTGTCATTTCACATGCTTTATTTGTACATTGGTCTTTTTCTGACATGATCCGCTAAAGAGATAACTATAACTTGTATTTTGTTTCTTTTTAATTTGAGGGCACTAGTGCTATGTCAGACATTTTTAATAATGAGAAGAAGCAGTCTGAAACTACACTCAGGGAAGCAACAAAGCTGAACACACAGATCTGAAAAGTAGAAATGGTAATGTTATTTATGTTTCAAAGAAATGAAATAATTGCTTCTCACTTTGAGTGTAATACATTTTTATTATGAGTCAAGAAGTCATGCTTCTCAGTTGTGTTAGGAAGAAAGTACTGTGTCTTTGAAAATTTTATTTTGCTCTTGCTTGTTAGTCTCATTATTGACCTAAATAACTTAGCTGCTTTGTAGTTTTACCTCTTCTGAACTTCTAGAATAACTTGTCTGACATTCGAAACTTTAGATGAGAAAAAATATAAAATGTCCCCAATAACCCCACAAGAAATCTGTGAGAATCTAAGCAGATGGCTCTTAATGGGATTTGCTTGGAGAAATTAGTTGATTTCTCTATTGAGAGGTAGAAGGCAATTTAATAACACAGGGTAACATACAACATAGGTAATAAAAATCAGTTCATTTCTATGTAGTGATTTTTTCCCTCTTCTTACAAAAGCAATAGACTGGAAATGATGCAGTCTCAAAATGCGAATAGGTTTGCATGGTTTCAGATGTAAATTGCTTGGACTACTTCTAAAACTATGGCAGACTTGGGTTACGTGGAGCGAGAAAGTTCTTTGTCTGTTAAGAGCAGCAGTGATGTTTCAAGTAGAACAGCCAGCATGTTGCCTTGCTCTTGTGTTTCCCAAATGGTGCAATTAATTTCATTATTTTGTCTCATGAATCCAGCTTTTTCTACCAGTGACAGGCTGTCCTTGCCCTGCCCCTTAACACAAGTAGTAAGAGTCCCTGAGATAACTTCACAGGGTCTCAGATCTCTGGATTTGAGAAGTTGTGTGAGGTAGATACTGAATTAGAAAAAACTTTTCCATTATCCAATAATATTTACTCAATATTGTGGTTGATTTTTCCCTGAGCTTCTAAGTTCTTATTTCTGTATTGCATTATGAAGTTGTTACTGGAACTGCTTGCAGAGGGAAGCAGGCAATAATTTTGCAGTTGTGTTTTCACAGAAGTATCTGTTAGCAGCGGTGCTAACATTTTTAATTCAGAAGGAAAAAGACAAATTATAAATGTGGCAGTATAAACTACAGGCTTGCTGGAGCACACACTTACCCTGCAATTCACATATAGCCTCATAATCCTTGGAAAAGATCAGAGGTTACTGAGCAATGCTGTATGGACTAATATGGGCTAATAAGCCTTTCGTAAAGGGTAAATGTATATGACTGTAACTTAATACCGACATAGCAGCATTATAATAACTGACATTTTGCTAAGGTATATCTTTATATGTATATATCCTAGTCTTAATGTATTTTTAAAGTATGATTTTTATATTTTTCCAGTTTAATTATTAAAAAATAAGATCTTTATTATATCTTTTCCTAGCAAAAGTAGAATATCACACATACGTTATGGGGGCAGAAATATGCTGCAGAGCTTCAGGGGCTATCACCTTAGATTTCAGCAAAGATAAAAGTGATCTGGCTTCATCAAAGATCCAAACAATTCAAAGGAGAAGAGTCGCTGTCACAACAGTTGGCGTTTTGAAGCTATTATCAGAGAAAGGCTCCTTTAGAATACCGTTAGCAGAGCATGAAGAAAATGATTTTCATAGTGATAATTAATCAAATGTCAGGACAAACTATATCAGGGTAGGAATCTCGAAGCCAAATGTACTTTTCCATCAGTTTCCAGGTCTCCAGTTAAGAAGCAAAAAATCAATTTTTATTATTTCAGCCTACCTGAAAATCCATTGAAGGTATTCTGGAGGTCTCCTATCATGTACTTTCCCAGAACTGGTCCTTACCAATATGCTTCGCAGAGTGGAACAAAAATGGCTGCAGTAGAATGTATGTTTTACGTTGGCTCCTGCCCATCCTCGTTAAGATTTGTGTTATAGTTTCTTCTTGTTTTGGGGGTTTTTCCCTCCATGATTTTAATTCTATCATCTTTCAGAGAACCTTTGAAATTTAAAACAGGCTGAGTGCTTAAACCTAAATTTTGCTTATCTCCTTCAGTCAGTGGTTACTAGTATGGGTAGAATTTAATCTATGATTTATTATCTGCCAGGATTAAGGAAGCTGTGTTTCCGTTCAGTTTAGTGGAAAACCAAGGAAACTGGCGCTAACTTTTAAATGGCATGCATTGAGTCAGATCCATGAACAAAAAGTGCGTAGAGATCCAGGCTATGGCAAGCTTGGAGCATACAGCCAAAAACTGTGACCAAAGCCACTCCCTTTGGCACTTAGTCTGTTCTGGATGCCAGACATTGAGAAAGTTAAGTGTTTTGTGTGCCCCTGTGAGGCTTAGTAGTGTACCACTTAGAGCTAATTGTGAATGCAAGGAAGATTTGCACCTTAAAGAAACCTGTACATTATAAAAGTTTGTGCATTGAATCACTGATGTAGGTATACCCCCATCCCCTTTAAAAAAAAAAAAAAAAAAAAAAAAAATATATATAAATATATATACTGACCATCTGAATGCCTAGTTCCCTGTGGGAATATAAGTAACAGGATAACCCTTCGGAAGGCACCAGAAAAGCAATTACTATGATGTATTTCTAGCACGGACTGACCATGGCTTTGTCAGAAAAATTTTGGTCTAAGAGAAGCCCTTTCTTGCATTAACTCTTACTGTGAAGAGGTGCTTTCCCTTGCAGGGGTGGGTTAACTTAAAGTGATTAGTGATTGCTTGAATGGAAGTAGATGTCAACAGATCCTATGTATTCTGTCAGAGATTCTATCGCATGTATTAGTGGAGTTTAGTCTTCAGGAGTTGCCTGGATTACTGTACTGATTGTTTGCACCTGTTCACTGCTGTTTATAATAGTAAAACATTCTGAACAGTCTCAGTGAATGTAGTTGTTCAGCTTATAGACTCTTTATACAAAGCGTGAGGGTGTTTAAAATCTTACTTGTTCACACGTGAGAAAATAATTGTTTAAGTTAGCCAGTTGGGCATGCTGAATAAAAAGCTGTATCTTGAATTACCCACTTCTTGAAAAATGCCTGTGTGGAAGAAATGTGTTCCCTAAAGCTTCTGATGAAAATATTCCTCTTAGTGTTGGAATAATTAAAGTTAATAATGTGTAATTCATATGGTGACTTTCTGCCCCATTTGTGCTGCTCCAATGCGGAAAATGTAGTGGGGAACAGTTATCACAGTATTTGATTTCTGATGTTCTCTGTCATTTTAATTTATACTGCGTAGTTTGAAGTCTCAGTTTTTTATGTGAGCAAAGTGAATGACGTGGATGAGGCTTAAAAAAGAGGGAGCAGGGAGGAGAGTGGCTGTGATGCCTACGTTACGTGCTGGTTGTTGCACTGGTGGTGAGAACCAGAGTTTCACTCCTGTCCAGTTACAGTCAGTTGTAGATTTTTTTGCTTTCTAAAGCCAGTAACTGGCAGCTGTGGTCATCCCAGACAGTTAGGTCCTCCTGTTTTTTACGTGATAGGAGGGAAAATAAAGATCATTAAAGATTGATAAAAGCAGGTATAAGATCTTGTAGAGACAGAGATCAGAATTATGGAATGGCTGCCATGTGAGGCACAGCTGCTTTAAACAGTCTCTTCAGTTTAAAAATGCAAGAACTGCGTGGAAAACAGAGAGGGCAAAAATGCTTAACAAATCATGAAACCATAACTAGAGGCTCAAAGCAGCAGGTCAGGTTTGAAACAAAAGAAGGGATACTTCTTCACACACTGTGTAAGTTAATCAGTGAAACTTGCCAAGGGGTGTTGAGGTAAATCCCTGTGAAATTTGAGTTACCTGATTTGGAAATGCAACTTGACTTCAGAGTAAAGCAGTAGTGTCACATTTTGCAGGATGAGGCCCTCAGTAAAAAGGAAAGAATGGATACAGAAAGCTGCATAAGAGTCAGCGCGAGAGAATTGCTGTAAGTACAAACCAAGACTAGGAAGCGGCAGTTACATTATGGGGTGTTGCTTTGCCATTTGAGAGGGGTGTTTTGAACCTCCTCTACTGCAGTAGAAGTTTTGATTGCTTTTAGAGCAACATGAAAGAGTTTGTATTCAAATTATATACAGTGATAAACTTTGAAGAAAAGTTTCGTTTTTTAATGGAAGGAGTCTTTTGGTACTGTTTCCTATAGGAGGTCTGACTCTAAAGATCTGGGGGAGGGGAGCGTGAAGATGACTACATATCTGTGCTTAGTATATTCTGAGAACTCCCCACTCTGCATAAGATCTAACTGGTATAGAGAAGAGAGATGGATTCTTTCTGTCTTTATCTTAAAAATTCTAATATGTTAAAGGATGTAATTGTTTGTTTTATGACTGAATAGATATCTAGCAACCTTCCAGTTTCTGAAGCCTGAATTAAATTTGAATATTATGGCATGTATATAAAAAATAAATAATAAATTTTAACTTTAGCTTTTATTGTACTTTGTTATTCAAAGTTATCTGAGGATTCAGTCTCTCAACCACTGATAGAATATAATTGGCAGTATTTAGGACACCATACTGTATAATGACTGTTTCAATAGTCCTTTCTAAAATCTTTGTATAGATGAGGCTTTTAAACCAGTTTAATTATCCTTTTGCAACCTTGCGGCGTTGTGTACTAACTGTATTATAGTCAGCTTATGTATGTTCCTTGCTAATCTCTTTTCTTGCTCAGTCTGTGCAGTCATTTTAAAAGGAAAGACAGTTCTGGCTGAGCCACAGTTGTAACTGTTAGCTCCAATGAAGTATAGCATATCAGTGTATGCTGAGCCAGACAGAGGTCTACAGTCTTTTAATAGTAGGAGTGAACTAAAACCCCCTAGGATAAAAGAAGAATGGGAGAAAAATTTCACACGACAAGATAAAGATGTCATAACAAGATTATGCTTATAGGCAATTTAAACTTCTTTTAGAATGATCTCAAAATTCATGAGACATGACATAATGGAGAGAGTGCTAGTGGTTGGAGTAAATAATTGCTTTATGAGCCATTGTGTTATAGTAACCCTAATAATAAATTCTGTTTCTCCCATGCTGAGGTCACTTTCCCTCATCTGGAGCACATTTTGTGACTAAATTTTCTTCAGCTCTACCTCAGAACAACGATCTTGGTGTAAATAGAGGAAAAAATCCCATAGGAAGGGATAGGTGCTCTAGTTTCATAAGCTCTTTTGAATCAGTCCCTTCATGTGGTCCTTTGTATTACTTCATTGCGTAGTATCATAGAGCATTATGCCTGAAATTCATTTGATAAATCATTTAGCTTGAAAAAGACCTTTGAGATCATCAAGTCTAACCATTAACCCAGGACTCCCAAGTCCATCACTAAACCATGTCCCCAAGCACTGCATCTACGTGCTTTTTCAGTACCTCCAGGGATGGTGGTTCCGCCACCTCCCTGGGCAGCTTGTTCCAATGCTTCACCACCCTTTCAGTGAAGACATTTTTCCTAACACTTTTCGGAGATTTCAATAGCAAAGAACTCTCGTGGGATGAGTGGAGTTTGAGTATTACTTTACATCCTAGTGACCTTTCTACCATTTTATATGTCTCTTTGTCAGTTATGGGTGACATGCAAATAATACTTTGTAAGTATTTTCTAATCAAATAATCTCTTTGCCATCTCTAGCAGTGATATTTACATTTAAATTCTAAACAACCATTGCTGGTGGGTAGTGATGTGTGTCTGTGTGTTTATATATATAAAAAGTTATATATATGAAAACGTATGTCTGTTTTGTTATGACTTTGCCACTGGAGGAGCATACTTAAGATACTACCCAGAGAGAGAAGACCTCATACATCTGCTCAGCTCAAATAGATCAGATTAATCTGATATGAGTTGGACAGCAAAGGAGAAGTTGATAAGCTGTGTTAAGCTGTTACACAGCTGTCACTGAGTTAACATTTTCGGTGGGAGCCAGAGGCTGATAAAAGGGGCTATATGACTCCTGAAGTGCTGTATGTAAAGCCACTGGTGGTCTGTACCATCAAATTAATACAGAAATTGGTAAATAGATAAAACTGTAGCCCCTTGGAAGCTAAGACTTGAAAGTTTATTTTTTGGGGAGCATGTAGAATTCAAATACTCCTTCCAAACACTGCAAAGCTACTTTGGCTGATACAGCATTTTCCAAAACTTCATTGTCCCGTTGCCTTGTGAGATGTCTTGTTCATTCAGTGTGCAAAAATTTCTTTCATGTTGTGTATTACTATGCATAATCAATGTAGTGTATACTAATATAGACCTGCTTGGTACCAAGAGAATATTTAATTTCCTGACTTGGGAGCAAGCTAAGTTAAACTTCTGTAGTAAGCAAGACTGAGTGTAGAACTTAATAGAAAGAAAACTCAAATCCTGGAAGTTCATTTTCTGTTTGTAAATACTAATCTACTGATTCAAGAAATATATGTTTAAATTACAGTGATACTAAAAGGTCCTACTCATGATCTTGTTGATTTAGACTTTTAATAGGCACTGAGGGAAATATTGCCCCAAGTAGAAGCCAAAAGCATGCATTTAGAGCTGTCTCTGTTAAGTGTGAAAATTTAAACCATTTGGACAAGCAGTGTGGCAGCAGGTTTCTTGGAAATGGTAAGCTAGTAACTCCTGAGAACTGAAATGGGAGCTTCAGAATTTAAGCTTGTGTGGGGAATTTAACATCATAGTTTTCAGAATGATACATGAATATTTTAGCTAAGTATGTGAGGTAAAGTCGTCTGGGAATTTTCCTTCCATGGAAAATATTGAGATATTTTTGCTTTCTTTCACTTTTACTATTTTAGTTGAGATTTTCTTATCCACCTATTTCTTTTTTCTTGCCAAAATCTCGTCTTAGTGTTTAGCCACAGATTCTTTTGCTGTTGGAATTATTAAAATCATCTGATGGGTAATCATCCCTTTCTGCTGGAACTGAGCGAACATGTTCAGCTACTGCAGTGCATGTGTTCCTTCTGTGGGTATTCAGTCCTCTCTGCAAGGCTTACCCTACCCTGTAGAGGGAACTGGCTTTGTAGCATCATTGAAACAAATGGAGAATAGGAAGTAAATAGTGGTTGTGTCTGTACAGAAAATAAGAGATGTAATTACCAGGAAATGGAGGGGAGAACAACAACAATAAAAAAGATCAGAGGGGTAGAGATAGAGAGGTGGGAAAAAGGGACTGGAAAATAGTGATCAAAAATGCAGGAGTGGTAGTGTTGAAGAAGATAAAGTGGAAGTGTTTAAGAGGAAAAAACGGTAAAAGAAAGGAAGTGTTAAAGGGAAGTAAATAGGACTATTAATGTATTCTGTTTTCTTGTTAAGAATTCCACAAAAAAGGAGAGAGAATAATATTTTATAAAGCTGTTTCATTGCTAAAGTTGGTTCAGTTTAGTTTTCAGCACAGTGAAATGTGGAGCCCCTAGTTCCTTATGAAAGTTTGGAAAGGAGCTGCTCACATAAAGAAATGCTAATTCAACTGATCTATGCAGTGCCTGGTTAATACACTGAAAGGCAGACAGGCTGCAGGTGTAGTAGGTCAATAAAGTCAGGTATGGTTTAGACACTTGATGGCAAGTGATATCTTCCTTCAGATGTATTCTGTCAGAATCTGTGGGCAATGCTAGTTTAAATAAGACTATGAGACTGAATTGAGACTTTGTAAAATAAAACCTTTAAAAAGACAGAAGCTAAAACTGCTCTGCTGTGCACTTTGATGCAAGTAGGAAGTTTTTCTTCACTGGTGGTTGTCACTGCACTGCTTAGGCTTTATTTCATAAACTGATACCGTCCTAATTTAAACTTTGACTTCCTATTACAAAGTATAAATCAGAAGATTAAAACCCTCCTGCTACAGATTTTTTAATAGAAAGTGACAGTTTAATTTGGCAGAGTTGAGCTGAAACGATGCTTAAACCTAGTAGAGAGTGCCAGCATCAGCAGCTCCAGAGTAGTTGGAAATGAAAACAGAAACATGAATAATTAACAGATAAGCCTGAGTTCCGCAGATATATTGCAATTACTTACTTCAGAAAAGTTTTCTTCTCTATTAAATTCCAGAGTTCTATTTTTGTAGTCAACCTGGTTTTGCTTAGTGAAAAATAGTGGATATACGTAACTTTTGTTTTACAAAGACAGTTTCTTTGGTTGGTTTTGTGTTTTGTTTTGTTTTTTAACTGAATAAATATAGTTTTGCAGGTAAACTAATTTTTTACTAATAGATAGTTTTATTTCTTTATTTCTTATAGTCACACTGGTGTTTCTTTCCTAAGATACAGCAACATTTACAAATACATATATTCATTTGTATTTGTTGGGTTCCATAAGGCCAGATGACCTGCTGTTTTTAGATACAATAAATTCATGAGCAATTGTAGCCTTGTTGACAGGGTGTTCTCTTCCAGCCTGCAGCTTTATGTAACAACACTGAGCTGTTAAACATGTGAGTTGTTCCATGCACTTATAGTAAATAGCATTGAGAAAACTATAATCATGATAATAGCATAGAAAATACTACTTTTTTGTATTTATACCATTTCTGTTGCTGGCTGTGCAACAATTTAACAAGGTGGAGTGTGATTCAACTGTATGCTGGATTCAAAGCTGGCAGTTTCTGTTGCAAGGAAATTAATACTCAAAATCCCTATTTTCAAAAGTTCTTTTATCTGTTTCAGCCTACAAGAGATTCTGTGAAATCAGCTGGAGATTTCAGTTAAGAAATTTTTTTAGAGCATCTTGTTGGTAAATCTATGCAATTCTGTTTCAAGAAAAAAATTTTTACACCTTCAAAACTGTGTTTTTCCTCCCTGTTCCCCCTCAGTAAGTAGGATGGAAATGTATTTTCCTACCAATTCCCTCTTCATGATACTATAATTCTGAAAACATTTCTTATTTGAGAATATATATACTTTTTATAGGGAACAAGAGCAGATTTAACTTTGGTTCTACTGCTCTGACTTCCAGTATAAGTTTCTGACAGCAGGTACCAAATTCAAGAGGTATAGTACCAGTATTTCTCCTCTTTCTGAAGGTGATTATACTGTATTCTGGCATGGAATTCTCTTTGACTAATCTGTGTTTTCCTGCAGCCTTAAATTAAAGAAATAATTGTTTAGCAAATTAGCAGTAAGATTTCTGTTAGTGTAACAATATACTTGAAGATGACCGACATCCTGAACAGAGCCCCTGCCAACAATAGAATATTAATTATGTCATATATAATCGTACAATAATTTAGGAAGGAAAGCTGGAGGTCAGCTAGACTAACCTTCTACTCCAAGTGGGTCTCACTAGGTTAGGTTATTCAGGGCCTGATTTGAGCATTACCAAGGATAGAGAATATGTGAACTGCTGAATCTTGTCGTTACAGAATCTGTTCTTACAAAAGTAACATTACTTGTTACCCACCCCTTCAAAAAATGCCCACCCCAAAATAAACAAAAACCAAAACCAAACAAAAATCAGCCACGTTTTCTGCATCTTTATTTGTGGCCCGGCTTTCACTACCGTTTATGAAATGTGGGTAAAATAGGTTGGAATGTCCTTATCTTTTCTCTTGCCAACAGAGGTTTTCAGGAGAAACACCCTCACAAGATGAATTGACTGTCATGGATACTTCTGGTTGTGGTGAAGCTACAGATTGGTTTGAGCAGTCCCAGTCATGTCAGAACTAGCCGAGATCCCAAAAGTGGTATTAAATAATAAAATAGTATTATTCATTTCACTCTACAGAAAAAACAGGAAGTATAGTGCTGTTTAAAAAGCACAACTAACAAAAAACCCCAACCAAAGTCTTTGTGAACATGTTAGGCACAGAGTTGTCATATTTTACCCAAAGCTTGACTAATATTGTCAAGCTTATGGTATCTAGTTTCCCAAAATGTTTATAAACAACAAGTCCCTGTTTCCTGCTGCATGTAATTTTCTTCTTTGTGTTAGTGGCTTTTGTGTGAAAGTCAACTCACCAGACTAAAATTCCTCCATAGCACTGTAGAGGGTATCTTGTAGAAGCAATTTTAGCATGAATTTTCTTTCAAGGTAAAAAAAAAAAATAATGAAGTCTTGGCCTTGTGATAGTAATGTCTTTCCCTCTGGCGTGACTGGTATAATTAGGGAAGCAGGCCTAACAAGGTATTCTAGTGAGGTATTATGAAATACTATAGTAACAGCAGGTACTATCAGTCTGTAATTATCCTGAGTTGGGGGGAAAAAAATAAACAAAACAAAGCGGAAAAAATCCCACCTAAATATTTATTAGTATGTCAAAGCAGTGGGGTTCTAAACTGTGAGAGTGCGTTATTTTGCTGCTGAGATAGTGTGAAGACCTTTTTTTAGAAAGTTTAGTTACTGAAGTACAAGACCTAGTACTCCTCTTGTTCTAATGTTGCTTATATAATGCCATAATGAAAGGAGAAAGTATAGGACTGAAGTGCTTTCAGGCTTAAGATAATTAAGTAGACAAGTGTTCTTGTTCTTTTTCTTTAAATGTCAGATTCAGTTCTCATTATTTTAAGAACTTTAGTTAAAAAGTAATTCGTCAGGCATTACTTTCACCAGGCATTTTGGTCCTTAGCTTCTGAAATGCTAATTCCAGCTGTATTTTATTATCATTCATATTAATGCAAGAAGTAGTCTGGTGTCACTTTTCTCTTGCCATCAGTGAAAAGGTTACTGACAAAGTATGGCTCTTGCTTCTTGCATTTTCTGACTGTTTTCAGTTTTAACTTTCAGGATGCATTGACAACGTTGCTTAGAGCTAAAGATGACTTTCCTATTGGAATAAACTGTCAAATACAAACAGTTAAAATCCATTCATCTTCACTTGAGTTTTACAGTATTTTTTTCATGTGTATTTGAAATTCATTAGAGACTATTCAAATAAGAGCTGGATTTTTCCTTGTTCTTTAATGTATTTCCTGTAGGAATTTACAGCAGGATATTTTATGTTTATTTAACTTTTGGGACTTTATCTGAAATGCTGAATTTCTCATATCAGTATATTTTTGCAGGGATACAATATGATGCCATAAATAAAGGACAGATGGAATTTTATGTGTGACAGAACTGTGGGGTTTAACAGAAAGAGAAGATGTTTGAAAGGGAATACTTTTATCTGTATGACAACATGTGGCTTTAGTATTCCCCTTGCTACAATGTTATTCAACACTGACTTCTCTTTTAACATGATTTTTGTTTTAGTTAGTTGTAGAAGCCTTTCACTGAATAAACTAGGTGTTACCCTATTTCATAGCCTAAATACTAAGAAATTTACCCCTGTATTTTTATATTGTATTGCTATATGTGCTACAATCAACAAGAATCTGCTAGATCTAACTCAGTTCTCTTGTCAGCCTAAGTGAGATGGTCTGTCCTTGTATTGGAGTGATGTGCAGACATATCTGATGCAATGCTTGTATTGTCTGGTTGGAAAGGACTTAGTACCGTAAAAATTAACAAGGTGTAAATATTAGTAATGACATTTGCACTCTGCTGCTATTTAAGTTCCCATTGTACCTGTTTTTATAGATGTTGGGGTGGAAGAAAAAATGAAAGGCAATATAGCTCCATATATGCTTTCCATACATAGAATCTGAGCAGATTCAGAGCTTGTCCTGCTGGAAATCTGTGTTCTGGGGAATGCATGTTGCATGAAGAAACAGAAAATGCAGTGTTAGAACGGCCAGGAGTAAATAAGGATTTGGACATTCCTGTGTACAAACATACACGCTTGTTAGCCAGGTTTAATTTTTTTTATTTTGCTGTAGCCTGCACTTCTGTAGTCTCTAGTCATCTTCACAAAATTCCTGCATGATCCATTCCAAGGTCATCATCACGTTATGCAAGAGAATCAGTGCCACTGCAGAGCGCTGCTTGGTTAGCACTGGTCACCGAATGTAGTGCATTGCTGTCAGACACCTTGCCTTGGGGTTGTTAGAGAGCAAAATTTCCCCCTCAATAACACAGTTCTGTCTAAAATGTACATGCCATGGTTTTACCCCAGCTGGCAACTAAGCCCCACACAGCCACGTCCTCACTCCCCCTCAGTGGAATGCAGGAGAGAATTGGAGGAGTAAAAAGGAGAAAACTCATGGGTTGAGGTATAGACAGTTTAATAGTTAAAGCAAAAGCTGCGCAGGCAAGCAAAGCAAAACAAGGAATTTATTCACCACTTCCCATCGGCAGGCAGGTGCTCAGCCATCCCCAGGAAAGCAGGGCTCCGTCACATGTAGCGGTTACTCGGGAAGACAAATGTTATCACTCTGAACGTCCCCCTTTCCTCCTCCTTCCCCCAGCTTTGTATGCTGAGCATGGTGTCGTACAGTACGGAATATCCCTTGGGTCAGTTGGGGTCAACTGTCCTGGCCGTGTCCCCTCCCAGCTTCTTGTGCTCCCCAGCCTACTCGCTGGTGGGGTGGGGCAAGAGGCAGAAAAGGCCTTGTCTCTCTGTAAGCACTGCTCAGCAGTAACTAAAATATCTCTGAATTATGAACAGTGTTCCTAGCACAAATCCAAAACATAGCCCCATACCAGCTAGTGTGAAGAAAATTAGGTCTACTCCAGCCAAAAGCAGCACAATGCATCACAGGTATGTAGAGAAAGAAGTGAATGAGTCTTCCAACTGGAAGAGAATTTGAAGGAAAACAGTGGATACAGTATAGAGAACTTTGGATTGGATGAGAGTGCTTTACCTTATGCTCATTTGGAGAAATAGTTACATCCATTACACAATTTTAATGGACTCTGTACAAAGTCACGCAGTAATACATGCGAAACTATTGTAACGTCAATTAAACAGTGTCTCGTGGCTGTGGCCAAAGGAGGAACATTCTGATTAGTGTCTCCTCTTTCTGAGTGACTAAGTGACAGTATTTTGAAAAATATAGGACAGGTTGTTCAGTTGTTGCTGTTGGACTAATGTTTTCACATTCAGGACTGGGGAATTTGACATATTTTTTTGAAGACTTAAAGCTTTGTATTACATATTTTAAAAATTCCTTGTCCTATGTGGCCAATTAAAAAGAATATGTGGAATTGCTTGAAGAAGTTACTTGCACAATGCTTGAGGTAGAGAAGGGGATCTTGAAAGGAGGGTATACAAATCCAAAACCCTGTAGAAAACACTGCTAAACTACTTTCTCAACCTAAGGCCAATCTAACATCAGCAGTATTTGCTTTTTCTGTCCTGAAATTTATGAGAAAATCATCCTTCTAAAGACAACATTCACAACTTGAAAAGATTTATGAGATACCAAGAGGTAATTCTGCTATTGCCGATGAGTTTTGTGTGGAAATAATCAGATATTAAGGTAAAGGTCAGAACTATATAGGAAAAAAGCCCCACAATTGGTGTCATCTGTTAAGGGAATTTTGATGGAACAGTCTGTTTCTAATTAAACAGTTTGTAGTATTGTTTTGGAGAAAGGTTTTTGCTTTGTACAGGAAACTGCAATTATTCTTTAAAAACAAAATACCCCAGTATGTGAAAATAAAACAACTTCCTAGAAAATAATAGGAGTTTCATGCTAATGATAGTTCACGGTATCTTCAGCGCTAACAGATGTGTTACATCTCACAGGGAGGATATAGTCTGCAGTATGATGCATGAAATCCAGTATAGGCATCTGTGTGTGAAAGCTGGACAATAGTATGAGTAACAGAATGGTATCTCCTGTGAGTTACTGAGATACTGTTTCTGACAGATGTACAAAGATTTAATTCTTATTCCCTGAAAAAACAAAGTCTTGCACACCAATGTTTTTGGTAGGGCTAGTATTCTTCAGCTATGCATGACCAGTAAGTGTCATTGACTAAAAAAGGAGAGTAATTTTTTTTTTTTTTTTTTGACTTTGATCTCACTGCTGTATTTGAATCATATCTAAAATGAGTGTCCAAGAAGCAGGGCATGCTAGATTAATTTCTGAGTGGTAGGGTTCAAAACCGATCAATAGGTACTGCTTTTTCCTTATTACTTACTAAACAGCTTAAGTTGTTTCTTGAGAGAAAAATATGCAGTCAGTTGCTTTATGTGCATGTGTCCCTCAAGGGTAATCCAGAATACAAACAATCTGTAGAAACTGATGAAATTTTGTGAGCCTAATTAATTCCCTATCCAACAAGAATTCCTTTGTGAAGTTTGTCAGTATGGAAGCAGGACATGAGCTGGAAAACATTGATAAAACATGACAAAGAGCTTTTAGTGTGTTTGATGTGTCATTCAAATGTAAACAAATGCTGCTGCATAAAGCAAAAGTGTGTGGCAAGGAGATGGAAAACAGTGAAAAATGCCTCCTCCAAAACAACAAAATAAGCAAAAAGAGCATGTAAATCCTGCTTTACTTTTACACTACCTGAGTGTTGTGCAAAATATAGCATTTGGGTTTTATTTCTCAACTAAAACACTAAGTGTACTATGTGTGAAATAAAAATGGAACAAACACCAGAAACTTTCAAGAGCAACTTCTGGTTTACACCTAAGAAGATTGAAGTCAACAACTATCTCATTAGCTGTTTAGAGAAATTTTGAGACAGGTGTGACACACAGTAATTTGTTAGTGTGAATCTTACGAAGCAAAGGGTGTATCTACTTAGTCCAGATGACACCAAGGCAGTTGGGTAGTGCTTACTAAACCGAATCAATTTACTTCTGAGCAGTTGGAGTGAAAAGCATTTCTTGCATTGGCGTTTTCAGAAATGTATCTGAAAAGTACTAGACTGACTATTTTTTAGTATCAGGCACTTCCATTCCTTCTCAAGAGAGAGGAAGGTTATTTTTTCTTTTTTCCCTTAGGGGAAAAAATCCCTCAGATTGTGTAGGAACTGACTGAACAAATGCTTAGACCTTTTAAAGTAGAAATAACATGCAAATGTTGCAGCATAGGGAAATACAATGTGGCTGTACATTCTGATTGATAGGAGAAAAAAGATTTAGTTCTATATTGGCTATGAGAGCAGAATTTCACTTTCTAGGAATGATCTGAAAAAATGAGAATTTTTGTAGCAATCTTTATTGGTATGTAATCAAAATTCAGGATTTCCATGAATTTCGTGGAAAAAAAGAAATAGAAAAATAGAAATCCAAAATTAGGATTTCTAGTTTTGGTATAGCAACTTGCCTTACCAGCTAACAACAAATAAACAGAGTAGTATGTGATGTCCTTTGTGCTCTGCACTAGCCTTTTGTTTAAATTTAGGAAAACAATACAGAAACTGCTTTCTTGACGTAACTGCGCCACTGTGAAATTCTCTGTTTACAAAGCACACAAGTCTGTGTGAGTTAATGGCTAGTAATAACATGTGCTCCTAAAGGAAATGTTATGACTTGCTTCAGCATTTTTTTCAGGTATACTGAAAGAGAAGATGGGTTGAAAAAAGCCTTAAATACCAGCCAATGTGTGTTTCTTCTCTCTCTGTTTTAATATGAAAGTCTTCTGTTAGGAGACTGATACATGGATCGTCTCTCCATATCTCTGCAACCACCCATCCTGTCTCCCATTGAAATATACATTAAGCTCATCTATTGTGAAATAAATCCTCAGAAATCTTTCCAGAATAGACTTACAGGTGTAATGGATTGAATTAAAATTGAGAGTGACATACTTTTTTAAAAAATACTTGGTAAAAATAGTTAATCCTGAGGCAAGGTATAAATACATTGCCTGAAGCAAGGATAACTTTGAACTATAAATAATCTAATACATTTTAATCAGTTTTACTGCAACAGTTTTTATCTATGAAATAAGTTATCTTGAAAGCTCTTTTCAAGGAAGTTGAAAGAAGAATATAATTTGCTTGAATGGAATTTTAGTAGTACAATCTGCTTAGTTTGGATCCAGGGTAAGCTTATAATGGTGTACTCTCTCACTCTCTCTGTGTAATGACAACTAAAAAAAGACTTACTGACTAGTTGATGTAAGTAGTATAGAAAGTACAAGTTTAAATGCAAGTTTCTTTCTTGTCCAAATAGTGCTGATGGGGACCATATTTATTCAGAAAATCACAGCAGATTTACTAGAGCAAAATTCTGTTTTGAGCAGAGAATCACCATAATATTATGTACCATCGAAGCTTGTTGTTCCTGCTTAAAATAGAAAGCTGATACCTAACACAATTTAAAATCACTGTGCAGAGAGCTGGTACTTTGGCATTGCAACTGAAAGTTTTCAGCCTTGTGTAAGTCAGTGGAGTTTCTAGGTTCTTCCTTGACCAGCTAATATAATTTAAACAAAGATAAAGCTTTGTAACTACCCTCTAAAAGTGTAATAAAGATTCTCTATCTTGTTCAAAATACATTCCTTCCCCTCTAGGAAAAAAATACATCCTCATAAGGACTTTAGCAGGGTGTAGTTGTTAATGCTGGCCATCTTCAACTAAGCTCATTTTATATTCCAAATCACTGATCTGAGCTAAACATAAATGACATGGCATACTTTTTTTCTTTCTAAATGAGCTGCCAGCATTATTACCAGTTTTCCAGACTGAGGAAAAAGAAAAGGGGGACCCCCCCCACCCCCCAAAACAACCAAAACAACCTCCCCCAGAATCCCAAAACAGCCACCAATGAGAAGGGAAGGAATATTCTGTGAGAAAGTTTGCCACCTTTAAACTGGAAAGTAATGGGTTTCATTCTTTACTGTCTAGTTTCTTGTGTAATACTTTACATTTTTAGAGCAGTGATATAGAAATGCTAACATGTCACCGTGTCCATGCTTTGGAAAGCATGGCAGCTTTGCACAGCTGCTTTACTTCATTTCACAGCATTAAATATGATTCAAAATGCCAGTTTTAAAAGTATTTTTTCCATAAAATTTTAGTATTTTATGTCACTTGGGATTTTGGAACAAATTTGGAATAATGGTCTGCAGAAATATATTCAGTATAAATACAGTGAACTGACATCTGGATATAGTTGAAGAAAATAAATGATACCATACTCAATTGCATGTTTCTGGTGCTAAAACCCAGTACATTTCAGAATCTGCAGAGCACAAATTTGACCTTTGAAGAAAGAAGATTTCTTACGCTGACACTGGAAATTTATTTTGATGTTAAATAACTTCACACAGTTTTTCACATGTGGCTGATTTGAGGGGAATGAAGTAGAAGACTGGGTGTGTACTGCTGCCTGTTAGAAGCATTTCAAGAGTTTCTGCATTATTTTTATTGTTTAATATAACTATGAAAATCTTGTCACTATGACATGTATAATCAGTTATTTATATGTGGGGTTTTTTTTGGTGAAAAATTAAAATTCCTAGTGGTCCAAAATCGAAAAAGAAAAGGTACATTACAAAAATATCCTTTGGGGTGGGGAGTACTAGCACAATGTTCGTATTAATAATAAAAATCAGATTTTTGCAAATACGATGCCATGAAATGTAGTGCTTAACACTGCAGTCAGCTAGTTTATTTTTTCAATTGTCTGTATCAAGAGAAATTTTCTTCCTTTACAAATTTCTTCTTCATTCACCAAGACGAAGTTCTTCCAGCTTTGCTTGTTCCTCATTCCTGCTGTAGCTTTTATTTCAGGCCCAGATTCAGCAAAGGATGATGATCAGTGCTAGTATCAATTGCTTGTGATATACTAGCAGTTTCTGAAACTGGAGGGAGGTGCAAGGCATCATGCAAGGAGGAAGACATTTTGGTGGCATTTTTTTCTGTCTGGCAATTGGGGTTGGTAGCAATGCAGGAGGCATGCACACATGGCAGGACAAAGGCTGCTGATGCCCTCTCCCATTCCCTTGTCCTGCTTGGCAGAGGTTCTGGCAGAGACTGCAAGATTAGATTTATGGTGTTCCTGTGTCATCACAACTTGGGACTGGCTACCTGCAGTTTAGGAGTTTCTAAATTTTGTGGAAGGATACCTTCTTTGCCTTCACTATACAGTACTGGGACCCACAGATAAGAGACTCTCTGCTGTCTTAGGGGTCATTTTTTAATTGATTATTTGGGGGAGTAGGGAAGCAGGTTAGCTAGCTGATACTACTGTGGCAGTGGTTTTGTTGGATATTAGTCAGAAGTAGATGTACCTAATATCCTTTGTCCCCAATATTAGCTTATTTTTAAGGTGTTCATCTGCATGGTCTATCATACAGGGTTAGGAACATTAATGTAATGTATACTGATAGACTTTAAATATGGCTTGGTTGATAAAAATACTTTAACTTTCTGCCAGTGATACCATCAATAAAATAAGGCAGGGATAACTGGTGATGAATTCAGGGCACTGAAGAAAGAAGAGGAATGTGGTATGTCTGTAACCCTGCTTTAGGTGGAGACGTGTCGTGTCAGAGTGCTATTATTTGACCCTGGTATTTCTGTGCTTTTGGGAGGGTTTTTTTTAGTATCAGATTTTAGAAAAGGTTTGCTTTTACCATTTACCTCTGTGCCCACCCCACCGCTCCCTGAATTTTTCATGATGCTGTTGATACTGTGAACTCATACTTCATTTATATTAAGAATGCTGCAAAGTAGCAAAGAACTGATAATGCTGAGTGGTACACAGGGTCACTGCCAGTGGAACTGAGTATCTTATGTGTGTCTATTCTGTCCTTGTCATACTTACTTGTAGGAAACTAAATAGGAGCTGTGCATGTATACTCTGTTTTTCAGTGAATGCTAATTTAGCAGTAGTACCTTCTGTCTGATCAGTATGTTTTTGGTAGGTCATTTAAGCTTTATTAGTCTAAAAGAGATTCTAAAAGTTATATCATTACCAAAGCATATGTTAAAGAGTATTACTTTTGTTGAAAGTATTTAGATGTCTTGCAAAGCACTTGTGAACCTTTAGAGTTTTGTTCTAGACATCATCATAATATCTCCTTGTCTCAAAAGTGTCAGTGAGGTAATCTGGCATGCCATTGTCATTCAGTCAGAAATACTTCCACTCATATGGGTCTGGAGCTTTACTTAAGCATGTATTTGAGTCTAGCACTAATCCCTGTTTATTCGTTGGTTTTGCAAAAATGTGCACTGCCTTGCTTTGTAAATGGCAGGACAGGCACTTTTAGGCATTAGTTATTTAAGTGAGAGATACTGACTGTGTGACAGGGCACTTGAAGAGGCACAGCCTACTTGGCAACAGAGGGAAGTGGGGAACAGACTAGGGATGTTTTGGTATTTCTTGCTTTTCAGGATGCGTGTTACAGTTTCAGCAGTGATGCTCTTTAATGTGGGGTTGTCTAACCTGCCGGAGAGTGGGCATCAGAGGGAAGAGATAAGAATCAAGTGGTCCTTAAGGAAGTCGCTCATAACCACACATTTTAGTTGAGTGTAGTTTAACAGTCCCTTAGTAAAGCCAAAGATTTCTACTAGCTAGACAGTGTGAACAGTTACAAAATTTGAACTTGAGGGCTGTGGCAGATAGCGTGAAGTTAAGTGTCAGAAATTTTAATCATAGGTGACTGCTCTGACTCCTGTGAAAGAAAATATAATTTGTAGTAAATATAAAGGGAACTGATTCAGAGCAGGTGTAGATACATCCCCACTGAGTCAGTGGAGATATGCTAGTTAACATCAGCTGAGCATCTGGGACTTGGTTTAGAGACTGAGGAAAAGAAAGATTCTTTTCTTTCTAAATAGCAGGATAATGCTGGCTGGTGTTCCTGATCTCTCTCTCTCCGTTATTCAAGCTTTCCACTGTGGATTCCAGTTTGCCAGGTCATTGTGTTGGTATGCTTTTTCTCATTTTTCACCTAAAACTTTTTTTCTTGTCAGCCTCATTTTAATATTCTTTCTTTTTTAACTTTCTATTACATTTTTTATTAGCATGAGTTCACTCGAACTTTCCTAGTTGCTTCTCAGCCCTCTTGTTTCTTTACTTTCATTAAATATCCACCTCACCATTTAAGTGTATCCCATGATAAGAAACGTCTTCCTGTGTAACAAGCTACCCAAGTTCTATATTTATTTAAGTGCTTTGTTTTTTAATTTGTAAAGGATTCTCATTTGTTGAGGTGCTGTATACAAGAAAAAAAACTTGAATAAAAGCATATGCTAGATGCAATTAGTTTCAAATCAGTCATAGTGTATTACTGTGGCTAGCAAGGCAGCAATTGTTACTGTAGATTTTCCAGACTTTTCATAACAGTTGTCTTGTAGTTCAATCTAACTCTCAGTTGTGGCTGTTATTGGAAGGTCATTATATAGTGTTTCAGCATCCGCTATAGTGCCACTTGATTCCCGACTAGGGGCTCAAGTAACCCCAAATATGTAACAGAACAACTGGTATCACTGCCACTGCGTGGTAGCGATGGAACCTTGCATTATCATCTGCTGTGCTTTGTGGTACATACTTAAACTGCCCTGTTGTTACGAGAGAGGTGGCAGAGGCCTGCCTCTCATAAGAGGGAGGAAAGGCATTTTGAAATTACAAGCCTTTGAGATAGTTATTTTCAAAAGATTGTGATGTTTTCTTTTCTCTGTCCTTTGTCAAGTCCAATTAGCCTTGTCTTTGTGATCTAAAGTAGTGTGTTGAAGGCTATTAAAAACCCAGGTATAGATACAGATAGAATAATAGGGCACCAAGTACATTTTGACCCAACTACACGGCTATCTATATCCAAGTTACATACTTTAGAAGTCATAGACAAGTGTATATTTGCAAAGTAATTTAATCTGTGACTGATATGGTGAAGTACTTGAATGGACAACAGAAGTTTGAAACTTTCATAACATGTCAGAATAAACTTAATGCATTGAGCGTACTCCTACTTCTTCCTTCCTGTGAAGGTAGAGAATATTGCTGAAATGGTGGCAGAGAAAAAGCTACAGTCACATTCTTAGGAAAAATTGTCTATTAATGAGTATGTTCAAATTCCTTCCTTGATTTAATATTAAGCAAACTGGTAGTTGCCTATAAAAAGCCCTGGACAAATATGGACCTTGGCACATGCGATGCTGTGGCTGGGCTTTCTTGTCATGATTTTCTTCAGCAGTCTGTGTAAAGAGTTTTGGGACTGGATTAAATGAGTAAATATTACTAACTGAGGAAATCTTCCTTTCATCACTGCAGTCTTTCAGAACAGCTCTACTCTCCATGGAAAATTCACAGCTGTTCATGTAACAGCTGTGTGTCAAGCTGAAAAGGTGTTGGTTTTTTGTTTGTAACTCCTTAAAGTATGATAGCGTATTTTTTCAGGCAATACTAGGGGGTTTTTAGTGGTTCTTCTTTTTTTTGTGTGTGTGGTTCCCCCCCCCCCCAAAATGCACAGCTATCAAATTTTCTTATAATATGATATACTATCCAAATAAAATGTAACATTTTAGCCCTTGAAATAGTTCATTTCTTTTCCTGCATATATTTCAGTGTGGGCTTACTGTCCTTTGTTAATTTGCAGTGAGTTCTGAAATGGCCTGCTAAGCAAATAGGTAGCTGTCTCTGAAGCAAGATACTTGGGATTAAGTTTCAACATTCTGTCTGCCACCTGGTATTAAATGTCTTACAGGAAATAGTAGTTTTAGTAGTATTAAACATATATGAAATAATTTTCAAGAAACAAGGCAATTGTAATATTGTATTTTGTGCATTCCCTTTGAGAAAGTGCCTTATTGATAGTATTTATCTGTGTAAGGATAGTGTCAAAGGGTGAATTCAGGAATGGCCTCCTTTGACATTCTGGTGTGTACTTCAATGACACTGAAATAATATCACTGTCTTCCCGTATGGCTAGCTAATACTTCTGTGGATAGTTTAGATACTGCCTCTATAAAAGTAACATCTTCAGGAGACCTCAAGAAATAGAAAATCAGACTAATGTTCCAATAAAACTCCCCAAACCTCTGACTGGCAGTGTTTTGGTCTCTTATTCCAGCCTCACCCATTACCGTCATCGCTTGAGAAGCTTACAGAAAATAATTTTGTATGATCACTTTAATGCATTGAGTCTATATGTAGGCTGAGGGATAGGCAGCATGCTTGTTAGTGTTGCTTCAGTATATGCCTTAATAGTGTTCCAAACTGTAATTTCTTTCAAGTTCTGCATTGTAGAGAAAACTAAATCACAGGTTTCATTCTTTTATAATACACTAAACTAGTTACACCTAGCACCTTATGAGGGAAGTGGTATAATGGTTACACTGTGAGAGAAACGTATTCCACTGCTGTTCATCTTTCTTTTTTTAATATGCTCAGTGCAACACTGCATCTCACTTAGGCAAGAAAAGCAGCAATGAACATGGCAGAGCAAAAAAAATCAGTGCGTTCTTCATCTCAATGTGCATTCATTATAAAATCAATACAAATGTAAGTGCTGGTATTTGAAAGGCTGTGAAACAAGTGTGAAGGAATCTGAGAAGTATAGTAGTTCTGCTGAATTTTCTTTCATTTGTATTTTAATGGCAACTTTGTACAATCATTTTAATGTAGGTCCATCCCAAAATAGACACCTAGAAAAGCCATTGTTACAGAAATAATTTCACCTAGAGGAAGGATAGAGTTTAAAATATCTACAATGCAGAGTTCATAACTCAGCAAATGCTGACTCTCCTATAAAATGCCAGGTAACTTTAATACCTATAATAAGCAGAATTTATTTAGGGATAATGAAAAGCAAATATTAACCTTGACAAATGAGGTGTCAAGAAGACAGGACTTAATACAGAATTGAAATGGTAAAATGCTACCTTTCTTTTATGGTATTCCAGTCCTGAAGGGAGAAGGAATTCATTACAAAGTTTTGAGCTTTTCTCAGCTCAGTAACCTTCTAACTAAACAAAAGAATTTTTAGTCCTTAGGCAGGTTTTTCACACTAATATAGTTCATCCCTCCCACTTACATATTTCTAGCATATAGTCTACTTGGATGTTATTTCTGCTTACATATTAACAATGGTTCCGAGAGATTTCTCAGTTACTAAATTTATGGCAGTTAGCATAATGGACAGTCTAATTGACACTGAACAAACTTTTTTGAATCGATTGTGAAATAGCACTACTGAATTTATAAAGGCATAAACCTGACATAAAATATTAATCTTTTCTCTTGTCATTGGCCTTATCTTTTGAAATATCATAAAACACGCATTCTTAGCTTTATCTGCTAGTAAAAACATTATGCTATCTGTTATACTAGACATTAAAAGCAGTAAAATCCTGTGTCAAACAGCTTCATAGAGAAAAGACCTTTGTTTGTAACAAAATGCCGGTGAATATTTGCTTTCATTTGCAGTCAGTTCAGGTGCCTGTATAATTTTGATGGAGTTCCATTTATTCAAAAGGAAGGGTTTTTTCACAGTTTATGCCAAGGACTTTATGGATAATTAATTGTAATTGATACCGTAAAACTGAAAGCACTTCATTTGTGCTGTCATGTGCATTTGGGGTAGTATTGAAATAGGTTTTCTTTTGGTAGGGAGTTAGATGATGGCTAGCTTGCATGTAAATGAGATCCACTACTGCATTCACTGTAGCAAGAGATTTCCCACCATAAAGCCACTACTATTTAATTGTGCAGATGGACTACAAAAATGCTTAATCCAAACACTTAATGACATAATTGCTTAAATGGAGCATGCATATTCACTACAGCCAATACCAAAACAAGTATATGAAGTTGGAATTTAGACTAGAATTTTCCGAGCAGAAGTTCTGAGCTGCAGCAGTGAGGCACACCCTTTTTGTAAGGGTTATATTTTTAAAGTACTCGACAGAGAATCTGTTAAATTTGGTTGAGGATGTTACATAATTTCACTGCTGACCTGGTTTATCATTGTGCTCCTTTGGCACTTGCAGTACTGAACCGGTTGCTTTTCTTCCCTCCTTGTCATAACCATGTCATGGTTTTCTTAAGCTGCTTTTAGCCTGAAACTAAAAAGAGCACTTAATACATTTACTTTGGATTGTAAGCAAAATCTTCATTTCAGTTTTGATTGTTAATCTAAATACATTTCTCACTGAATTGAGTACTAAGAAGTTTAGAATTGGTTTCATGGTTTCAAAAATACACCACAAGAAGCTCTTTCTTGTTTCTTACTGCATCATGCAAAAGAAAGCTGGCTCTTCTGCACTCATTTCTGAGCAGGCTACTGAAGTCGTACTGTTATTTTTTTTGGAGAGACCAAATATGCTGCCAAATGATGTGTCATTCCACTCTTATTTGCAAGGTTTTGTACAGGAGGTACTTACAGGATTTGTAAGATTTTTACCTATTTTGCTGTAAAATTTTTCTGGTTCTGATGCAGGAAGGGCTTTTTCACAAATGTGCTACAATAAAATAGTTCACTTTAAAAGCAACACATTAGAAGATACCAATCTGTGAACATCCCGTGCAGGCCAAAATTCTCTAAGTGAATTTTGTTCTCAAATGCTGGAATAGAAATTAACAAAGTGGCTGCAGAAATGTTCTTTACGCATAAGTGCAGCCAACATTGCATGCTGAGTTAAATGTAAAATAAATGAGGAAACTGTATTGATCTGAAATAGAGAAAATATAAGTAAAACAGTATAAAAGTAAATTAAATTTCAATATTCAAAATTCAGATTCAATTTATCATAATAACTGGAACCACTGACAAATTCACTGAGTCTTCTATATTCTCAGACGTTTTTATTTTCGTAAAAACCTACCTGTAGAGTTGTAAAGGCCAGTGGGTATTTTGCAGATGCTGACATTTAGAAATGTTGTAGGTAGATCCACTGCAAAAACCTGTGTAACCTGGGATCAGTCAAAGTAGCATCAGAAGTGGAAAGCACTGAGCCTGAACACGGAGGTTGAAGGTGAGCAAGGAAATCCAGTTTTTTTTGGAAAGTGAGCCAGAATGCATGTTGTTTTCCTTAAACTGCTGTGGTGACAGCAGCATCAAAATGCATCCTTGAAGCCAGAATGCAGCCCCAGACATCTACCCCTTCGAAGAAATGCAGATTGCTGTTTCTGAAGAGTGACAAAAGCCCAACCTCTACAGTTGGTGGTCATTTCGGAGGCTTTGAACAGTGCTCATCAGCCAGCTCCAGAGAAGATTTTGGCAGGGGATTCAAATGGTGACTTTTATGCACCATCCTTTGCAGAGAAGTCACATGACACAAGATCCCAAAGACCTGCTGCTAGGCAGTAAAAATACCAAGCCAGGCCACTGAAGAGACTGTAGCTGGCATTTACCTAGCAGTGGGAATTCAGCATCAGAGAGAAGCAGTGGCACCACTTGAAGGAGGAGAACAAATGGGAGAGTAAACTTACTTAGTGGTCTGGTGAAGTCATTTAAGGAGAACGCTAAACTCCTTTCCACGTACACACAAGAGTCTACCGCTGATAGCTTTCTTAATTCCTGTTAAAGAATGTCCACACAGGACAGCCTGTAGGGTATCTTACCCTCTGCCATACCTGTAACGAACCTCTGGCAGACTTTGACAGGAACAGCTTTTTGGCCAAGTCTCTCTGTGGGTTGCGCTGGGAGCCCTGGGTGGCAGTGCACTGGATTCGGAGTTTCAGTATGTGTCTTCATGGCTCGGGACAGAACTGCAGGGAGACGTGGTTTCAGGAGGAGTTAAGACATTGGAATTACACTGAGGTGGTACAGGTGATAAATAATACTGGCCTGAGGAACACATAAATACATCTGAGCATTTAATATAGTATTATGTAGTTTGAGAAAATTAATACATCCTATGGTCAGTCCTCTTTTCTTTGCTTATCTGCTGCGAGCAGAAGTCAATTTCTGCATGGACACTAAGTATTTTGATGTTCTGGTGCTATTCAAGATAACATATACTTCAAATATTCTTGTTAAAATATTCAATTTGGCACTAAAATAATTCATTTTGTTTGAGTGTGGCCATGACATAAAATATAAAATTGCAGAAGTTCTAATAGATTTTTTTAAAATGAATAGGTGTTTCAGTGACTAAAACAAGAACCTTAAAAGCAGTATTTTGCAAGTATTCTACATTTCCTCAGGGAGAATATGAATATAATATTGGAGTAATTTAAATTAGAGTCAGCTTTCAGGTCATTAACTATTAAATGTACTTCTCTGCAGTATCTGCTCACTGCAGTGCATACATCGGATCCCAGTACCAAGTATTAGGTACAGGGAAAAACAGTATGTGATTTAGCAAGCAATGGGTTTATTAAAGCGAAACTTTGTAACTTTCGTGATAGTGGCCTAGTGATAGCTGGGTGGTGTATTCAGTGGAAAGATTAACAAAAGTCTTAACTGTAATAGTTAAAATAATAGCAGTGGAGAGTTCTTAAAAGAGTGTTTCTTCCCTTCTTACTGCTGGAAGGGAAAAAAAATTCAAACAACTAATTGAACATAATAGAAATTTCAAGGAGTTGCAAACAGAACAGATAACATGCAAGTAGGTGCAGTTATGGCCAGTTTAACAGGTGGTTTCGTGAACCGCTGAGACAGAAAAAACAGCTAGGAAGGGGGTTTTTTTTAGGCAGAAGTCTGGTATCCATTTAGCTCTTTAAAATCTCTAATTAATCTATAGATTAGTGTGATAGACTAGGACATCTTAAGGTAAAACTGATTAGTTTGTGAGAAGAATCCGATTTTTTTTTTTCTTTTTTTACCTTGGTATACACAGTTCAGACTAACAAAAGTATCTTGTCAAACTCCTTCAGTTGTTTGCAGCTCATCAGTCCAACATCAGCCAGTCTGAACTTTTTTAGCCTTTATTTGCTTCCTTTTATTCTGTTCCTTCAAGATTTTAATAAATAAAAAAAATCATTCATAGTGCACCGCATAAACCTTGGAGTTGAAGTTTAAAAGAGGAAACAACCTTTCTGGGGCCCTGCCACCCCCTTCAGTTTCTAAAGGAAAAGACTGCACTGCTGATAGATGGTGGAGTAAAGGGGAGATCTGTGGGAAAGCTGAAAGTACGTTGATTTACATATGTTACTTCACTGTATTTGGAAAGCGTTCCTGTTATGTCATGAAGTGGTGGAAAGTTCATGATTATAGCAGGCATAACAGCCTGCACCAGTTAGCTTTGCTTACCTGCGTCTGTGGCAAGCAGTTGCTTTAATCTATGGCTGAGGCTGGCTATGGAAATTCTATGGTGGAAAAACAGAAGAAAAAGATAGGAAATGTGATGGTGGGTTTTGCTTTGGGGTTTTTTGGGGCGAGGAGGGGGTTGGTTGGTTTGGGTCTTTCTTTTGTTTGGTTTTCTTGTTTTCTTTTCTTTTTTGAAACAGTCTCCTGAGAGAATGGATTTTAGAGTCCTCTTTATGTAAAAGGACCCTTTGCAGTCATGTGTACATGGTGCATTACTGAAGAATGGAAGTGTCTGAAGTGGTTGGCTGAGCAGCTAGCAGAGCAAGAGAAGTGTTGCGTGGGCATGGGCAGCTACAGGAATGGCTGTGAATCTCGCTTTGCATGGTCTTATCCGTCTTTTTGGTCACCTTGCTTTCTCTTGTATCTCTAGATCAAGCCACACCTATAATGTTTGGCCCTTCATTCTTGCTTCTCAGGTCTACCTGTGTGTGGGTATTGTTGCTGGCCACTGTGACCTTTTTTACTCATTTTACAATTCAGTGAGGGAAGCTGAGGCACTGCAATTCAGGAGGCCTTCGGTCAGCCAGTGTGTGATTGTGAATTACGTGACTGCGGTTCAGACAGCACAGCAAGAGAATTTGTTGCCTGGACAAATAGCAGACCCCTGCAGGTGTGCACCAGAGATTTTACCATCCATACCTAGGTCCTTTCTCAGGAATTGTACCACCTGGTCTCCATTCTATGAGCAAGAAAGAAGAAAACTTTTACAAGGAGATTCTATTCTACTAGTAGATACTGGCTTGAGCTCAGGCTGAGCAGTCCTGACTTCCAGAGGTAGAAGTGCTTCTGGGAAGCAGAGCAAATATAAAGCTAAGGGGGTTCAAGCCTATCCCTGTGGAGGTGAGGGTATTGAAGCAGCTAGGGTGTGAAGTCTCTCCACAACCCTAGTTGCTTCTTTCGTTGCCAGAGGATGCGGTGCTGTTGTCCAAGATCTACAGGTTCTCTGGGAAAACTTCCTTTAGATAGAGAGGCTATCTGGGGAGGTAGGTGACCTTGTATCCTGCTGATGTAAATGGAATTCTGATTCTACTTGGATTTAAAAGAGTGGGGGGTATAACTCATTCTGGGATAGCAAATTCTGCCTTCTTTTTGTGCAGATTCTTCTTTCTCATTGGCATTGCAGTGTGGGGGAAAATGCCATAAAGATGTCCTCCCTGCCTTTTTCTGTGGCTGCTTCTGCTATAGGAATTTGGTAGTTTTCCAGTCTGTTACTCAGAGCTGGTTTCACTAAAGAACATGTGAATTAGTAGCATTCTAAATAGACTGTTTTCTTCTCTAACATATTTGTGCTCTTACTACCTTACGAAAAATAAATGGAAAGATGAAAATGACAAAATCATTCTGCAGTGACAAATATAAGAGAGTCATAATTGTTATAAAGGTTCCAGGAAGAGGGTTTCTTTTGTTGTTTGATTTCAGTTGGGCTGGTACTAAAGGGGATAGGAATGATCTCTGTGTTAGGCGATGAGCAATTAATGCAACCTAGATCAGAAGTGAAGCAGAGATTAGCTGAACGAATGCTTGCATGTGACTGAAGTGACATCTTTATATGAGGCAAATGGAACAGCTGTAAGTAGTGATGCTCAAGACTTCTACAATATGGGCTGAGTTTTAAATAGAGATTGTTCTATGAACACTTCTACTGTCTCACTGAGGACATCCTTTGACACTCACAGGCTTGTGACCTCTGTGTAATAATGAAAATTGCTTATAGACAAATGTAATATAATTAATACAGTTTTTAATTTTTTTTTGTTGCATGTCAGTTTCTCAACTGGAAGGAGCTTGGTGAACTGAGCACTGTGTGACTAATGAGCTGTCTGTGGAGCATCTGCAGTCTGAATACGTGCATCTCCACAGAAAATAGTCTGGGAACCTGTGCCTTAATGAAACTGCAGACCACAGACCTAGAAAAGGTTATCCTGTCATTTCTACTAAATTGGCTGATGCCTTATTTTTTTTTTAATACCTTTTTTTTGTGCTTGGATAATCCTGATCTGCCACAGTCTATTCAGCTGCATTCTGTCTAATTTTTCTGTAATAAAAACTCAAGTGAAACAGCTACCTCTTAGATATTATGCTGCACTAATTTTTCTGTTTTTCAGGTTCTTTCTAGTGTCAAACACTTTCTTGTCAGTAAGTTCTTTGAAATGACATTAAAATAATAATTACTAGTCCTTAATGAATTATCAGTCTTTAAAATAGTAATAATAAAATTAATAGTAGCAAATATTGTTCCGAAACTCAAGGGCTGTTGTCCTTGGGAACTGAACATTGTTTGATTGGGTAATCCTGTACCAAAGTGCTGTATAGCAAAATTTTCAAGTGCTGAACCCATTACATACTGAATAAGCTGAGCAAGATTTAATTCTAGTGGACAGCCATAGTATATGAGACTTCAGTTGTATTCCAGAGTGTTTTCACAGTTCATGTGCTAATCTTAGCTCATTCCTCTGCTTGGCCTTAGCCTCTTTGTATAACCTCATGTAAATCATTTATCTCTTGACACTTTCCACTGTCCATTATACATATTTTACTGCCCAACAGGAGGTTTGGAGTATAATGATGTCAAAGATAGCTGGTTATTCAGTTACTGTAGTAATAGAAGCTGTATATGTAACTAAGAGAGATTACTTCTTTCTTTTCCAGTAATTATTTTTAATAGCTCTTCATACATTAGCTTCCCAAACTAAGCATATGATAGATCCCATTGTACTTCTGTAGCTGGATAGCTATTTCAGTTTTGGGCACTTGTAACCCAGGACAGCATCTGTATGACAGTTTCAGGATGTAGTACCTCAAGATTTCACTTCAGTGCAAATGTGATTGTGGCATTCTATTAATATTTGTGATAGATTAATCAACACCACAAAGCTTGGACCAAATACTGAGAAAATGTGATCTGTGAAAACATTGAAGGAACTGAATAATTCAATCTGCCCAAAAGCTAAGGAAATACTAGGTACATATTTGAATAATAATGTTTGGTTTTTTTCAAGCAGGAAAATACAAGAAAAAGATGTCATTCAAGAGTATCTTGCAGTTATCTTGTATTATTACATCTCGTAAGCATAACTGAAACAGATCGCCAAAGATTATCTTCTTTTTTAAAAATGTAAAGAACAAGTTGCTTCAAGTCAGTAACAACCATTAAATGTCAGTACCTGGTAAAATTATTTGTGTCTTTATCAGCATGAAGTGCCTTCTTTTGACTATATGTTGAAAGTCTGAAGTAATCTCTGAGGTATTTTAGTAGCACACTGTAAATTTTTAAGAATACAATGCAGATTTTATTTCTGAAGAATGCAACTTGTTGAGTGATTTATAGGGCTAACATCACTAAGCTCAGCAAATGCAGTATGTGCTGTGACTTTGTTTTGAGAAGCAAATAACACTTCATGTTATCAAATAGTCATAAAGCTTGCAATCATAAACCTATCTGGTGCTGTTAGCTAATCAGAATCATTCTTCCATGGATAATATTTTCAGATAATGTTTTAGTAAATTGCATGTTTTATTGCTTTTGTAACACAGTAACCATCCCTTCCTCTGATTCAGAAACAGGGCACATGAACAAGTCCCTTAAGAATATGTAAATCTTTGATGTGAAAAGATGTTGCCCTCTTCCACTATGTAAATTAATTTAAAAATACAATTTCATTATTAATGAATTGACTAAAAATGAAAACTCTTAGATTAGGAAGAAAATTATGGTCAAGGTCAAAATTAGTACTCAAAGCTCTCTGCAACCCTGAAGACTTTAAGATTTGCATTAACACTTCTGCTATTTCTAGTTTCCGTATAGTTGCTTTTGCAGTCTTGTCCTATGGCATACACTGGCTTTCAGTTTTTGAACTTGTACTAGAAAGTTTAATGCATACAGCAGACAGTTAGATGAAGGACAGAAAGTATACTACAATAATTTAGCTCATTTTCTCTCTTACAGAACAGGGTCACGACATCCTAATTGGAAACATAAAACTGGATGGTGAACAACAAAATAGACTGTAAAACACAGGTGCTGTCCTCTAATCCATTCCCTCTCTTCCATCATGTCTCCCATCTTCTTGCTTCTCACCTTTCCTGTGCCAGGGACAGAGATGGAAACAAAGGTTAAGTACAAGCTTTTGACTGCGTTACTCATTGTCCTGTGTTCTTTAAAAGCTCGTTGTTTAATTTCATAAGCTGGTGATGAGACACAGAGAATCTAACTTGATAAGAAATTTGCTGTTTGTTTTTTCAGATACTTGTACCAGAAATTTACAGTGAGACTGAACTGCAGGTGACCTGAATATGTGCCACTTCTGTCTCCCCAGGTTAGAAGGAAGAGGCTGTCCAGCAAATTCTTCCTAACTTCTTCCTATGAGATTTTATAACTGACGTTTTCTCTTCCATCGTGGACTTAGGACTTACACTCTGAACACCTGAATGTGGGATTAGTACTATTGCCTGAATGGATGTTTCTGCTTAACCCATTACTAATCTTAAAAGCTTCATTCCCTATAGCGAGTGGGAGATGTGGCACGCTGCTGAGAAGAGAACCTGGAGAGATCCATGAGGTTCTGAATGCTTGAGGAGAAGGAAGCCCATTGGGGAGTGAAGGATATCTATTATGGCAGGAGTAACTATGTGACTCTCTGAAGATGTGACCATAATTGCTAGCTGGGCTCTGTTGCAGAGGCTAGACCTCTTTGTGGTCCTGCTGGATCTGCTTTGGAGTAACCAAGATAGCCTCTGCCCCTGTGTATTTGGAGCTGTTATTGCTTCCTCCCTATTGACTAGCTTCACTGACCACTTGGTAGTTTTTCTTTAGGTGAAACAATATTGTAGACAATTTTTCATTTGAAGCCATGATTGCATCAAAAGAGATCTCTAACATCAAAGAAATGAGTAAAAATTCAGCTCCAGGCCCAGACCATCTGAGTCTGAGGGACCTAATGAAGACACGTCCCCACTACGTCCAGCTAATGAAACTTTTTACTCTATGGGTAGTGCCTGGTGTCATGCTGGAGCAACATCATTAATTGACAGCCAATTGAGTTTGGGTCAGCCATTTTGAGTCTGTTTTCAAGGATCTTAACAGCCCAGTTCATCAGGTGTGTCCTGTAAATCCACAGCAGAGAGCCTTTATTATCTCATCTAGTTGCTCTAAAAATTTAAAACTACTACAACTACTTACTCAGTGTGCTACAAGGGGACCCCAGCCCCTCAGGGTAGTCTTTGTTTATTTGGCTAAAGCCTTCAGCACTGGGAGCTACTGTCACATTATAGTGGCTCTAAAACAGAAGAGCGTTGATGATCGTATTATTGCCCTGATTAATAATCTTCATCATAATATCACTGCCCAGGTAGATCTGAAGAATGAGTGGTTGGAACCCATCAGGATCCAGACTGGAGCAAAGCAAGGTGACACAGTGTCCCCAGTTTTATTCAATCTGTCAGTACTCTACTGCACAAGCTAGAGGAGGAAGGCAATGGGTTCCAGCAAGAATGAAAAAGATAACAACTTTAGCCTTTGGCAGGTGACTTGGTGCTGCTGAGTAAATCTTGCAATGGAATTCAGAATGTCATTGAAATTCTCAGTCATCTACAAATTAATGAGCTTCAAAAGTCAGGGGGAGAAGTCCTATGTCTTCCACATCATGCCAATTAAAGACTCTTCCAGAAACAAGTGACTGCCCTACTTGGACAACTAATGGCACACCCCTTAATATGATTGACCCAGACAGCTCAGGGAAATACTGACGCCTTTATATAGTCCTGTGGGTTGGAATATCAAAACCTGAACTGTTGGAAAAACTACGTGAATGGCTGAGGCTGATCAGACAGGCTTCACTGAAGCCCCTTCAGAAGGTAGACATCTTGAAAGCATTTACTATCCCTCAATTGATTTATCTAGCTGACCATGCTGATGTGAAGGCCACATGCTTAAGTTGTATAAACCTAATCTGACCGTAAATAAAATATATTTGCAGATTGTCATGGTCAGTGGCCTTCTACGATGGAGTGACTTAATCAGTGGACAAGGGAAGGGCTACAAATGTCATGTACTTAGGCTTCTTTAAGGCCTTTGATACAGTCCCCCACAACATTCTTGCTACTAAACTGGAGAAATAGGGGTTTGATGGATGGACCGGTAGATGCACAAGGAGTTGGCTGGATGACCCTATCCAGAGTTACAGTCAGTGGCTCAATGTCCAAGTAGAACCCAGTAACGAGTGCTGTCCGTCAAGGGTCCATACTGGGACCAGTACTTTTTGATATCTTCATCAACAACATAGTGGGATTGAGTGCACCCTCAGCATGTTTGCAGACAACACCAAGCTGAGTGGTGGTTGATTCATTGGAGGGAAGGGATGCCATCCAGAGGGACCCTGAGAGGCTTAAGGAGTGTGCCCATGTGAACCTCATGAAGTTCAACAAGGCCAAGTGCAAGGTCCTGCACCTGAGTCAACGCAGTCCAACTCAAACCATTCCATGATTCTGTGATCAAGGAACTGAAGGCCCGTCAGAAGGAAGGAAAGTAGAAGGGATACTAGGTAGGAACTAAAAGGGACTTGGTAATCATGACACATCATCCTACGCACTGAGAAAATCAACTGGCTTTACTTAGGTGCATGGGTTGCCTTGCCTAACCTGGAAGAGGAACATGAAAATTAAGTGTTCAATAGCCCGATTATGTAATTTTTATATGTATTATATGTGTTATATATATTATATAATAGCCTGATTATATGTCTTGAATATGTGTTAAATGGCTTCCTACCAGGCTCTTACAGTGTCTTCAAAAAATCAATGGTGCTTCTGTGTTTATTCTGAAAGTTATTAAATAATAATTCTAAATTGTTAGTGCAATTGTGCCTATATTAAAAAGAAGTAATTTTATTGAGATTTGATAAGAAAATTAGCTTTAATAAGGCCCTGTGAGTAATTGCCCCAAGCGATTTATCTCACTTCAATAGTGCAGCAGCACACATATCTGCAATGTGTATTCTCATTATTAAAGACTCTTAGTACAAATATTTAAATATCTAATAATTGGAGACTTGACATTTATTAGAACATAGGTTTGGGGAGGGCTTAATAATGCTTTTAATATAACTTGACAGCATTAAAAAAATGTGCATTAATTCTGTTATTTTAATGCCTTAAATGAACAAGGAACATTACAAAGAGATGCAACTTGGATTTGTACTTTTCTTCCACCTTCTTCTGAGTCTGAACTGAACTGTGTTGTGGTTAGCATTTGCTCAAGCACTTGGAAGAAAAAAGGGGTATTGAATCTTAATATATTTTTTCCCTCACCAATGCAGGGAAAACATAACTTCATCTAGATAGTAATAATTTTTCTAAAGATTCATGATCTGTGTTTAGAAAGAGAGTGTTAAATGTGTCTAACTCATAGGTGGATGGGGAAATGAAGAGATTCTTTGATCTGAAAAACTCATAGAAGAATCATAGAAGCTGAAGTTTAGGAAAAAATCCTTCTGCTTGTTTGTTTGTTTGTTTTTCTGCTCCCAGGTAGAGAGGACAGTGGGCTGATACAGAGTCCCTAAAGAATCTAAGGATTGATTTTCATGATATTTTTGTGCCTGTATGAAGCAGAAGTAGTAAGGCCGAGAGTTAAATTCAAGAGCACAAACCATCTTATTTTTACTGCAGTCAGCACCTGGTGAGTGACTACAAATTTGATGTTTTTGGCAAAATACCAATTAATTTTCTTTGGGAGAAGGAACAATTGATAATTTTATTAAACAAGTTTACTGAGATAGTTTATGTTTTAAAATGCTGCTTTGGGGCTGTAATTTATTATGAATTTTGTACAGGCTCCAGAACTGGAGGCTTTTAGGTCCTCTGTAAAGATCAGTATTCAGTTATTTTTGGGTGAGATGGTTCAGAGTTTCCCAGTGGTGAAGGCAAGGCATCTGTTTTGCAGAATCACAGAAAAGAGTTAAGCAAACTTGAGCAGAATCTGTGAGAGTCTGGGTGCGTGGAGTGAGGCTTTGGGAGGGGTGAGTGGTATTTAAGGCAGAGTCTAGGAGGGTTTTGAGATGTGAATGCTTGAGCTGTAACCCTTTGCATGTTGAGAAGAATGTGGAGATTTGTATGGAGGTAGAAGTCAGTAGAAGTCAGAAGTGGCCAATGGAGTTTTGAGTGAGTTCATGTCCACCTCTGAGATACACGAGTGCCATTCTGAGCTTGTCAGAAACTATAAATGTTCCCATAGTTGCTCAATGGCATCTACTTATTTTCCAAGCTGCCAGGAAGAGTTTGAGATGGAGGGCTTTTGCCTACATCTGCGCTTTCTCCCTAAGCAGGAGTGGGAGAATGGAGAAGGCCTGAAAGAAGAAACCTTTCTATTCTTGTTGCCCCTAGCACTGGTGGGTTAGTATTGTGAAGTGTTGTATGTCTTTTGTTTCCTGGCAGCACTTCTTTATCCATGGCCTCTCCTTAAGTGACATTATTAGGAAACGCACAGAGCAGGATAAGGAAGAGATGACATCCATGTGTTCCTGCAGCTGTAGGCTGTTGCCTGTGTTGTTTATGCATTGAACGAACCCTGATTATTACTTCTTAAAGAGAGTTTTTCTTGGTTACCTGAGGTGCTTTGGCAGTTACTTTTTTCAGTTGTCATATATATCTTCATAGTTTGATGTCTAATGGCTGCTCATATAGGGTAGTCCCAAACTGGAACACATAGGGTATTCATGCTATATTTCCCAAAGATGGAATTCACTTAGCCTGCAGCTATTTATAAGAGTATATATTGACAAATGACACTCTTTTAATGCTGTCTGACAAGAACAGTGCTTTTTGCCAATTTCTGCTGCCAATAATAACAGCTGTCTGTTAAAGTAAACAACTAATGAATGTCTCCAAATGACCTTTTAGCAAGTACTGTCAACACTGACTACTCTACAGCATTTTCACCTTCCCATGGAATTGTCAGTGTTTAATTTTGAGTGTATAAAGGTAACTGATGTAACTGACAACTGTATATGTGGTAGTTTGAATGACATTGCAGCTGAACAGCTGGTCTAGTTCTGCAACTTGCGATGAACACTTGGGGTTGTATTGACAGATAACTTCTAGGGACAGGAGAAGTGCTTGCCTGTGTGCAAATTTCTTACATAAATGGCAACTAAAAAGCACAGAAGAGTTGTTCATGGCTTCATGTTAGTACAAATGCTCCTGCAAGGCCTGGTGGCAGCATGTTTCTAAGGGAGACAAAGAACATGTGTGAGCAATTATGGCTGCTGTGAGCTTCATACAAGGTTTAATCAGTCTGCATCTCATTCTTGACTTCATCATTTCTTTTAAAATACTTTCGGATTCTATCCAGTGTTAAGATGAAAAAGGGCGAGTCAGCACTGTTTCTCTACATGGATAAGAGGAAAAAGAAATTTCTTGCTGGGTCCTAAATTCCTAACTGACCAGTCAACATTGGCTGTGTGTGAGCATTAGGAAACGAGCTTTAGAGACTACTGGATCATATGAAGATAATGTTGTTCAAGATCCTTTGAAACAACCACAAACCTACACCTTCATAGAAAATACAGGGAAAAATAAGCTAAAGGCTTATTCCACAAGCTGGAATTGGGTAGTTAAAATTCCAGCTGAATGACAGAGTTCCTGTAGGGCTAGTTAACCCTTTGTATAACACAACTCTTCCTCACATGAGTAGTACTTCTTCCTCACATGAGAGTACAGAAAACGCACATTAGTTTTCTGTCTGGGGTACAGCGTGACGCCACTTTTTTCCCAAAGCACCTATATGTAGCTTCCAACTCAAAATGAAAATGTGGTACAAACATTTGAAGGTAAACAATAAGCTCCCTTGGATTTCAAGGAAAACAAACATCTCATCCTATTGTTTAGAGATCCTGATCTCTTGAGGCTGATGTCAGAAGCTCACTCTTGCTAATATACATGTGTAATTAAAACAATATATGTGAAAAAGTGTGGTCAGATAATTAAAACTTAATGAACAAATGAAATGTAGGCAATGGGTGTATTGCACAATAGGGTACTCTATACGAAAATATGGCATCGGGAATTTTAAAATATATTTCATTGCTGAAGTTTAAATATTTAAATATAAATAATTCTCATTTACTTGTTTTTCTGAAGTATTTTAATTATGAACAAGTGTTTCTTAAATATTTTAAACTATAGTTTCTTTTTACATGGCAAATAAAGTAATGATGTATAACTCTTCTTTAAATATTGCATTACTTCATTTGAAATGTATCCTCTGCTATTAGTATCTAAGCTTTATTTAGTTTCAGCAGACAGTGTCACAAGTCTCACTAGTGCATTTGATTAGCAATGTTCCAATAATATTTAAAATCAAAAGTTGAGGCAGAAAGAGGCCACGAGAAGTGTGTGTGTTAATTTCATGGCTACTGGAAAATATTTGTCTTCCTGCTGCAGGCTCTGCAGCAAAAAGCGATGCTGAATGACTGCTTGTTTCAAGATAGTGTTTTGGAGAATTACGTTTATGAATGGCAGCAAAATCAACAACCTAGAGGATATCTGGACAAAATTACTGTGCAGAAATCAAAACGTGACCGTTATGAAGTGTTTCATGCTAATCTGAACAAATAATTCCATGTGGAAAATACAGCGTTTTTATCCATTTGCAGATCATTTGAAAGTCAGCTGCATTGTTTCGAGCAGGATGACTTCAGATTCTTTCTGGTGTGAATACAGCTGAAATGTAGGAGTCATCTTGTAACGTATGGTAAGTGCTCAACACAGTGGGCAAATAGGGATAACTTCTTTCAAGAGAAGACTTAGACACAAGAAAACAGCAGGACTCTGGCCACAATTAAAATATTGTAAGAACAGACTAGTGAAGAAAAACACTTGTAATGTGTAAACGTCTTTGAAGGAGGTCCTAAAGAAAGTATTGAAGCATTTTAGGAAGTTCTTGAAATCTGGACTAATTAAGAGATACAGTATCAATTATTTAGGTATTTGTGCAACTGATTATCTCTTCACATAGTTAATACAACTATTCACATGTCAAAAATTAACCACGTATATAAGTGCTTTCAGAGTAGAGCTAAAGTTACCTATATTGAGCAGCTGTTGCCACGTAATATATTGTGATATTCAGTTTTAGGATGGAAGCATTCTGATGTAATCAGGGGGAAGAAAAATTATGTGATTTTGAGCTGACAATAATTTAATTGTAATGAATATTACAGCTTTTATACATTTTCAGTAATATTAATTCTGTTGGTAATATATAGTGTATCATCCATCCTATTATCACTCATTTATTATTATCCCCTTTAGTAATTTGTACATGAAATGTAAGAGTTTTTCCAGTTCTCCGCCCATTAAGAATACCACTAAAATCTGTATTGGTTTAAAGACCAGGATTTTACCTGAACATGACTTAGTTATTAGCAATAAGGAAGTTACAGAACCAGGAAGAGTATTTTCCTCAGTGTTATCAACACTGTTCAAAGAGGAGTATAGAGAGGACAGGTTCTATCTCAAAGTCAGCCTAACAGGATAACTGCTACCAATTTTCTTTTTGATCATGTGAGGGACAATGCCCTGTTAGCCCTTACTATGGGTTATAGGAAAGCTTTCCACCTTGTGAGTCGCAGGAGTGGAGGATGTGGCTATATGACACAATTTACTTTCCATCTTGTTGTTACTACCTTTCATTACATAGAGATTGTACCTTTCACTTGCAAAACTACTGCCTAGGTCAGTTCTTTAAAGGCATGATATAGTGTGTTATTTAAGGTTAATCTGTGAAAGACGTGCATAATGCACAGTCCAAAATTCAGTGCAACAAAAGTAAGACAAATCCTGCTGTACCAAGGAAGACACCTTATTCTTTACCACTAGCACAAATGACCGTGTAATTTGGAAGATTTACTACAGCTGTAGCTCTGGTTCCATAGTATAGAAACAGACTGTACAGAACAGATGTGGCATGTGTGCGGAGAGTTTGAGTAGAATTTTAAAAAGCCTTTTGTATATTTGCATATTGTAGCATGGACTGGTCTCAGCATCAGATCTTGAAAGCTATTTTTCTCACAAAGCCAAGAAACCATGTTACTCTTTTTGGCAGGAAGAGGAAGATATAACAGTGTCAGTGTATGGACAAAGTTGGGTCTACAGTGGCAGAACCCAAAATTCAGGGAGCACCAGTTTCCCAACTTCCCCCCAGTGCACTGGACACAGGTTAGTATCCTGGCTTTTTATGCTGCTAGCTTCATAAGCTGTCTGCACTGGAGGACACTTCAGATCCACAGCACGGGTCTTCATTAATTCACGAACACGTAATTGACATAAATTGTTATCCCCTGTAGGGAACAGTATAGTATACTTGAATCCTGAAAGTACTGCTTGGTTTGCGGAGATTGTTCGAGCACTTTTGTGGTAGTAATGTAAGGCAACTGTTTGGCATGGAAATCTCATTGCCAAACACCGAAATTTAACAGCACTGGAAGCAACTAAACCCCAAGATTTTTAATGGTAAATTTTAGGTTGGTCTGGCTATTGAATTAATATAAGTTAAAGAACTGCCGCCTCCCCTTCCCCCCAGTTGCCAAACAGGAAACTGAAAACCTTTGATGTGGTTTCTCTCTGTAACACAAAAAGAAAATTCCAGAATAAAATGGCTTTTAGTATTGTTGTGCACAATATAAGAAAGCATACTGTAAATTAATTATTCTCTGCAGACCACATAATTATGAGACTCAGATAAGCTTTGACCTTTGATGCATTCATTTGCATAGTACAGCATAGAGTACCATGTCATTGTGTATTTTTCATCATCAACATGTGGTTCTACTGATACCAAAATGCGTTCACTTAAAATGTTTTATTGTGCGAGTTTTAATTGGAAACATATTCTTGATATTATTTGTTGGAGTAAAGTAGTACTGAGTACAGTTTCTCTCTTAATGCCCATTGGCTTTTGACACTTGAAAGGCTAGAGTAGAATTGGATATTGAGAGCACTAGATACTGATCGTAAAAAGCCCATAGAAACATTATGTTAAACTGTCACACGATTGTTATTTTTCTGTTAAAAGGGGGCAAGATGAGTTAATCGCTAAAAGTAATGTATGCAAAAACCCTCAAAAACCTGAATATTACCTGTGTGGCTGATTATGCAAATATGAATTCAGAGTCATAACTTTCTAAAGATCGGGAAGTACAAAATGGTGACTAGTGTCTGTGGGTTTTTTTAGTTAGCGTCAAAAATATTTCTTCAGATAATACTTTCCTTTTTCTGCCTGGGTATTTAAATGCATAGCTTGTTTAATGCTTAAATATAGGAATTCCTGCAGAATAAAAGGTTAACATTAATTTTCAATTTAAAGCTCTGTTTCTTCTCCAAATCCACAAGAGAAGAAAAGTTATACTTGCAGGGTCCAGTCTGCTTGCTATCTACATGACTGACCTTAGCAGAGGTGAGGTACACAATGAAGTTTTTATACACTGTGTGCAGACAAAATGAAAACAGTTAAGAAATATTGTTTATTAGTAGGATATTTTAAATACAGATAGTAACATGGTATGCTAGACTGGCTTCTTGGCAAATTACTACAATGGACAGATGGTTTTTCATTATCTGTTGTACAGAAATACAAGGCTTGCAACAGTGTGTTTTGTATTGATGCTTATTCATCTGTGAGAGAGTAATTTTCAGGCTGCTTGTCCAGAACACATTCTAAATCTTCCTTTGCATCTGCAGAACATCTGCTTAAACTAGGATTGTCAGTGTCAATATTTTATTGCTAGTAAGCCACAGGCTGTCTTAATGTCTTCCCAAAGCCAAAGAAATGAGTATAAAATAGGATTTCAGGGCTGGGATCCAGGGTTTACTGTCTAGATGCATTCTTCACTTTCTGTGCAGTGTAAAATCTTACTCAATTTCCGTTCTGCTCCTGGTAACATATCGTCTCAACAATTAACACAAAAAAACCAATTTCTCTTTGTAACAGTTTACAAGTGGTGGGAAAAAGATACACTTAGTTTAGCAATTTATGTAACCAATACATTTGGTGGCAAGAAAAATTGTAAACAATAAAAGGCCATGTTATAAACATGTTAGTAGGATGCATGCCTGGCATAATTACTGTAAAGAGGGAGGCAGAGGGTTTCACGTCTAGAAGATTTAAAATTTCTGAAGATACAAATTACAGTCTGTTTCAAAGCCTCAGTATAGATGTTCCAGTAGATAACAAGGTGCATTTTTCATCTCCTTCAGGTACTCAATATTTCATTAATTTTTTATGTGCCGATATTATTGTTGTTTTCCTCTCATTCTCCCACCCCTCGTTGACTTCCACTCTGTCTGATGTCTGCTGGAAGCGTAAGCCAATGTAAAAAGTTTCAAGGGCACATATGAAATAGCAGATGAGCACTCTCCATAAAATAGTAGTTTTCAATGAATTAAGAGTATGAGATGGTTTTTATAGTCTTCCTTTTTCTCTCATGCCTCTTGAGTCCCTTGCTTATAGAGATACAAGGCTTACACGTATGTACACAGTCTTCTGATAGGGCTGTCATTAGATTTCTGTGTCCCACAATTGGGAATTAAAAAAATGTTCCTATTCCTTAAGTTCTGGTATAGGAAGATGCTGAGTAAATGCCTGGACTTACTGACATGTAAATGTAGCGCTGAAGGTTCAGATTCAAGCTCTGACGGAAACTATTCTGTTTTTGTTAATTCAAATCTGGGAGGAGAATCCAGCTCTCTTACACCCTAGATGAGATAGCTAGCCATCAGATATGGGATCAATATTTGAGGCCAGTGGCAATGGCTGGATTTAATACCAAAGTTTTTTAAGTAACAGAAGAGCAAGTTCAAGGAAGCTTCACCAGTGATTGCCTGATGTGTATAGTATTTAGAGGCCAGTAGAAAACTCTGAATTAAACACAGGTATCCCATATGTGTGTGAGCATACCAGTTATTATATAGTATATTTAACTTTAGTTATTTCATCCTGTCATTTTTATCTATCATTGAGAGATACTGGTGATTATTGGAAATGTTGTTAACTGTACCATGCTGTAATGTGAACGCTGTCCGTATGTTTTAGCGCATCACTGAATATGACTGTATTCTGTTTCCTAAAAAGAGGAAATATTTCTGCAGCATGATTACTTCACCTTCTCAGTTCTTTTGGATTTGGATGATTTCAATGAGAGGTTAATCCTGATCTAGAAGTTGCTCTAATGTAGTGGTTTTTCAGATGTACATTTGTAAGTCACAAAAACACTGTGTTTCTGCCCTAGGTTAGATTTGAAATGCTGATGTGAAACACTTCTCTGTGCTCATGGGGTCATCTAGGTTCCAGAATAATCTCCATTAAAGAAGTTGTGTGTGTGTGTGTGTCCAGTTCTTTTATCTGTATTGAAATGTTTCTTCCTGTATTCTAGACGTGAGTAAACTAAACTTCATTGCCTTTATTTTAGAGTTTAAGATAAAACATGCTGAAAGTGCTCTTTTTTTATTTCTCCCTATATACTTTACACACTTCTTCTCCTTTCAAAACACAGGGTAAGTATAAATTTATTTCCTATCATGTATTACTAAGACATACCTAATTACACAGCTTACCTTTGATACTCCTTATTTTGCATAAGCGTTGGCATTCAGTTCTAATGTGTGGAAGTGAATTATAGGTATTGGTTGCAGTTGTGAAGCTGTTCTGATTGAATGATGAATTCCCTGATGTGTTTTTCACTGTTCACTTTGTTACCTGGAGATGGAAAAGCAAATGAGTACTAAAATAGCTAGTTTAGTCAGTGCTGCTTTCAGGTGAATAATGTACTGTAGCTCGTACATGCAAGTGCAAGGTCACAAATACAAAAGATGGGTTTCTGGGTTTGTGTTTTGAGTTAACATCCTGAAAAAAGCCCCAGCTACACTTTCAAAAATACTGTGTTTCGTTTACTCAGGCCTTGGTCCATTTAAAAAGAATTTAGTTCAGTAATACATTTCTTGGATTCCTTTTCAAAGACTTCAGTTTTCACCAATGGTATTTCCTAAGTGCGTAAACTGAGATTTCTGACAGTGCTTAGTGCTGTGCCTGCCACAGCTGGTGAATGCATCTTGAACCCACTTCACCTCGAGTCCAGTGTCATTCTGTGGTTACTTAGAGCAGTGACTTTTCGTTTAGGAGTGACAGAAAGGATGACTTCCCTTTTTCAGTTGCAGACATTGTGTATGTTGTAGATACTGATGCACAGTTACTATCTTTACTCATAAAGGACAAGGACATCACCTTCCCATGAAAATTCCAGGATCATCATACAGTAAGGTTTATTAGTGTCAAGAATAGCACCAAGTATAGTTGGATAATTGGAAAGGAATCTGTATTGTACTTCATCTTTTATATTTATTGATTTAGATTTGATATTTATCTCTTTGAGATAGGATTGAACATACTGTGAAGAGAAGGGAAAAAGAAACATTCATTTGATTCTTCTCTACTTTCCAATTTGTAAATCTTCAGTAATTCTGTCTAAAATGAGTGGGAAAAATAATGGGAAGTCATTAGAACAAGAGAATCAGTGAATCTGCTGGAAGTTTAGGATTCATAACTTTGGATACTATTTTCCAAATTGGTAACTGTAGATGATTATGTAAACCAGATCAAATTAGGGTTTTTTCATTTTGGGGAGGCTTGACCTAATCCCACCTTCACACTGTGTGTTTCAATGGATGTTGCTGTTGAGAAAAAATGGTCACTATTCTGATCTGAGCTTTTCTATCTGTTGATCAAAATGATCTCTTTTATGTATCTTGCTTCAGCATGGACTTCTAACTTCTCTGTGAACTTTTCTTCTGTGCTAAGAGTTTAGTTATTTGCATCTTCCCTTCACAAAGAACATTGCCTTCCGCATCTTAATTTGATGAAGGATCAGCTTGTAATCACGTGGAATCGAAACCGTTCAACCACACACACTTTGCATCTTAGCACAAAGCAACCTTTTGCTAGGGATTATTTTCAGAAATCTAGGGAATATTTTTTAAAATCTCAAGTAGATGAAAGAACCAATAGCACGAAGATTAATAAATGACTATTCTGCTATATTACTTCAATGAAAACAAGCATTAGGTTTCTTTTCTAATACTTTATCCTGTGAAAATAAGTCTGTAATTTTACATACAAAACAATGTTGATTTATAGTAGTTGAAATAATGTGCTATGCACAGTATGTACCTCTGGTTTCATTAATCCTTAGAAAAACAAGTACTAAAAAGGACAGAAATGAACATTCCATGCTATTTGCAAAAAGACACCATTATTATAATATTTTGCTCCTTCAGTTAACTGTAGTATGACCAGGGATACAGACTTGCAACATGTAAACCGAATTTTCATACAGGAAATTTTACTTGTGAACTCTTTGAGCATATACACAATGTTTATTTTTGTTTCTAGTCAACAATGTGTAAATATGTTCTGGTATGTATTGCAGTATTAGCAGGATGATTAACAAGTTAGGTTAAGGTTATTGGTAAAGTGAATACACAGCCCAGTATTCTACCAGCCAGTTTTTTAAAGACTTCCATAATCTATGTATTTCTTGAATCATCCTGAAGCAGCCATGCTCTGGGGACAAGCCTGTCAGGTGCATGTCACTGAAGTGTTTCCTAAACCCTTTAGTTGCCACTTCTTTATACAAAACAGAAATTGACTCTTACAGCTTGATAGCACAGAGGCAATGTATATTAAAATCATCTTACATTATCCCAGATATTAGCGTAACTGTATTTAAACTTCAAGCAGCAACATGACATCCATCCCCACTGCACTTCTAGCTATCCCCTCCAGCCTTCCTGCTGAGTAATAGTAACATGGATCTGATTCATACTAACATGTTTGCAACCTGAATTCTGTCTGGCACTGTTAGCAGTAGGATTCTGATGCTAATTTGTGCAGTCTGTAGGAGTTATACTAGTACTTCGTAATCTGTTCCAAATACTCATGAACAAGTAAGACCTGATGAGCAGAGCAGAGATGATACTGCAGCTAACAGTTATATTTTGATCCTTGTTTCTAGATGCATATTATTACTTTTTATATTGTTGCAATAAGGGTAATATTCTGTACACAGATCTATAAAGCATTTTGATCAGTCTCCTGATCAGACATAAAATGCTTCATAGACAAATGCGTATCTGTATTTCTACAAAGGTTAAGTTTTACAGCCTAAAATCAGCAGCTGTTTCTAAAGAGAGTTTGAAGGTTATTTTGGTCTAACGTTACTTCTGTTAAGGTCTGAGTCTACAGCTCAGCAGTGCATTCTGTAGAAGCATAGCAGATTTCAATTCCAGTAGCTAAAAGGATGAACTGATTGCCTTCATTTGTCGTTAAGGGAACAAACAAAAAAACTCACCAAAAAAACAAACAAAAAAAAATCTTGAGGAATGACAACCTACTGTGAAATGAAAATTTAACTTACGCTCTGATCAGAGGCAGTGTCAAGCATATTATTTTTTCTGTTGGATGTGCGAAAGTTCCTTAGACAGCTATTTCTAGCTGTGGATTACAGCATGAGGAGATTAAATTTGTAGTTGCCATATGTGATTTAATATTGCTTTAAATGTTGTGATCCTCAAAAAAGTATGTTGCAGAACTCATCATAAGCTGAACATTAGAGAGACTTCCTGAATGAAGGTGGTAGTTACCCAGTAATTTCCTTCTGTGTTAATTGGAATAAACAGCTCATCAAGCCAACCTGAAATTTTAAGGTAATGACATTGCTCCTTATGGATGTTTTCTCAGCATGATGTGTATAGCCTTGTGGTTATTAGTACAGCAGATAACTGAGTTTTCTTGACACTTATTCCAGCTATTTGCTCTGCTGGAATTTTACAGATACATATTACTGCCGAGCGTTATACCACCATGAGAATGTCCTTGACAAATTAGCCTGCTGAGTCTGCGTATAAAAGGAAGTCTATCAACTGATTTCATCTTAGTTCTGTATTCTTAAATTTCATGTTATTTGCACCATGTTGTTCTGGAACATAAGGATCAAGATGGTGTTGGATTAAATGAACATTAATAAAGGTTTGGTTTTTTTTTATATAATGCAACTATTTTTATATTTCCCTTTTGTGATTCCTTTGCTTAAAATCGGTTGTAAGTATCAAGTATTTTTGCAACAGTAGATTTTGTGTGTGTGTGTGTGTGTGTTCCCGTCCCCTGAAGGTAGCATAAGATTTGGTTTGTCAAAACAAACTTTGTTTGCTATGGGGAAAACAGTACAGTGAGAGAGCTCCTCTTTTGGACAAATGCAGATGTTACCTACTGTTACGAGCTTTCTCTTATGTATGTACTTCAATACCCATATGATTTGACTTTTGATGAGTCCTGTGTGAAGCACATATACATGGTCAAGGAGGCTCAAAAATACTTCAAGACCTTAATAATGTGATAGCAGATACTTAATGAAGTAATTATTTCTAAGATTAGGAGATGCTGATTACTTTTAAGAAGGGTAATACTACAGCAGTCAATTGAAAAGATATTAAAAGTAGCTAGGGGTCTTAGGTACTTGAATTTCTAGCACTGCATTTGAATTGGTGGGGTCTCTCTTGGGACTTCCAACAAGAAACTTATTTTTAAATGCTCATTAACTCTAATTTCAGGTCTGCCTTAACTTAAACTAAATGTAAACAATGGTTTTTTCTCACTTTTCCTCTCCAGTTCTTATCATTTACCTGAAAAACAGTACGACTCAAGTTACTGCTTCCATTTAAGTAACATTTCATTCCTTTCTAAACATTCAGACATACGCTTGTATTTGTTTTTTATTTAATTTATTGGTTCTTTATTCATGGCCACAGAAGTCCAAAGTTGTCATCACAGCTTTGAACTTGTGACAAAATTATGTTTTGCCTTTGAAATTCACTTTCATCAAGTGATTTCAAAAAAATAAGCCATCTTTGTTGAAGTTGACTTCTTTGAAGACGCTATTTGAATGGTGATTTTGTAGCAGTTGGTATAAATAGCCACTTGAAAAGTTAAAAATAATAATAAATCCTGTCCTTTGAAACCTTAAATCAATCTATGCATGATCCAGTGGAAGACTGTATTCTTAAGCTGATGTCTGTAACTATTTTCTTGCTATGGGACCTTTTAGCTTAAAAAACGTTACGTTAAAATTTCGCCCATTTTCATTTTTCCTTTTAAAATATGGTTCTGCAAGTTTTATGTTTACCAAAAGAGATTAATGATAATTTTCAGGATAATTTATGAAACTTGGAACCACAATATTCTTCCCTAAGCTTAAAAAACTTAGTAAACTTTACTAAATTTATCCTGTAGGAACAGAATTCTGTTTATGTTTGTGTGTGTGGTGTTTATCCTGTGTTTTCAGTACGTTGGAAATATTAGACCTGCATTAAGCAGAATTCTGCTACCCTCTCAAATAAGCTGTCTTTGTAGGCATAGCAGAGATACTGTGTTGAGTGAATGAGTTGCTTGAAAAAGATGGGATCTGGACTCCCAAAAATCAAAAGTAAAAGATATTGTTGAATTAGAGAGGGCAAAACAAATAGTACTATGGTCTTAAGACATTTTCAAAGTCTTAAATCTATTTTTCTGCATGTAGCTGTTTTGTTGAACTGTCTACAATGTATGTCACAAGTCAGAATTATACAGGATAGTAATGACACGATTCTTGTTGTTTTAAATGCATTTTTGGTTTGTTTTGTTTGCACTTGAACTTACTTTCCTGACTAGTTCTACAGCAGGTTTCATAGATTTGTGCTTGCCTTAAAACACAGAATGAAAGCAATGAAATTATCATCTTCAAAAGACAGTGCATTAGGTTCTGAAAGCAATTTGTGCATTTCATCAGTCTTCTCCTGAAATTAAAAAAAATTGCTATAGTATATGTGATGTAAAAGCAAAACCTCTGAGTTAGAGGTGGAGCACTGAAGGTACTGCTTTTTGTGTCCTCCTTAACTGCATTTTTCATAGAAGCTGCATGGCTTGCATTTCTTTCCCTCTAACCTTTCTTTAGTCCAGTTCAGTAAGGTACTTGAGCAAATGGGTAACTGTGGGTCAGTAAGATGAATGGGACTGGCAAATGATTAAGTGCCTTCCTGAATCAGAATCTTTGGTCTGATTGTGTGATATGTGGAGCGAGCTTAATAACTGCTTAGTGAAAACATGCTTCAAGAAAAAACAAATCAGTGTTCACCCATCTGGTCTGTGTATTTTGCATAGTGAAAGGAGGAAAGTAATTTCTTGCACTGAGAACCACTCTTTCTGGTGAAAAATGGGCAAAATTGTTCCACTGAACAGTGTTAGTTATAGTTTAGCCTTAGTTGCAAAACTGGCAAAGTTTTAAATTGGACCTGGTTTGCTTTACTTGCACAACTTTCTTGACAGTGCAGTGAACGTGAAATGTTTGTGCAAGGAAAGATCATCAATTAGAGAACCTACAGAAGAAAAAAAACCTCCAAAAATGCTCCATTTCAGAGAGAGTTTTTTGAAACAGCCAGAATCAGAAGATAGTCAATGTTTTATCATTTGCTGTCCTGCAGTGGAATACTGTTGTCTTAAATGCACGACAACAAATTTAATGCGGAGTTGTTGTAACTTTGTTGATCTCCACAATGCCCAATTCTTTTTATGTTTATCATTACATGTTTATTGTTGGTGGTTATAGTTTACTGTTAATGATCATGACTTTTTATCTGTCCATAGAGAAACTGCTACAGTTATTTACACTGCTGCATTACTTAATTCTACATCTGTAGTCAGTGGAAATAAAATCTGAAAATAGCCATTAAAACTTACATATGGGAAAAAATTACATGTTCTTTTTTACAGTAGGAGGAAGGACAACTGTCCTTAGACATGAATTACTGCAATTTAGTTTTAATTGTAAGTATGCCTGAGTTTTCATAATAAGAAGCAATAAAACCTTTGTTTGTGTCAGTAGTTTTTTGGTTTTTTTCTAATGTTGATTTAGGGAAAAAAAATAGAAAGTAATAGAACAGGCACCACTAGAGCATTTATGTTCTATAATGATTCTTTTTCTAGCAAAGCTTAATTGTTAACAGACAGTTTGAAAATGTTTAGATTAGTTCTCACTTAAGAAATACTCAGAAGAAGAAGACAGTTTTTAGTTCAGCAAAGTTTTCTGCAGCATGAGTCTCCATCTATCAAGAAATGATGTTAGCAGACAAAGCATTTTTGGTAGGAAAGAATACGTAAGTATTTTGGATGATATGTACAACTACAAAGGGAGTATAAAGGAGGAAGGTCACATCCCTAAGCACAATCTCCTGATTGATTAACTGTTATGGTTCAAGTAGGGGAACAAGATTCAGGCCCATTGATTGTCACTGAGCTTAGTCTTAAAGGAGGTTTTGTTGTGAATGGTATTTGTGATATTCTTGTTGCACATTTTTTACAAGGAAGCAAGAAGCCCACCAAACCACAGTTTTTCTGATGGATTCATGACACTTTAGTAAAATCATGGATATAAGTGAAATTCCTATCTACTATTCACTGGCAGTGTATCTGTAAAATTATTTATCTTTCAGTAAACTAAAACTACAGAAATACATTTAGGAGTTTATTGAACTCTTTCAGTCTTCCCCAAAGCTTTGGCTTTTACTTTTTAAAAATGAAAAATCATTGATATCTTTTAATTTTTTTTTCCCCCTAATCTGAAAGTCTAAATTTGTCTTAAAGTACTTTTTGAAAGAGTAAAACCATGAGGAAGTTTGTCATTTAAACCCAAGATGAAAATAATGAGGTTCTAGAAGCAGAAAAGGAAAAGAAAAAAAGCTTAATTATTAACACTTTTCTCAAAAATTTCAGAGACCAAATTCATTATTCTGACACTACCAGAGTGTTTTCTTGAGGCTTTCTGATAAATATAATGACCTTATGAGCTTGGGTGCTAAGGCAGTTTGGAGATACTTATTCCCGCATATCTTACTTCAGATCTTTTGTATCTGGATAAAATTTGCATAACTCATAACAGATAAATTTTAACATGGATTTAAAAATTTCTTCAACAGAAAAGGAATCAAGTCTTTGAAAGAGCTGATTTTGTATTTGTTTAAATTTTTTTTTAAGGCTATTGTTCTGTTTGTTTATTTGTGTATATACTAAGATTAAATGTATAAACTAGGATTAAACAACCTCTGCAAGATACTGGAAAAAATTGAAGACTTTTTTGATTCAAGACAGAACGGTTTCTATGGGGAAAATCAGTTTTTTTGCAGAGATGTGTAGAAAGTCATTAACGTCTCAAATTCCTCTCCTTCAATCTGTAGGATTAACACCAAAATCTGATTCCCATATTGAGCAATGCTAGAATGTAGGATTTTCAGTCTTCTACAAAAAAGAGTTCAGAGCAAGACTTTTTAACCTTGGTGCTTTATGACAGGTTGCATGATACATAATCCATTTCATTTAAAAATAAGACAAGAAATTTAAGAGTATAATAAAGTAAAAAATAAGGTTTCTTGTTCTTAATACAGGAGAAGAAATTTAGTCATTATATTAGGAAAGGGGCAAGCCTGAGGTAGAATTTATTCTGAAGTAGATTTTCTGGCTCTACATATCTTCTTAATTCAGCTGTTGTTCCTAGAAAAAGGAGCCTTTGTTGTTTTTTGCAGTAGTTGTTAACAATAGGACAAATTACTCATTCCTTAAGAATAATGCTCAGTTTTTCCATTACACAAACAGTAGTTCTGTGTTTCATTTCTAAAATACAAACGTGAATAGTTGAAGACACAATATAGAAAATTGAAGAGGGAAAAAAATACTGTTCTAGCAGAAGATCTCTTAGTTAAACTCCTTTGGGAATTTTTTGTTTCATAAAAATCTAAACGGAGTATAGTAATACTGCAGGATAAGGGCAGGCAGAGCCATCTTCTATCTGCAATAATAAGTGAATCTGTATACATAGAATCATAGAATTGTTTAGATTGGAAAAGACCTTTAAGATTGAGTCCAACCACTAACCCAGCACTGCCAAGACCACCACTCAACTGTGTCCCTAAGTGCCACATCTACATGTCTTTTAAATAGCTCCAGGGATGGTGATTCCACCCCTTCCCTGAGAGCCTGTTCCAATGCTGGACAACCCTTTCAGTGAAGAAATTTTTCCTAATACCCGATCTAAACCTCCTCTGGTGCAACTTGAGGCTGTTCCCTCTGGTCCTATTGCTTGTTATCTGGGAGAAGAGACCGACCCCCACCTCACTATATGATGGAATCAGTGCTGTGTCTGACAACAAGTGGGTGCAATAAATCTTGTCAGGGATTTACTGATACAAAGACCCCTGATACAGATAGAAAACTATGCGATCTAGGTGCTGAACTTTCTCTAATGATGTAAAATCTGGACCAACAGCTAGTAATGATGTATTTGAAACTAGAAGAAACAGTAAAAGTTGGGGCTTCATTTATTTCTGAAGGTAATATATAGTGGGAAGTAAGAACGAGGGGATTTTAAAGGACCACGTGTCTCATAAGAGCATTCTTAAGTCTCAGTTTTAATCAACACCTGCTTCTCTTAGTGAGATTAGTTGTGAAGAGGAGCATCTTGATGTCCTCACACGCTCATCAGCTTCAGAATTAACAGTGGCTCTGCACAAGCAAAACTGCAGGGTGAGCCTCTATGAGATCTTTGTTTTGTTTCCATGTAGGAGCCTGTGTTTATAGTGTCTGTTTCTGACTCTGAGAAGTAACTTTTTTAATGCAGCTCCACATCTCAAAGCAGAGGGAGTATGACAGAGTTTATTTTTGCTTTTGTTTGGCCATTTAAAAACAATTATTAAAAATGAATGATCCCAAAGGCAGATTTTCTAGCCTTTCCTTTTGCATTTTTAATGTTAATTGACCAGTTTCAATATGAATGAAAAGTTACTCCAAAGTAAACACAAGGTCACATTTTCTGCAAGGAAAAAAATCCCGCATCTAGCCTTTCCTACCTCTGTGGGCAAAGGCTAAGTCAAGCTTTCTACTTGATTATCCTCCCCGGTTAGTACCAGGGGATATAGCCTCATCCTCTCAGTTGCCTCTTTCTGGTTTTCTGTTAGTGATTGTATTTAATTACACGTTCTCCTCCATGCTCTTTTAAACTGGCTCCCTCTTGGTATCATGTATCAGAAGGGTCTGGTCTGCTCTTGAGGATTTTCATGGCATTTAATTATCGTTAAAATGTTGATTCCATCTCCAGTGGACCTGTGATATCAACCTTCATCACCCACTTGTTAATTGTTGAAAAAAATGATGCTGTTTCCACCATGATCTTTCTAAATATCTGCAAACTGATTTAATTACCTTCCTTTAAATCCTTTCCTGTAACTCTCCTCTAGTGTTATATACTATACTGAGCCATCCTAGTGCTCAGGTGGCTTATATTTTGAGACTGCATCCCATCACTATGGCCACTACTGTCCTTGTTTCCTTATGTTTTCTAACACTTACTTATTTCTTGGCTTTAATTTTAGATGGCAAACTGCAGCGGCCACAAATTTTTTTGTGGGCTTTTTACAGCACAAAGTCCAGTTACATAATGGGGTTAGGCTAGAGCAATCCCCACAGCAAAACAAAACAGGTAAACTGAAGAACTCTGTTACAGCTGTGTTAGGGGGATTATTAGAGATATAGCTGCAGCAGTACTGGAGACCTACCTGTAAGATTTGTTTGAATGGTTGTGAAAATTTCGTGTCCTTCAGCCCAGATACTGTTTCTTATGGAACTGTTTTTATTCATGCCCTGCTATTTAAATATCATGGAATTAGTTCAAACATTTTCTAAGATACAGGAAAAATTAGTAATACAATGTCATAAAGCAATTAACCCTTTTTTTATGCCACTACTGTATATAATGTAGAAATCAAATCCTACAGAGACCTCCCCATAAGTGAAGATATGTCTTTCCATGCAGTATGCAAAACATTTTGCATTCAGAGACTTCTTGCGATGTGTGTGTTCGAAATCTTGAGATCTAAGGGCTCTTAAAGGTCTTCCTGAGAGTTGCACAGTTGCTCAGCGTTTCTACTGCTGTGTAATTCTCCTTGTTACCAAACTCATGGATTGTGACTTACTGCTCAAGATATTTCTGATTGTTGTGCTTTGAGTTTGATGACTGAACATAGTAACTGTAGCACTTGGTATGTTAGATTAGATTTAGAAAACTAAAGCCTCTTGTTAGGATGTAATTCCTTCCATGTAAATGTAAGGTTAATGTGATGCAAGCTCCACCGTCACCCTTTCTAAGTCGCGAGCTGTGCAGTAAAGAGTATTAAAAAAGCTTCATTTGATCTTGGCTGTTGGGTCTTTGGGGAGAACAAATAACAGGGGATTAAAGGAAAAAGTGTACTGTATGAATCTGGCAGGGAATTCTGTACCACAAGGATTAAGTAACTGTCCATGATGAAAGAGAAACAACTGAATGTGTCTTCTTGACTGAAAGAGATTTTAATGTAATTTTATTCATTGGGACCTAAAAGGTCAGTTTAGTACTCAAGTTTAGCATAAAATGTGGTGTGACTGGAAAGTAATAATACTCGGATAAAAAGAATAGGTAAAAACGCTGTTGCATTGGTTCTATTTCCGGTCCCATTACTGCTTGCTTTTAGCTTGGTAATTGCAGGAGAATCTGGACTTCATCTTCATCTCATGCTTAATGCACGGTAGGCAACCAAAGTTCCAGGTTTTCTGAAGTATCTAAGCTTTTCTGTATGTCTGTGTTTGCAATGCACTGTTGCCTGCAGAGAGAGATATCTTAAAACTCTCAGCAAGACAACATAAGAAACCCCTGTACGCTGCAAAACGGTAAATGCTTCTAACTTGAAAGAATGACTATGAATAGGTGGTGAGGCAGGAACCTGCACATCACAGTATTCAGACTAGTTTTAAATATTTGCGGTTCCAATGTGTTGATAACACAGCATGAAGCTGAGTTATGTTTCAGCTGACAAAGCATGTGGCTGCACTGTCAGATGGAAAAATCATCAAGGGACTTACTCAGACATTATCCTGTGATCTTCAAATAATCTCTTAAATGAAAAATATTTGGAATGTGTTGATAACTACTTTGTATTTTAAACAGTATTCTGATTATTTACTGTCAACTAATGATGACTTTGAAGTCACTTGAGGCATGGCAGAGCTAATTATTTTATTGGGCTATGAAAGTGCAACACAGGAAATGGTTGTCAGAATATAATTATTTTTTTTCTCCATCCATCTTTAAGTAAGCATTACAGAAGTGCATCACAGCCCCTGTAAGCTATAATGCAAGGGATTCCTCTATTTACTTCTAACTACTGCATTCTAAATTTACTGTTGCCAGTGAATGCAGATCTTGGTCTGCATTACAGTTTTGTAACTATGTATCTTTTACTGAATGACAGTGTTGTCACTGCAGTGTAGTGCAAGAAAGTTACTGCGAGTACTCCTTCATGTTTGTAAATCAACATTCTTAGTCTGAGTTTATATGCTTATTATCTGTAAATAACAATATGACAGGTATTAATAAAGTTTTGAAGGTAGCTACGAAAGAACTGATTCTGTGAGCTTTGCTGATTTAATCAAGAAACAGATTTTACCCTGCAACCTGCGTGTCCTTTTAACATTGAAGAAATTAAATTTTTAAATATGAGAAGTGCAAAACAAATAACTTCTGTGCAACATACAGAAGAAAATCAGTTAAGGGATTTTTGCCACAGGATTTGTGACAGCTAATTCTGAGAGTTATTTTTAGGTTGTGAGCTATTTATAAGCAGTCCACAGTCCTTAGCGTGTCACAGACATCGTGTATCCATCATAAAATCTCCAACTGTGTACAGCTCCTGTCAACTTTGTGTCTACTTCTGTGTTAATACCTGAGGATCGCTCAGATGCTCAAGGAGATTCTCCCATCCCACCCGTTGGCTGGGATGCTGTGCAGGCATCCATAATGCAGCTCATCAGAATGTCTTTAGACCACCTAGGATGGTAAATATTAATGATATTATATACTGTAAAAGATGTCTTTGAGCCCTTGTTCCACAGAACCTTCCTCTCTTTGGTATGCTGTTCTGCCCTCTGTTTTTTCCACATTGTGTCCGCTGGGAAATTGTCTCTACTGACTGAAAGTTTTGCCAGGAGCCAGGAAAACTCACCAGAGGGCAAAACATAGGTCATTCCAGGTTTTTCTTTGTTTTTTTTTTTTTCTTTTCTTTTCTGATTTTCTTGTATACAATTACGATTAATATCTTTCTCCAGACTAGAGAGGTGAGAGACCACACAGGTATGACACAAACTTTGCTGTCTCGCTTTGCACTGAAAGAAATCCACTTTTCTCCAATCTTACACTGTCTTGGACAAAGATAAGGCCCTTCATGAGTGGTACATACAGGGCAGTGAATTTTTAATCAGCTAAGTCCTATGAAAGTCAGATTACTTGTCAAGAAGTTTAATAGTCTGTCTTGTAGTCAATTCTAATATGTTTTGAAACTGCCACCTAATAGGACATGCAGCACAAGCAATGTCAAAAGAAACTCCCAAAGTAGCTATGGTAAGAGCATTTTGTCCTCAGCCACCGAACGCTGCACATCCCTACATCCCAGTCTGTCCTTCCAAGTCAAGAAGCAAGTCTGCTTCCCCTGACAGAGCTGACCTGGATAGAAATAATGTAAGGTAGCCAGCATTTTAAGGGAAAATCCCCAGATAAGAGTATGTCTGTAAGATGTCTGGTTGCTGTTCTTGCCTCCAGCTCCCAGGTTTGTGAGCTCTCTTTAGAGCAATACCTGCCCTTACTCTCGCGGTGTAGCCACGCCAGTCTGTCCTGGCTGCTCTCAGCGTTCGAGTGTAGAAGCGAGGTGGGTGCTAGCTCCAGTGAACTCCTCTTTAGTCCCTGCTTGGCAGCCCGCGGTGGGAGATGCCCTCTGAGGTGTCAGGGGCCCTTGTCCTGGTGGAAACCTTACAGTGTGATACAGACTGGGAGACTAGGGAATGAGATCAGGGGAGTGTTACTGGTGGGTAAAAACAGTGCCATGAAGGAATAGCCTTTGGGACCCCTGTGATAGTTAATACAGACAAGATAGCATGCCTTTCAGCGATTCAGATGCAATAAATGTTGTGAATCCTAGATTGTAATGATAAAGAGAATTGGTATTTTCTGTATGACATTGTGAATTGTTGAGATGCTGGATGATTTTGTTGTTTCTGTTTTTCTCTGGATTTTACCTAGATGTTATTTGAGTGGTGGGAGAAATCGTGTAAAAGAAAAATCTTTATGAGCAATTATGAATGCTGTAGCAATCTTTATAGCGTGCAGAAGATTATGGTAATGTGGTTGAGATTTGATTTGCACAACTCACTGAAATACAAGGGTTAATTGTCTGTGGAACTGTGGCATGTGGGTTAATTTGAACAGATTAGATTACCATGATTAGCGGTGCCTGGGGAACAGCATAAAATGATTCACCATTTAAACTGGTTTGCCTCTGCTAGAATCAAAATAACCTATGCAGAAAAATCGAATTATCATTGCTGAGGAAAGAGAATATGAGTGCAAAGTTTGAGGGGGTTGGTGTATGGGTCTCTTATGTGTCTGATTCAATCCAGCTAAAATAATTTGCAAATTTGTGCTGAACTCAGAGAATATATCTGAAGATAACCCTGAGATGGAGCACAAAGCTGAACTTTCTGAAAGACTACATTTCAAAATTAGATTTTAAATGTTCAAGGTACTTTACTTTTATTTAGAATGTACCAAAATTTGATGAACATAATTTAAAATAAATAATAATAATAGCAGCAATAATTACTTATTACTAATTTATTAGTTATTTATAAATTAATATAAATTATACAACAAAATTATACAAATTAATAATTAATTTGAGTAACAAATGCTGAAACATAATTGAAGGCTTATTTTTGCCATATATTTTTCTAAAACTCTTAAGTAGAAATGGAAGAATATTTCTGAGAAGCAGGACTGTTTTCAGACAGAACTATGGTCATTCAAACAAGCTCTGTGTAGCAGAATTTTCCACAATTTTCAATTTTTATCGGAAGTAAATTTATTGAAAATTAATGTCTATAGTATGAACATGTGTCTTAACTATAGGCATGTATTTATTTGTCTACTCTTATGTGTATCTTCCTACTTGGCAGCAATAAATTTCTTTCAAAGCTAACACTTGCCATCAATTTTAGCTCTTAGTCATCCCCATTGGGTATTATCTAAAAGATTTAATCAGACAAATTATTTTGTGTTATTTAGAAAGTAATACTTGGATATTACAATTAGATAAACTCTTTGAATACGTAGTACTTGTGATTGGTGTTCATATATCTTACTGTTAATGTGATTATATAAATTAATTGCTAATCATTATACTGTATATATTACTATTTATTAGTGCAATTTCTTAAAATAATTGCTCTAGAAATTGTTTTCCATTTTAGATTTAAAATTGCTCTTAATAAAATCTATTTATTAAAATTTGGGCTATGTATATTTTATAATGAGTAGTCCCTAGTGATATTAATTATCAATCAGGATTCACTTAACATTCAACAAATAACCTAATGGATCTTAAGTGTGTAGCCAGTTGTCTAATGCTCGGAGCAAGGCATTGAGAAATAAGCTATATGTATCTGGTAATTAGCTATACCATATAGTGATAAGAATTAATTTACTTCATCATTTGATTCTGAATATGCATATAAAACTATCAAGCATTGGAGTCTGTAAAGCTGAGTGAATTCTTCATAAAAACTAAGTCAAATTAATCTGGAGAGTGTGTATGGCACTGCTCAGAGTTTGACTAGGTGTGAAACGTGTCAAAATGATACTCTTCACCAAGAAGACTGGTGGGGAGCAAGAGGTGTCCTGCCTTAGTTGCTGCCGGCCGTTTATCATGGGACACAGTAACTGGCAGACCCCACAGAAGCAAAGAAAGTGATCTGTAGAGAGAGTTTTTCTGCCCATCCTATTTGTTCAGAACAATGGAAGTGTGGTGTCCATCTGAACCCATTCTCTCATGTGTCTTTCTGCCATATGGCTTCTTACTGAGGCAGCCTGTGAGGCTGTAAGTTATCCCAAAGTAATCTGTGGGTTTTTTGGATGAAGAGATATACGGGTTTTTTCCTATTACTTTGAATGGTTCATTTTGTTTCTTAAAACATATACAAAGTTACTTGGTGGTAAACAGTTTATTATTCTAACATAATCCTGTGTGAATAATGTATTTTTATTGATTTCATATATGTCAAAACCTTGTAGTCATTCAAATAATTAAAGGACTGTTCATCATCGCCCTCCCCCACTGATGACGTTATGAGCTGAGTTACTTACAAGATTCAGACATAAAGTAATACTCCAGGACATTTTTTATCAGTCTAAATTTGCTGAAATAGTGAAAGATTATAAGAAAAGACTTCTTCATAACGTATTTCTTACTAAAATAGTTTAGGTTGCTTTTTGTTTGTTCTTGATACTATTTTGAGTAATTCTGAGCTTCTAAGACATGCTCAAGACAATTAAATATTTATGCTCCCAAAGCTGAATTTTTAAAGAACATTTTCTTTTTACAGTAATCAGGTTTGCTTTGGGTTTATGGCTTGTCTTACAGGTTATAAGATACATCTTTTCTTCATTGGGGGGAAAAAATATGTATTTATGTGTTTGCAAAGACTTTGCTCTGCTGAAAAAGCAGTAGGCAACCTGAGTGTAACTTTTTGTGTTCTTCCATATTTCTGTTTTTAATTCCAAATACTTGTAATAATTTCCAATTTGTTTTCTATTAGGCCTGAAATTGGAAACTATTTAAAACCTAATAAACCCCCCCAATTTTTTCCCTCTTCTCTGAATAGCAGCAGAAGTATGGCTATTATGGTTTGAAATATAAATGAGTACAACCTCTGCTTTTCAGCAGGTACTCAACTGGAACTTTTGCAAGTGGAATACCTTAAGAAGTGAAACACCTACCTGCTGACTCTGCTGCTTTTGTCTACAGACTGCTGCTTTTGAGAGTCATTTTTGTCCTTCTGCCTTTTTTTGTGGTTTCTATGGACTTCACAGAAAAAGAAGTGCTTGTCCTTTTGCCTTGGATGTCCAGCAGGTCAATTGGAGGAGGAGGAGTAACCTGGAAAACTGGCCACCGTGTATGTGCAGATTCATTATAGATTGTTTATACAGGGATTTATCCATATCCAGGATACATAAGGTGATACATTACCCTACATATGCACTGCCCAGTCAATCTTCCAGAATTCACAAGCAGAAATACAGAAGTCTAATCAACTATGGAAGCCCAGCTGTTAAAATGGATAGAGGTAAGATTAGGATTTGCCATGTGGTAGGTGATCAGCAGTGGTCCTGAACAGCTACCGTACGAATATGCTTAATTTACTTAATGCTAAATTTTTTTTTCCTGTATTATTGCTATGCTTTGTTTCCAAGGAAGGAGGAAGACCCTACTGTAAGTCCCTGCATCAGCTACTGGTAATTGACAGTCAGGGTGCTATGTTTTGGATGAAGATCAAGGATTTCAGCATATTATTATCAGCTGACCCCCTTCGGCCTACTCTTCCTTTCTCAGTTTGTCACCATTTTCTCATGGGATTATAAAGAAAAAAAACCCTGAACTTTTACAAAGTTAGGTAAGGAACTTTCCTTCTAGGAACTTACTACACGGGAGGAAATCATTATAATCCAACAAATTTGCTTTTCTGCCCTCCGTCACTGCTTCAATATTACTAATAGTTGTTTCTTGAAAACAGAATGTCAGTATGTTTCCCACATTGCCTAGAAACAATCCTCTTGAAATATTTTATTGTTTTGTCTTATTTTTCTTTTTTTTTTTCTTTTTTTGTTCTTAAAGGCACACACTGCTTGCTTTGGATTTTAGTGCGAAGTTATTGAAAGCCATTTTAGTCTTCTGAACACTGAAAAGTAGAGACTGCTTACTTAGTAGTCTGCCAGGTAAATTTGTGTCTATTCATCACTCCTAATAGAAATTATCTATTGTTCAATCACAGTTGCTGGCTGATGAAATTATTACGAAGTGATAGGGATTTATGGATTCAGATACAAACAACTTCCAAGAAAAGATTAATTCTCAGAGTGAAATGTTTCTTTTTGCATCTGTATTCCCAAAGTAGCTACAGAGAGAGCAGAAAAAGATTGATATTTGGGCAGGATTGTTTGGGAGTAGAGCGTTGTTCAACATGTCATGGGATGCTGCCAGCATTTGAAGTATGTTATATCAGCACACTCTATAATGTGAATAGGAAATTAGACAAATGTGTTATTTCTGTTTGAGGCTGAACTTCTATATTGTATTCATGCCCATTTTGGTCTATCGTGCAGGTTATAAAAGTTTTCCCAGTTCATGAAAATATTCCTTTTATGATTTTAGCTTTGTCTTAGAAGAAAAAAAACCACCAACCAACAAAAACCCCGACCACCTTTGCTTATAATTTCCAACGACCAAATAATATACAGAAATTAAAAGGGCATATGCTCTAATCTTTCAGAACAGCAGATTTGCAATGCAGTACTATAACACAGAAAGATGTAATACCTTGTAGTAAGATTGTTTCTAAAAAAGACCACCATTTAGCAAAGTAGAAGAAACGTCTTTTGTGTTGAGATATTTATAAATTGTTATAATGCTATAGAATCTCATTCTTTTTCCATTTATTCGCATGAATTTTTAAACTAGTAAAGTGGTGGTTCTTTTGATCAAAAATTGTGTCAGAATGCTGGTGCAAACTCAAGATTTTATGATGTTACGTTTGTATTACAGTAGGCTTACTTATGTGTAATAGAAATACTGTGATAAGTAATAAATTTGTGTGACTGCATCTGAGCAATGCATGCTCAGGTTCATTCTCCTTAAATTTTCTTCTGTATGTTATTGTACATGCTGATTCACAAAATTCAGTCGCTTGCAACATAGTCCTGGCTTGTTAATTAACAATGAGATTCTATACTAAATGAGAAGATTGTATCTACCTTCCCTATAAATTGTTAAGGTTTTATTGAAGTGTCTTGTTAGGGAAGATGTTACATAATTGTTTTTTTTTCATTCATGTTATTAACATTTCTAACATTCACTCTGAGTAATAAAGCCGGTAGTGAGAAGCTCATAAAAATAGGAATTTTAAAGCAGAAGCTCAGTCTTTTATAGCTTTATACTTTGCCTTTTGATTTACACCTGTGCAAAATGAGTGTAAAAGTGCTACCCTGTCAGAAGGACAGGATTTTCGTATACTCTTTGCAAAGGCAGAAATCACTGTGTCAATAAAGATCAGGACCAGAGGGGCAAATTTATCATCAGTGGAGTTCTGTTTACTTGGAGGGAGTAACATCAGTTTTGAGTATGTACTATCCTTCACTGATCCTGAAACATCAGTGGTTATTTAAAAAAAACCCCACAACAAAACCCCCAACAATAGAATTACAGAGTTTAGATGAATATCACTCAAGTTTTATTAGGGATGAATATGATGTGGCCCTTTTGTGTCTTTTCTGGTTTTATTAACTAAAGTTTTGTTAAATGTTAAGAACCATCTCAGACTTGGATGTGGCAACTTGTTCCTCATGAATTGCCAAATTACTGGCACTCTGGGTATTACCAGCTGCAGCGCTAAATCACAGTAAGTTGTGACTGGATCACCTCTGTTAAGTTTTTGATGTGTAACTCACTTTACCATCAATACCTTGTTGAATTTCATCTTTTGCCTTAGCTCTCCCACTAAATCTACCTTGAGCTAAGAAGTGATCCTGAACTGAAAGTAAACAGTAATCTTTTAATTATGCCTTTACAGCTCATGAAACCACGTTAACCTCACTTTCATTTTAGAATGTGCACATTCTTTGGACAAACACTAAATTGTAGCTTCACTGACATCAGCTAAACCAAACTAGTGGTCCTAGAGTGGTAGCTCTAAAAGGCATTAAGATTGTGAAGATTCTGAATAATTTGCTTTTCCAGCCAGCTTTTCATACATTTCCCCTGAAAATCAATTAATGTATCATAGAGCTCAATTACCTGTCCATAAAATGGAAAAGATACTTCCCATAAATCAAATAATTGTTGCTCAGAACTGTGAAATTACGGTAACAAGAACCCTAATGATACAGTAGATAAATACTGTTGTAAGAATACTCTCTCAGCTCTCTTAGGGTATTGTAAATTTGCAGCAAGTCTCAGTAAAGATGATAAAGTGCTGATGTACATAAAAATAACAGGGGTTGGAGGGGAAATTAGCCGTGCACTGCTCTTTCTTTCAAACTCAAGATTACCAACTACTGCATGTGGTAGTGAAAATGTTGGTTTGTGTTTCTAGAGAGCAAACTGCAATCATTTAGATGCACTGTCAAGTATTAATTTCTGTAAGTCAGTTCCTTTAGGAGCTCTTCTTTAGGAAGAGGCCTGTTCCAAATCTATTAAGTCCTCTCATATAAAAACATAGTCTCCATTTCACTTTTCCTAGACTTGTTTTTTTAAATTTCATTATAGTCTGAAGGATGAGTCAAGCAGCTGTAGTGGTGCCGTCAGCCAGGCAAGAGCTAATCAGTTGAATATTCTTAATTAGGGTTCTAATTTTAATACGCTTGCAGCATAGTGGAGAGGCTTAGATGTTTGTAGGTATTGGAGGAGGGGAGAAATAATTAGAAAGAATCCAAAAACTGACATCACAGTAAACTTTTCTGTCCGTTATCTCTTCAGGGACTAATTTAAATCCAAAAATGTTAAAAGGAAATCACTGTACAAACAGAAGTTCAAACTGAATCAAACCAGAAGTAGGGGATATGGCAAATTCCCTGATCTAAGGAAAGGGAGAAAGGTGAAATTAATTTGGCTGGGCTCTGAATCCTCATTTCAGAAATTTTATAATTCCTTAACTATAGGGAAAAGATTGGGATTTTATTCTTCTGTGGTGTTTTTTGTTTTCGAAGAATATATTCAAATATGTTATAGTTAATACATAAGAGTAAAATCTTGTCATAAAAACATGCATACAGTTTTTTTAACAAATACTCAAAAGTGTATTACCCACCTCACTGTATAGTAATTGTATTATTCCATGTTCTACAAAGAAACATTGTTTTTCAGAATGTGTTTTTGTGTGATTTGTACTTTACCTTGTTAAGATGCAAAAGACTTTCTCACTTTAATTTAGCACTGTTTTAAAAAGCAATTACTGCCTTTCCCTGTTTGTATAAGATACGCAGTCATCTTCATATTTAATAAAAACCCCCCAAAAGGATAGGCAGATAACCCATGGGATAAAACCTCATGAAGTTCAACAGAGTCCTGCACCTGGGAAGCAACAGCCCCAGGCACCAGTACATACTGGGGAGGGACACACACGACTGGAACACAGCTTTGCAGAAAAGGACCTGGGGGTCCTGGAGGACACCAGGTTGAATGTGACCCAGCAATGTGCTCGTGCTACAAAGAAGGCTAACAGCATCCTGGGCCGCATGAGGAGGAGTGTTGCCAGCAGGTCGAGGGAGGTGATCCTGCCTTTCTACTCAGCACTGCTGTGGCCACACCTGGAACGCGGGGTCCAGTTCTGGGTTTCCCAGAAGCAGAGAAACATGGAGCTACTGGTGAGTCTTAACAAAGGCCCACTAAAATGGTTGATGGACTGGAGGATCTCTCCTACAAAGAAATGCTGAGAGAGCTGGGACTGTTTAGCATGGAGAAGAGAAGGCTCAGGGATGATTTCTTAATGTGTAGAAACAGCTGAAGGGAGGATGCAAAGAAGGAGGAGCCAGGCTTTTTTCAGTGGTGTCCAAACTGAAACACAGGAGGTTCCCTCTCAACATCAGGAAACACTTTTTTACTGGGAGTGTGACCAAGCACTGGCACAGATGGCCCAAAGAGGGTGTGGAGTCTCGATCTCTAGAGATATTCGAAAGCCATCTGGGCATGGTCTGGGCAGCCTGCTCTAGGTGGCAGGGGGATTGAACAACATGACCTCCAAAGGTGCCTTCCAACCTCAGACATCCTCTGTGTGTGTCTGTGTAAGAAAGATAATACATTTAGGTTACAAAAAGTTTAGAAGAGTTGGAGATTCACCTGATCAAGAGACTTACAAAGATTGTTTCAAAATCTTTGTAGAAAGACTGGGGTCTGACACGAGAAACAGTCAAAAAGAGAGCAAGTCAGCTGCGAATGTTGTATGTGGCTGTTGTACGAATATAATTGACAAGGGATAAAAAACATTAATAAAAGGGGTGATGATAATAGTGCACCTTCTTGGACCTTTAGCAAGCATCAGAAAAGCAAAGGCTCCTTTTCCTTCCTTGCTAGATTTGAAAGAAGATACAAATCCATTTAAAAAGTGATGTTATAAGAAAAGTGGTTAGTCACATGGAATGATATGTTAAAAAGGCATTTGAAAGAGAACCCTAAAGGAGTAGCAAGGTAGCATTAAATTACCCTACGTTCAAGATCTCAAAGACAGGTTAACTGTACTGCTAGTTCACTTGCAAATAATGGTTCAGCAGTTACTCAGAAATCAACCCCACATAGTAACAAGTACTGATCCAGAACTAAATTTCAGAATTAGTAACTGTTTATATATCTGCAAACCCCCACCATTTACATGGAATATTCCATGCTTTCTCAGCTGTTTGGATCTCCAGTTTGGGATTGGTAGGACAAAGAAAAATGGTGGTGGAATTAAATTTTTATTGTAAAAATTAGGACATTTCCATTCTTAAACACATAAACTTCCAATTGCTTCACTAGTCAGAAAGGATGAAATTTTAACAAACATGCAATTTATACAGAAAATTACATGAACTTCTCACCTTTATTTTTTCTGAAGAAGATTGAAATTCTTTGCAAGCAGTATAAATCATTCTAGGTCATCCTGGAACACCTTAAAAATCTGATGAAGCCATAGCTAACCAGGTATCAGGATAATCCATTGGATATGTCAAACAGTGTGGAATTCCTCTTATTGTTGATTATAGTTGCTTAAATTATAAATTGTTAAATTATAGTTACATTGGCACCCAGCTGTTAATAATTGTAACACTCTTCCACAATGCAAGGCCATCTCAAGTAGTTGAGAAATTGTAGTGACCTTGTTGCATGCACACTAATTCTCTACTTTCTCTTGCTGTGTTCACAGAGTTTGGACATTGCCCACCAGAACGATCCTCCCTACAGTCAGGCAATCTTTTGTCTTCTTACAGCAATACAAATGGATGGACACTGTACTTTACAGAAGAGAGTAAGATAGGTCCCTGACGTGGCTAAGTCTACAAGGTCTACAAGTAAGTTTGGGGTGTTCTTACCAATGGATAAAGATGATAGACAAAATTAAAAATTATAATGGAGATTATTAGAGAGTGAAGAATGCTATAGAAATTATCTGAGGTTTTCTCTGATGTCACTTTAGCACTTTTAAAAACTCTTTGCATACCATGATGGGATTAGGACCTTAGTGGTCATACATTAATTTTGACTGCCCTGGTGGGGAAGTTGAGGAAGAATCAAGGAATGATGTGTATGTGAAAAGTACTGTAAAATTCAAGTAACCATTGATAAATGCTCTTGGTCAGGTTGTTACTTGTTCAGAAAACTTAGGGTGGGGTTCTCAGGCTTGTGGACAATGCTTAGCTGTTCAGGAATGCAAAATTAAAATGCCTTGATATCATCATTCCAGCTGTATTTCTTGGCTAGACTTTCTTGGCTAGTGTTGGATACAATACAGAGCTGCCTTAAGATGATGAGACCTCCTGACCTAGTGCTTGATCTTAGCTGCTTATAATCTCTATAGCAGAATATTTCATTCAGTGTAACTCTTCCTTCTGGCCTTTTTCTCCTTATAAGCAGGTTGTACATAGGAGGAGGTTTTCTTCAGCCAAAACCAGTGCTTGTAGGGCTTTCCAGCCCGTTATGGAAAAGAATTTGATTGCTGCCTGGAGCAGCATGAAGACTTCCAGATTAAGGTGAGCTTCCTGCTAGAGCAAGGATTTATGTGTAGCAGATCATAATTTGGATGGAAAGTTAACCTGTAGCAAACTGGGAAATTTAATTTTTTTAAAATTGCCAGTGTTTCATAGAAAGATATTGTCTAACATTTCTGATGTAGATACCTGAATTATTCACCTGGACAGCTAATTTGATGTGGTAATAGGATCTAGATATTAAAAGATATTTTTTTTTGGCTGTGGCAGATTCAAGCTGAAATTCCTGATTTATTCAGTCTTTTAACTCCCATGTCTCTCATCATGTAAGTCTTTCCTGTTGAAGCAATTCCATTCTATGTAAGTACTTAAATGTTCAGTAAACTAGAGGAAGACAGATAGTAATTAGATTATCTAGGAATTAAAAGCCTTGAATTTGGTGTTACTCTAATGTAGATGTTAGAAGACAATTTTTAAATGTTTTGTTCCTATAGGTTCTGTCGAAGGATTCAATCCACCTTTCAGTGTGTTTTTATTATTATTCTCCATAAATTTTCCTTGGTGTAATTTTTTTAAATTGAAAATGTTTTACTGTGATAGCCTTTTCCATTGCAAGACAGTAAGAATCCATCATTACAAAATCACGTTCTTTCGTAATTTGAAGGCTGTGGTAATTTTATTTGTTTGTCTTACACTGGAAACTCCTTTGGAAATTTTGTATCTGACTTCTGGAAAGGATTAGAGAATTCAGAAGTAGAAGCCTGCTGTAGAGCAGCTAATAACCTGCTGGTCAGAACAACATGCTAGAACTGCATGACTGAGAATCAGATTTGAATCTGATAGCAGAGAGACTCAAATGTCAATCAGTGAAGGCCTTTTTTATCTGATCTATGAGCTATATTAAAGCAGAAACTTTTCTCAGCTCTCCTCCTCCTTCCTTCAAATACTGTTTTAAAATGACAGAAATCTGCATTCTCTATTACAGACAAATGTCCTCTGCCAAGAAAATCTAGATCATCTGCCTGGATAAATCTAGAAATAACTGTTCTTTGTGATCTTCACTAAAGTTCTTCATCCAGGAACCTTAAAGCACAAATAATGTTAGTGAGGCAGGTAAGAGAGCCACTTCCATCTTCTCATACAGTCTAGCAGCTGTTTGAGTAGTTCACATGACAGTATAATAATTCGGGCAGGAAAATAAGAATTGAAGCTATGGGATGGACTTGGCTTTATAATCTCTTAGTCAAGGAAACTTGTGTATCACAATTTTAATGGTTATGGTATGATTACCATAGGTGATGTTGCCAAATGTTTTGCTTATTTTTTTTTTTATTTTTTTAACTTGCAGCACTGGCGATGCACTTTATAGAGTGCATCTTTGAAATGCCTCTTCCTGTAGCAGTTTTTTACATCTTGGACGACTCAAACAATTGATACTGTAACTCAACACAGTTCAGTGCTTATATATAACCAATATAATATAAGACAATATAACCAATTTGCCAAAGCAAAATTGCCAATAGCAGTAATAATGGAAAATTGTGATGCTGGTGCCTATTATGAATAATTTTAAACATCACAAATAAATAAAGCCGCTAACAAAAGCCTAGATTCCTAAGTTAACTTCCAAGATTGCAGTTCTTAAGGACTCAAATATTCCAGGTTCTGAGAAATCTGAGGAATAATTTCTCCTCTAGTTTTGTGTCAGAAGGTCACGCACAGTGGAACTGTTTGTGCACTGAGGGAAATACCTCTTTTGTCATTGTTTTTGAGCTCAAGGTCTTCAGACTATATTAGTGAGAACAGTAGCAGCTTAAAATAATTCCTAATCTTAAAGAAAGGCTAAGTAACACGTTGCTTTGAGAAGGTGTTTTTGAACCAGCTTTGGCAAAGTGATTAGCCTTTGTCAGTGTTTTAGTTTGATTTTGGCTTAACACTGAATTGTTTTAGCACTGAAATAGTTTCGAATATTTAGCACCTACATATATAGTTTACCAAAAGAAGCAAGAATAAGATTTCCAGAGGTTTGTTCATAGTGTTCATTGTAATGTGAGTTATGTGGCTAAACCTTTAGTAATCTTGGGAAATTTTTAGATTCTAAAGAGTCAAGGATTAGGTTTTGAGCTGGTTCTGTTATACTGGTGCAGACTGGAATGACTCGTGCAGATACTGTGCGTATGTTCTATGACATCTGGAATAAGTGAGTCCCAGAAGATTTTAACGTTTATTTTGAGACTGTTTCAATCTCGATTGTAGTCCCAAAATGATTTTTATCTAGTCCCTGTAGATTGAAGCATCTTTGAGACAAATTATATTATGTATTGGGGATTAGAAGAAACGGGGAAAGTATGTGAGAATTGGGCACAGAAAATTATTACCTTTCAGTAAAATATCTACCAATCCAGATCTTGTCATATATTATGAATGATAAGCTCATTTTGCTGGAATTCCTTTCATATATTCAAGACATTTATGGCTGGTAAAATTGGCTGTTGGAAGTACTAGACTCTTTTTCTTAGGTATTTTTGTACCAGAAGATGGAGCTGGAGAGCCTGTGTTCAAGATCTCAGCAGCACAACAAAGTTACTTTTAGTAGCTTTGACCTGAGTTTTGTAATCACCATAGATGAGATCAAACAAGGAAAATTGTGATTGCGGCTACTTCACCATTTTATAGCCTTCTAGCCTTTAAAACATAGTGAAACTGAGAATAAAAGCAGAATGTTCGTAAGATAATATCCAGATTCCCACCCATCCTCACCCCCACCCCAAAATATATAAATATATACAGGGTAATTTAAAAATCCAGTAGGAGAACTCTCAAAGGTTAAGCTGAGTTACATGTATATAAGATTATTCATGCCTAACTCATTGCAAAATCAGGGATTTATTTTGCTGCATTAAATTTTGAAAAGTAAGGGGTGTGATTCTGCAAACTTTTTCACAGGCAGACCTCATATAGAAACCAGTGAGAATCTGCTGTGGAATTCTTAAATAAGATATGCCTAACACCAAATAGTATCAAGAGCTAATGCACGGTTGGATACCTTGGTGGATGGCCCTGGTGGTCGGTATTTTGTATACTATTTTATACCTTACAGAGCTATGGTCGTGAAACACATGCACAAGAATGCTGTTTTTAGAGTGTCTAAGCAAAATGAAAATGTGTACTTTTTATTAACACAGATGGCAGCATTTTTAAGAAGAATCCTAGTCATTCATAAACATAGCAACTCCTTCTCTCCCTTCCACTGCTATTTCAGTCACCAAGGATCTAAGTAACCCTGCAAAAATAATTGTACAGAAAGGTTAAAATAAAATTTTATAATTTCCCTTTTTGATAGCAACAGTCTCCAGTGTGTACAGAATGTTGCTGCCACTTTATCTACTTATTGTAAATATCACATACAGAACAGTATTTTTTTTGCTTTCCTATTTTCAAAACAAATCTTAAATGTTTGAAAAGCTCTTTGAAGATCAGTATTATTTTGATACTTAATTTAAAAAGTAGTATATTCCATCATTTACTTTTATGCAAAATCCACACTGATTTATTAAGAACTCCTCAGGGAGTTTTGCGTTATTGGGCATTAATTCACTGGTGGGTGGCACCACGTGGCTAAAATTCTTGCCCATTTGAAATGCTCTTACTGCCTTTTAGTCCATGTATTCAGTAGAAAGAGAAGTCCCTTCTTTCCTGAATGTTCTACCCAGTCTCTGAGCTTCAATGTTTTACATCAAGTCTTTCTACTTGTAGTTATCTTGTAAATTCTGCTGTATTCTTTGACAATACTGTTGCTTCCAGCCTGCCCTGTGCCCCTCGCTCACCCCTGCCCCCAGCCCCAAATGCTAGACTACCAAAATTATGAGGCTTGCACATTCACAGCTTTAATGGGCAATTATCTGATTGAGTTCCACTAATGGATAACCCTTTTACGTAGTACTTATCTTCCTCTTATCAGTGAAGTTTAACAGAGGAGGGTAAGAGTTCATGTGTTCTTTTGTTAGACAAAAGCTAAGAAAACAAATATTCTGAGATAGTTTCAAGCTGCTAGTAAAATGCTTGGGACTGTGTCTTGTATATTGAGTGTTAGGCAAGCTGGCAAGAAGTGCGTGTGAGGAAAGGTTCACCTATCTCAGTCTCTGTAACCAGTAACAAACGTGCAGTGAAAGACTTTAAGAAAGAGTTTCCTATAGCCTTCCCTGACCTATTACTCTGTCTTCTAGAAAAATCACTGGACTTGATAAACTTGAGGTTGCTGCTGAAGTAGTAGACAGCTGTTTAATCTCCCTTATAGGAAATGCCTCCATGTTTGACCATTCTTGCCTTTTTTTTTTCCCCCTAGCACTTACTTGTGCTTTGTAGTTATTGTAAACACTGTCCATGACCAATAAAATGCCAATAGTTCTAGTGCCGCTGTTTGGTTTCTGTTTCCAAGGTTATGATAAGACACAGTGTGGGTCTGATTCACTGGTGTGTTATTGCAGATTTTTGAAACAGCTGCTTTGAAATCAGTAGAATTACTACCATATGCAAGTGAGGTAATGTAGTGACGAATCAGCATAAAACTGAAGTAGCACAGGCTAGAATCAGCATTACTTCTGCTGCACATGATTCTTAAATAATTTGTTGCGGTAAAACTGACTCTTGTTTCTTGCAGAATTATTTCATAAATGGATATACCTGAGGAAGGGACTGAAGAAGGACAGCCTCTCAGCTGACGACATCGTGAGTGTGATAAGTAGCGCTCAGTAAGAATAAAACATGGAAACCTTATCCATAGAACTTCATGTCTTAATATTTTTCTGGTATTATTTTGTATATCAGCTGTTTCACAGTGCATTGAAAGTTCTCAGATATAAAGAGGTGCACCATACTAAAGGACAAATCATATTTATGTTGGTCATATTCTGAAACCAGTCATTTTATGAAATAACCACAATTTTTGAGTCACTTTGCAAAATGACTTGAACGACAGACATTCTATTACATTGTCCGTTTCACTCAGTTATTTCATGAGGTGCCTAAATGTTTCAAGCATTTCTTGAGATGACTATTACAGTCGTATAATCTATTGCTATGAGTGTTCTATTGCAGTCTTTTTCGTGAAAAGTAAATACTTCCACAGAAGAATAAGAACCTCAGGAGCTTCTTTCCAATAAGGATATTAATAAATGACAGAGCATGGAAGGGATCTTATACATGTGTTTATGTGTTTCGCTTTACTGTCCTGGATTTTCTAGGAACTTTTTCTACTCACCATTTCTTTCAATAGCCCTTGTTGTTTATCTTTTTGGTCATTTCTCTCCCCTGTGTATTCGAGATTGGAGGACAAATGTTTCTGTGGTAGTTCCTGGCCCCAGTACCTCTGCCTTCTTTTTAGAAAGACTTACGTCTTTTGTTAAGATTATTCTTAAACTACAGGCAGTTGTTTCACATTTTGTTGGTAAGATCCCAGGCTTGGACCCAAGCTTCCTAAATGATTTTCTCCAGAGTGAGTCACATGGTCACATGTCCCGTTAAGTCATGTCGTGGTCTGGACTACTCCACAGCAAGCTGTGATGAGAACAGGTTTCTAGATCTGGCAGCCTTGACCTTGAGAGGAATAATTTCACCTTCTTTCTCAGGAACATTGCTGTAGAAGCGCCTGCTAATGAGGCTCTTTTGAGCTCTGAAGCAATCCTGTCGGTACTGCCTCGGTCCTAGCTGGACTCAGTTTAGCAAAGAAACTTCTGCATCATCTTTGTACTTGAGCCATCGTGATATCAGGTTCTCATTTTTCCACATACCAGCCATCTCTGCAGTTCAATCTCAGATGAAACGGATTTCTTCCTGTCCATGCCAAGAAGGGATCCATGCACTTCACAGTTCTCATAGATGTAGGACTGTGGTTCCAGAAATATGCCTACTTTTGATGTTCCCAGTGGCACTATGCCACTGTGTTGAACACAAGCTTTTGTAAAAGTCCAGTCCCTTTGCTTGTTTATTTATATTTCTTTCTAAATAAAGAATATATATTGGTCTGTGTATTATCTCCAACTGTATATGGGATTCTTTCTACAGTATTAGATTCAATATTAAGCCCAGAGTGTAATTATTTAACAAATAACAATAGCAAGTTATCATCCATGCTCAACTACAAACCAGTGGACTGGAAAATTGTAGAGAAAACATATTTCTCTTCATTTTCTAAAACGTAAATCTTGACCATACAGTCTTTTTATGTAATGAACTCTCAGGTAAATCAGAAGACCTGGCTCACAGAAGTAGCAGAGTACTGCAGATTTACCTGATAGGTCTGTAATTTACATCTAGTTCTACTTGACTCCCTGTTCTAACTGCGTAATGCCAGTAACATCAGGTTCTTCATCCTCCTGCTTATATTAAAGTTGACTAATAAGCAAAACACGGTGTCAGAGGATGTAGGAGTCATCTTTTTAATCTAAAAAACCAAATACTCAAAGCCATATCTGTTTCTTTTTGATGCAGAAAATAAAGATTTTAAAACCTTCTATTTTTGCGTGAAATTGCTGTGTAATTTCTGATGGTTTTGCTATTACCTTAATGCCGTTGAAAATTGGTAGAGAGGTCTCAAGTCACTCTTCTCATGGGTCTAGTTTCAGAACCTTTTGTACAGGGAGGAGTAATACTTCCTAGCCACATGACTGCTATAGTGAAACATTATCTGTGCTGTTTTTCCTTGGGGGGAAAAAATCATTGCAGTAATGGAATCTGCTTAGACCCACTGAAGGGGATTTTTCTCAGAGCATTAATACCTTTAGTGGGATTGAGGTCCACAGAACAAATGTTTATGCTCACCCTTTATGAAAAACTAAGAAAGATGAGAATCTGGTCATAGTTTTCCTGTTTATAGCTTTAGCTGGTTGAACTAATGTTTATTATAAGATACTATATTCCTAGGGCTATTACTCTCAAATTTGAAATAAGAGCACAATTAGCTCATGACCTCATTATAACCAACAGTTGCATTTGCTGTTTTGCATTTTTGTAGTTGAGACTAAACTGAGGGGAAAAAAAAGCTGATCTCAAAGGTGAATGAATAATAAATCTTGCAGACCATTAATAATCTGCTAAAGCCCACAGTGCTTTATCTTATGTACTTTTTGTCAAATGGTTATACTCTCCCAGACATTTTCTAATTAGCCTCTTTCAATCTCCTTCTATCAGTTCTATCAGTTTCATTTCCCTGTACTACACTTAACACTCACATTTCAAAGCTTGTATTTTTATGCTAAATGCTTCTGCTGCATAATTAATTTGTCTTAAAAGAGAGTGTGTATGAATAAAACAGATTAATATTCTTCCCAGTCTTTCACAGTCTAAATTTATTGTGGAAAATAGTTAAGAAAGCTTTTCTCACTCTATTTCTGTCCTTGAATGTAATTCCCTAGGCAATATTGGATCTTTTTTGCATAGAGGAGGGCAAAGGCTTCAGTTGCGGTGGCAGACTCTCCCAGAAATCTCTACCGATACTGTAGAATTCAGTGTAACCTGACTCTTTTTAAAGGTTATAAATAGCATTTCTGCAACATAAGAGAAAGCACAGTAGTGATTTTAACTTTAAACAATAAAGGCAAAACCAAATATGCCTATCTCTTCTGTAGTTTCCCCTTTACCTCAGTTTCATGCTCAGTTTTTCCCTCTTCTCTGCACAGAATAGAAGAAACGTGTCAGTCTTGGTGCAAGGCCTACTGAAGCAAAGGAGAGCTTTCTCTCTGATTTCAGCAACCCAACTATCCATTGTCATTCACATGATCCTGGAAGTGCATGAGATCATTCTTTTAAAAGGAGTAAGTGGTATAGCTATTGCTTCTCTACCACAAAAAGCGTGGAAATAATTTTCTAGTTTTTTAGTTCTGAGTTGTTGGTTCTGTGAAGATTGCAGCTCCTCATATTTCTGTCAGTATCCTATCTCATCATCACATTTGACCATTTGTAGATGCTAAATATGACCTTTTCTGAAGTGATTTGAAGTAGCAGTGATTCTTTGGTCTGGACTCAGTAATTGTGTGATTCAGTCAAAAGGCTGTAATGATATGACAAATGAGAAGCTATTAAATATCAAAATTATTCAATGACTCTTAATGTAGGGTTTTAAATGTGTTTTGTTGCATTGTAGTGCTTTAGAGTATTTTATGTTACTTGCACAGGCATAAAGTCTGTAACCCATAAAACAAGGAAAAGGCCTAATTGCTCTATGCATGGATTATTTATAACTAAGTGGTCTATGAAGGAATAAGAGTCCATAAAAAGAATGCCACTGAGTGTTAAAACCAATCTGTTTGCCTCATGTTAATTGGGATGAGAATATTAGCTTATAGGTTTCAGAAACATTGTATTATGAATATGATGCTTGCATTGTAATTTTAAAATGAAAAGACAAGAAGTAAATACCAATTAAGAAGCCTTGTGTATGAGGAGTATAGTCACTATATGAGAGACGAAGCCACTAGGCCTTGTGAGATTTATATTTGTGTTATTGGTGCAAAAGTTTAGATTTAGTGATTTACTTGGGAGGGGCAAGGAGAACTCAAGGTTTGTTTAACATGGGATGCTCTTCATAGAGTGACTAGGTCTGCATATGTATTCATGGGGCATAAACAGACACAGCTCGAGTGTGCAAAGAGTGGTTATTTCAGCCTACCTTTCCCTCTTCCCATCTTTTTCCTTTGTTCATTCGTTCTGTGTCTTACTGAACCCATGGATCTTGACCTCTTAGGACACATGATTAAGCTTCCTTCTTCTCATTTGCTCCTTGTCTGGAAGATACTAGCATAGGTGATACCAGTGCACAGTTTTTGTAGAATAATCTTGGGCTAGAATTTGTTCAAAGTTGGCAAATGGGGATGTCAGGCAGGAAAAATATATTTAATTTTGTTGAACGTGTAAAATAATTTCCTCCTGGATTCCCTTAAGTGCCACAATTCAGCCCAGAGTCAAGTTTTACATCCACGTTGTTACAGAAGTAGTAATACTTCAGTCATGTAATGGCTTGAACAGCACTGTTATAGTGCACAATTAAAATCCGTCCCTAAGGTGATACTAAAATCTATTATCACCCTTGAAAGCTACTACGGACTCTTGACACTTAAATTGATACACTGATACGTTAATGCTCACCTTTTGCTAACCTATTGGTTAGTTAGTCTCATTTAATTTTCCCCTTTAGTGAAGCTATTGCTACTGGTCCACGTGTAATTAATAATTTTCTTGACTCATAGTCCAATATGCATTACTTATAAAAAGTATAGTTTGGGAAGCTTGTGTGATGGGTTTTTGTGGGGGAGAAGTAAGGAGGTTGGGGTTAACCATATTGTCCATGGGCGCTATCCAGAAATGGGGAAAAAAAAAACCCCAAACCCAAAATTGATGTAGTATATCTGTCTGATTTATATTTCACATGAGCTAACATTTGGTACCTATGACTGAAAAGAAACAAGCAAAAACTACAAATGAGTAAGACTGCTTAATAGGCAGAGCTGTACATTGTGAAGGCTAATTGAAAAAAAATGGTACTTGCAGTTGAACCAGATGTAGCAGCAAACAGCTTGCTCTGTTCTGACAAACTGAGTGTAGAATAATATAAGAGATGAAGAGTAACCTTAATACTTGAAGGTCAGGGAAAAGAAGTAACGTATGTTAATTCTCTTTAACAGCATATTTTGATTCTAATTTTACTCTGATAATATGCAGCATAGAAGAATCTATATTTAGCAACGACAACAATAAATGTGTGCCATATTCAGTTTAACCATTTTACCCATACAGTAGGAAAGCCATGTTATTTCATAAGGACAGTGGAGGTCTAAATTGTGACTGCAAATACTTTCCCTTAGTAAAGTATCTAAAGTTTTGTAAAATATCTTAAAATATTTTAAAAAATAAAATACAGCTTCAGTAGAGTGTCCTAAAAATGATACAGTTTGCTAAATGTATCTATTCAAATAGCTAGTAGCTTTGCTAAATGTATATACTTACGTAGCTAGTAGTGCTCTCTCTGGAGAGAAAATAACCACAAAGTGGTTATTTTTCTTAGAAGAAAGAATTTAGCTTCAGCAGATTGTCCGCTGATACTAGAGGGTTATCAGGTGACACATACCTTCCCATACCTTAACTACCACCTGCCTTGAAGTCCCATTTCAATAGTTTTCATTATTCTATACTTTAACTACCTTAAATAAGAATAGAAAACCTGAAACCCCAGAAAAGATACAGTGCTAAAGATATACATAAAATGTGGTTATTTTTCTTCCATTTTTAGTTAAAATTGGTGAGGTTTTGAAAAGAAGCAAGCCCATATACCATTTTGAAGCTTACTTTAAGATCACTACTTTTTGTAATAAAATTGTTATTTAGCACTTCTTACATGCAATAGCAAAAGGCATCAGATCAGCCACTGACATTTGACAGTAGATGCAGGATGCGTTTTAAATGAAATTATTACCAACTTGGTGTAGGCTTCAAAGACCTGCAGCCATCAAGTGCTTCTGGTGCCTACTCTGTATGTTTCTTTAGGTCTTGGTTTGACATCATCTCTGAGACTCATTCCAGGTGTTCACATAAGGAAAAAAGATTTTTCCTGCCAGCTAGAATCTGTCTCGGACTACGTGAAAGTACCGTAGGCATAGATTGGGACATAAGCAGTCTGAGTGAGAATCCACTCTGGGTCTTCAGCCATAAACACGGATACTATAGTAATGAAAAAAGTCTCTGCAAAGGGAGGGATCAACTATGGGGAGGGTGTAAGTAAAGTCTTCTGTTCAGAACAGTAATGATGGAAGGTGGGGCTGAAAGTCAGTGCTTTTAAAGGCTTTAGTATGTGTATGTGCATATGTGTGTTCCTGGTTTTTTGATGTATGACATGGTGATTTAGCTCTTGACTTAGATTTCTTCAGAGAACCTAAATAGGTGTTATATGACTCTTAGGAAACCCAGCTATTAATACTGCATCACAGATACTATGGCAGAACTCAAAATATTAAAAACAAGCCAAACAAACAAAATCTAGTAAGCAAAATTCCTGTTTTATTTATACTTTCTTGCAGTCTTTTTTTCTGACCTGTGACAGTAGTGTGATATAGATGTTCAAGATAAAAGTTTGTTTCAGGTAATAAAGTACTCTTAAATTTTGATAAGTTTTCATGTAAAAAACCAAATCCTAAACTGATTGACTTGTACAATTTATGATTCAGCCTTAGTCACTGGAGCTTAGAGCAGAGCATATATTCTAAAAATGCCATGTTATCAGTGGATTGTCAAGTCATTTCTGATTTAGCCCCTGGCTCTAACCAGACTGTCCTGCTTTCTGCAAGAGTAATAAAAAGATAAGCCCTGAGAGGTATATTAGGAAGAAAAAAAAAAAAGCTCGTTTGCATTCAGATGAGCTATTCCCCCAGCATCTCTTTCTATTTTATCTTATAAAAGTTATCATAGATTTGATCAAAAGCAGAGAAAAGAAGCATAAATCTTAAGACAGGTTAACAGCAGTTTCTTATTATGATAACTTCAGTAGATAACTGATGCATACTAAAATATATTTCCACTCACTAAAATCTAGTGTACAGTGTATTACTTTATTGATCAGGAGTATTAGATGTGACACTGAAATGTCAAATAACTTCACAACAAGCTGAAATACAGTATTTCGTCTTAATAAGGCTCATCTTAAAATGCTGATATAGTCTATTAAATTTGATGACATTTAATAAGTCTCATTTTGGCCACCATTGCACATAGCATGCAAAATATTTTATTGCTAGAAACAATATTAAAGGGATATACATTATATATTATAAACACCATCACAATATTTTCAAGTACTTTATCTAATATGCCACTAGTAGGAGCCTATAGGGCAATCTGTTTGTAAATTTACACATGTAGTCTTCTAATCTAAATATCCTTACATACATTTAGTACAAAGGAGTGAAGATCCTCAAGTGATTTTCCTCCACTAACCCAAGAACATCAGATAGTGGTATTTACCAGTGCAAGATTTTGGTAGGAAGCAAAACGTAGGTCTCTCTTACACAAAGCAGACCCTTTCCCAAGGATCCTTTAGCCTGTGCAAAGAAGATTACAGGGTAGGGATTAAAATTTTGCAGACCGCTAACACTGCTGTTTCTTCGTCAGTGATAGACTATTTGAGGGGAACTTTTTGTGGTAACATTTTTGACCAAAGAAAAAGTAAAATTTAGAACATAAG
>JAVJGI010000001.1:21384773-21449469 GCA_035590275.1 Ibycter americanus
TCAGTGATAGACTATTTGAGGGGAACTTTTTGTGGTAACATTTTTGACCAAAGAAAAAGTAAAATTTAGAACATAAGTACCTTTGAGTGTGGGTAAACTTAGAATGTGGTTTAAAAGGGCAGATTTCTACAAGATACACAGCAGATACTGTTCTTTCAATTTTTTTTTTTTTTACACAGAACAGCTGTGAAGAATGAAAGCTGTTATATCACAGTATGTGAGGAAAACCAAACCAATAGAAATTACTGCTCCCAAACAGGACAGGAGTCTGCTGTGCATTACAGCACGTTATGTGGCTGTCAGTGGTCAGACAGTTACATTCTGTGCAGTTTTTAGTGGAAATGAGTTGCATAGGCTTAGGCTATTATAAAAGATGAATCAGAACATGGGGAGAAGCTCCTGTGTACTCGTTCTGTATAAGACACTTCCTTTCTTTCCACAAGCTGAGGAGGAGGGGACCCAAAAAAGGGGTCAGGGAGGGAGAAGAACTAAACTGTTCATTACATTTGCCTTTGGAGGATCAAAGCTGTTGACTGAAACCTATCTCAGCTGAGTAAATTTTCAGTTTGTAAAAGTTTGCTATATTATGACTATCTGTGTCTCGGCCGGATACTCAGCATGTATATGTCAAGAATCCTTAGTGGTACCCTCTATCCTCACCTTGCCCCTTTACACTGCCACTAAAATATTTTCCTTTCATCATAAAGATAGTGAAACTTTTACAGAGGTGGAATTTTGCAGTGTTAGGGAATGTAGGGTTTTTTATACGTGTTCTGAGTGAGCCTTTCATAAGCTTATGTATTGCACAGAGGCTGAATATATTTGGGTGCAAAGGCTGATACAATTCTAAACAGTTTAAAATTAAACCACTTTGATTTATATAAAAGGCAGCCATTGTCCCTATTACTGACTTTATGTAATAGTTTACTCAGGTTGAAGAAAAGAAATGTCTGTTGGAGACAGGTGAAAAAGTGCATAAAGATGATCGTCACAGGGTTTGGTAAGAACTTCATAAAAATACCATCAACTTCTTCATACCATCAGACTTGAGACCACTATGCAGGCCTGCAGTTATGCTTTAATTTTACTCCAATATCATCAATAGTAAATCCTTTCATATTTAAAAAAGTAAATATTAAAAAGCTGGAAAAAAGTTAAGCAAAGTCAGAAGGAGCTGTTTTTTAAAACTTTCTTGTTTACAGAAGGGAAATAGTTTTTAAACTTCTGAGCAATACCAATCTATGAAATACAAATTGATGGCTACGTGGCCTTGCTTCTAGCAGCTACATTATTACATGAAAGTGACTAAAAGTACGTGGTTTTAACTTCTGTGGAAGCAATGGGTATAATTGCCAGAAGGAACTGGTGTGTGGAGGGCATATGTTGTATGCTATTAGGCCACAGTGTGAAATGATTTGAAAGTAAGAGTCATACCCAAATGATAGATCCATGTATGTAATTAAAAATCAGTTCTTTGCACCATCTGTGCTAGTCTACTCTGTATCAGCTTGGTGACTAGGTGGGTGAACCTATCAGGATAAAATACTTAAATCTAAAGCAAAGTAGTTGCTCTATTGTAAATCATGAAGATAAACCCATGAAGCAATCAAATAAATCTTCCTTTGCCTTTGGCTTCTAGTAATAATTTAAAACATTGCTAACAAATAGATGCTGCATAACATGTTTTTAATATATTTACTTCAAAACCTGTACATATCACTGTATTGAATAAACGTAATTTATTTACACATGCAATTTCACATTTAAATGGGGACAGGAAATCTGAAAGTTTTTGGATTTTGCTGCTGCTGTTCATTAATGCTTCAAGGTGTTGCTGTATGTTTGTGCACAGCTGCCATGGCATTAGAACTAGAATGTTCTAAAAATATGAGTTAAAAAAGTGTGGCCTTTTTGTTTTTTACAGAGAAGCTGGTCTTTGCAGCAGATACAGACAACATTTGATACTAATTGTTTTTGCAAAGCATCTTAACTGAGAGGCAGATGTTAATAATGCAAACTTCAGAGTGCACATGTCTGCTTAGTACCTTCAGGCTGGATTTAGAAAGAGCAGTGTTACAGAGAGGAGGGTCAAGTTTTTTAATCAGCTCCGCATAAGCCATCCAGAACATCAGGGTCAACACTGCTAATATATATCAGGGTAAGTCAAGAATCAGGCCCATCTGCTAACAGAAGTGAAAGTTACAGCTTTAGCAGTCAAATGATACGCAAATAAATGGCTTATATGTATTGTAGAGTATTGAGCATAAAATTTCTGTTTTATACAGTTGTTTGAAAGCAACGGGGGATTCCAGAGCTCGGTGTTTGAATTAAAACTTTAATTTCCTCACTTGCTGTTATTTAGACTTAAACTGTTCTGAAGTAGTAATGAGAAAAAAAAAAATCAAAAGAAAATGTTATTTGACAGGGCCCATGCTACGCAGGGCTTTCTTCACAGACTTGAAATAGTTTCAATCTATTAAAATCCCCAGGAGAGGAGAAGATTGTAGCCTTTCCTCTCTTTTTAAGCCAGATTTTCAAAGAAGGATGTAAAATTGCGTTTAAAGGTTGGGTTGATTTTTTTCCCCTCTTTCATGTGCAGTCCAAGAACTGCGATTTTATAGCCTATTTAAAATTTAGTTTGTAAAAATCAGTCCTTTGCTTTGTATTTTGGGAGCTTCTTAATCTTGGGAACTTTGTAATCTCCTCAGGCTATTGAAGGTCAATCAAATGCTGCAGGTTTCATTCTTCCTTTAATATGGTTTATTTATTAGAGTTTGACTTTCAGTCAAAGAAATAGATATTTTCTGTTAGCAGTCTGGCAGTTTTAGCATGGAACTCTGTGCAGGTTGATTTATCCTGGAAAGATGGGTAAATTAGCTCCTGTGAAGGAGTGCACTACCTGGCCCTGGTGCTTCTGCTTCATGATGCAGCATACTTAAGGTCAGTTTGGCTGCCTCTGTCTACCTAAGGTCTGCGGTGTTCACATGCATTTTTCAGTTTGTGCTTTTTAATGTAAAATACATGGCGTAGGTATGATCACTTGTGGAAAATGAATAATCTTTGGAAAAATTACTTAACCTAGTCCTGCTGCTTTGCATGCCTGTAATTTGTTATTCTGAAGGTAAATTAACCGCGCTTGTATAGAGTCAGGTTCTACCCTATCTGATAATACAAAGTAATTAATTCCCTGCAAAATGAAACAGTTTTAGCAACAGAAGTGCTGAAGTCAGAAGTTGTGATAACCTCTTAAGTGGTTCAGCATGGCATCTCAAATAATGCCTTCCCATCTGCTGTTCAGCAGTAGGGTATTCACAGCTTCACCAAAACTAGCGCATAAATGTCTTGTGTGTCCGTGGCAAGGTTTGGCAGTGGGGGAGCTGCAGGTGTGGCCTTTGCAGGAGGAGGTCAGGGGCTGTCCCATGCTGGACAGAGCTTTTCCAGCCGGCTCTGAAACAGGCCCACTGCAGGACACAGCAGAGCCCATCCGTCAAGTTGGTGGTGCCTCTGTGAAAATGTATTTTAAGAAAGGACGAATAATACCAGAGAGGTAGAAGAGGAGGGAATGGAACGAAAGAGTGAGAAACAACAGAGGGAACACTGTGGGAGGAGGAGGAGGTGCTCTGTACCAGAGCAGGCACCTCCCCATGAAGGGACTGTGGATAAACCCTTGTCAGAGGAGATACACACCTGAAGGGTCTGCAGCTCATGGGTGAACCCATGCCAGAGAAGGTACACCCCCAAAGGGATTGCAGCCTGTGGAGGATTCATGCTAGAGCATGGGAGAAATGAGAAACAAAGAGTGATAGAGAGAAACTCTGATGTCCTGACCACAACTCCCCCTGCCCAACACTGCCCGTTGTGTCATGGAAGGGACTGAGTATAACATGTGGCCATAACAGGGCAGGAGGACAGGTGTGTGGGTGAAGTTGAGCATGAAAATGATGTCGAGCCTGGAAAATGGAGAAGAAAGGTGTTTTCCCTAAGTGTAGAAATGTTTGTTTCTTTTCTTTTTGTTTCCCAATACCTGAATCAGTAATTAAATACTTATTTTCTTAGGCAATATATTAATATTTGCCAGTTGAGTCTGTTTCATCAGTGACAGTACTTGGTAAGTGATCTCCCTGACTTTATCTTGAAGGAGCTGTCGTCTTCCTCTTTCTCTCATTTTTCCACTCCTGTCCCCCTGAGGGAAGAAGGGGTGAGCAAATGACTGGATGGGAGTTTGGCTGCTAGCAAGAACCAAGCCACCATGATAACCATGTATACTCGACCTTAGAGATCTGATTGAGAATCTACTGTTTGTTCTTAGAACATGTGGCACGGTAAGTGGTAGGTGATAAATCCATGCTCACTCCCAACTCTCACTTTTTTTAGTTCATCTGTTCTCAAGATAGTCATGTGGCCTCAGGACTTGTCTGATATTATACTGTTCAGATGAGTGATCATCATCAGAGGAATCATTTCTTCATTGCCAGTCTTCATGTTTCATTTGTCTTTCCCCTCCCTAAGAAACTGCCAGATGAGTTACAGACCAGCTAAGGTAACATCTCTGTTCCTCTTTCCAGACAAGCACTGTGAGAAGCCCCATACTGACAGTACTGATGTGTGCTCAGTGTCATAGTAGGTGCCTTGGTAATGCTGAATGAAGCTATGAAGAAAAAAGTGGAGGGAATCTGAATGTTTGCTTCTCAACTCAGATGGAATTGAGGCTAATGAAATGCTCTTTTGGAAGATGTTATGGATTAAAGGTCTCTGAATACTTTAGCCACTGATTTATTGCACCAAAGGGGAAACCTTTTATCATCTCCTACTTAATTCTAGACATCCAGACATGAAACTAAAGTGCACCATCTGCTCCACATTTGAAAGAAAGCATGTGCACACTTGCCATTCTGGAGTAGGTTTGCCTGGATTTGACTTGCCGTAGTTGGTTCAAAGGCTCGGAATTGAAAGCATGCATTGGTCATCGTGCAAGGCAGAGATAGACTTGGCTGTAATCTAGGGTGACTGAAGTTTTCTTTCCATTCACCCTCGCTTCAGCTGTTTGGTGAATATGACAAGTTGTCACAAATTTTTAAAACCATCTTTGAGGGGATCATGGAATTCAGAATTATCAGAGTAGTTCTTAAAATAGATTCAATGCAAAGAGCAGTGCTTCCGTTGCTTGCTATGTTATAGATAATTTTTATTTGATTGATCAAACCCAAGAACATATTTAATTTTAAACTAAGTGGAATTCTTCCTGGATGAGACTATGAAGAACACAGTGTTTATACCCACAGCATACTGGCAGTAGAGGAGACCAATCACTTATAAGTGATTTGGCAATAAACTTATTTTTTCTCCACTAAGTCTCTACTAGCAAAATTCATAAGCTCATGATGTCTACCTCTGCAGTGGAAAACACTTATTGACTTTATCGACAATTTAATATACTTTGTCAAGTTTTGTTGGTTAGTTCCTATTGATCCTGAGACATGTGGGATTACTTTTGCTTCCTAAGTGAATGAATGTGCAAACACTTACATTCTGGTTTTGGGAAGATTAGTGCATATGGCTTTGTAATTCATTTCTGAAATGCATCATAGTGATGAGAATTTAAGATAGAAATTATAAGATTTAACATAATATGTGAAAGGCCATTATGTGAATTTATTTTTTAAATTCTGGTTAAATTAAGTGAAAGCTTTCGGGGAGAACATAAGCTGGAGTTTGGTAGCCTCCAGTTCTTCTCTTTTCTTTTTGCTAGAAGTTGTTATGAATCTGTGATGTCCAAATATAGTATATAATTTTGTAACCATTTTTTTTTTTCAAATCAGAATGTTTTTGCTTGGTGTTGATGTATTTCGGGGAAGGATGGAGAAAAAAATACCCACTTATGTGATTACAATTTAAAGGTCATATTCCTGATGTGACCCTTTTCAAGATTTCACTGGGCATTGGATCAGGTTAAAACTGAGTGGATAACTTGTATCACTCAGGAGTGAAAAGCATATCTCATTCCCTGTGTTAGGAGTTTTCAGTGGCCCACAAGAATGTTAAAAAAACAAGTTCCACTGAAAGTCCCAAGAAATGGGTGTAAAATTTCCTGTGTTATTTTTAGTTTACTCCTCTTTCAGCAAATGTCTTACCAGCTGTAGAACATATGAAGAACTTTGACCTACATCATCTTCATTTTATGGGCTATATTGAACATCAGCTGTCATTGCTACTGCTATAATTTTCTTGTGTCAGTGTACTGAATTTATCCAAGGAATGCTAGTATCAGCAGTGACAGTAGTAACATAGTTGTGAGAGATGAGTGAAACCGAAGTGGTTATTTGCAGAAATTAAACAGATGTATGCCTTGTTCCTCTGTTAAAGCTATGCCTTCCCAATTAATAACACGCTTTTTCATGAAACAAAATATACATTTTCCCAGGTGCTTAATCATCAAATGAGTATAGAACTTTTTTTGAATGAAGCAAATACCAAACAGATTTGAAGAAAAACAGTGCTGGTTAATGTGTTTTGGTTATGAGCTATGTACAAGTAAATATACAGTTATTTTAAATTTTGAGCTACCTTTAACCACATACCTTATGCATATTGAAGTTCAGATCGATGAATGTAGAATCAAAAGCAGACATAAAAGAGTTCCTTTAAATTCTCCTAATTTGGAGACAAGCTATTTTTGTAGGTTTTGGGTTTTTTCCCTGCTCAGGAAATGGCAAATATTTATTTATACAGCTACCTCCACATTTTTTACCATCATTATTCACAATGATCCCAACAATGATAAGTGGTCAGTGACCCTAGTGTAGAGTGAACTACAGCAGTCTTACAGAGTTGCCCATTATTCATCACAGTAGTAGAACAACTGCAACAGCACAGTGACATTTTGCTAAAAGCTCACTTTTTTCCCAGTAGGTTATTATACAGGTGGAATAAAATGTTTTCTTAAAGACCAACCACATCTTTTCTCTGCCTGAAAGGTCACTTTTGTTTGTTCTTTCTTATTTTAGTGAAAGTTAAAAAATGAAGAGGAAACTCAGATAGCAGAAGAAACACCAAAACTACCAAATGGTAGTACTTCTGTATAAATGTCTCCATTTACACACTCGAACTTGCTCTTAATGAACTTAGAACTAGATTTAAAAGTAAGTTTGTTTGCTAGGTAGTATCAGCTGCTGATCATCTAAGTGAAATGAAAGTTTCTTTTTCCAGTTTTCTGTCCTCTTTTGGTGTCACTTCTGAATGTTGCCATTAGTGAAATTGTTGTGTAGCAATGGAGGGAGTAGCTTTTACATCTTTAAAATTGTAAAGTTGATTTGTAATCTTTTGTCCTATTGGACTTGTATGAGTGGGTAACTTTTTGGACAGAGCACTGAGAAGTTAATTGTAAGTCTCTCCAGGAAAATTCCTTTTGTACATGTACACACCTTTAAGTGGAGCTTAGGTTAAAAATACATTTTAATGAGATACAGCTGCAGTTTGGGTTCACTGTGTCTCCTTCTTTCACTGTGCACATCCTAGAAGCAACTGTCTCTCTTCCCTGTTCCCTCCCATGCCGAACAGGAGGGAAATAACATTCAAAGTCAGGTTGGATGGGGCTCTGAGAAACCTGATTTAGTTAAAGGTGGCCCTGCTCACTGCAGGGGGGGCTGGACTAGATGATCATTAACGGTCCTTTCCAACACAAACTATTCTATGATCCTATGACTTCTCTCAACCTCCTGGCTGCACCTTGCCACCAGGGTACGCTGCTGAATCATCTTTAATTCTTTGTTGACCAGCACTCCCAAGCAATTTTCTGCAAAGCTGTTCTCTAGCCAGTTGGCCATGTAGCATTGCATGGCGTTATTCTGTCCCAGATATAGCACTATGCATCTGCTTTTGTTGAACTTTCAGGTTTTTGTGAGTTAGTTTCTCCAGCCTGTTACAATCGCTCTGAATTGCCTTAGCCTCTGGAGTGTTGATGACCACCCCTTGCCCTTTGGTATCATCTGCCAGCTTCCTGAGAGTGTGCTCTGCCTCATTGTGCAGGCCATTAATAGCGCTGTTAGGTGGTATTGGTGCCAGTATTGATCCCTGAGGGATGCCATTACTAACTGGCTGCCAGCTGGAGTTCATATAGCTGATCACAACCCTTAGAATCCAGCTGTCCAGACAATTTTCCACCCACCTTATAGTCTGCTTATCCAGTTGATATCTCACTGCTTTGGTCAAAGGATACTTTGGAAGACCATGTCTGATGCTGGTGCTGGTGACTGTGCAGCACAGCTGTGGAGAAACAAGCTGTCAGAGTGAATGTTCTTCTGTAAACAGCAAGATTCTCTCGCTGGCAATGAGGGATCCGTATTTTAACAGAGGGGATTAACGGGTGGTGGTGTAAAGGAGCAACATGCAGAGTGTGTCACAGAGAAGGCATTTAAGCAGGGAGCACACATGGTTAATTCTTAAATTAAATTGGGTTTTGTTTTGAAGGAAAAAGATTCCTAATGCCATTTTGCGTGTCACAACAGAATGGATGAAAAGAAATCGGTGCATTGCTTGTGACCGCTGTGGCAAGGAACATTTGTGCACGTTGTCATTTCTTGTAGGTGTACCCCCAGATTTTCATTAGTTTGGCAGCTGTCCTAGTGAAAGCAAGTCTGTTTTACTGAGTATTTGAAAGGCAATCAAGCACAGAACCATCTCAGTAAAACTCTGTTGGTTTAGTTTTATTGAGGTTTGGGGATGACTTGCAAAACCTGAAAATTGTCTCCTTGGGGAGCTGGTAATTTGACAATTTAGATTCTAGGGAGGTTCAGCAACTCAATGTGAAGGACCTAATGCAGCTTTCAGGACCAGAGATTCTAAACATACAATTGGTTATCCTTGAAACAAAAACATTTTCAATCTCTTCTGTGGACAGGAGTTGCTTCTGTGTTATTTCACATAACCCATTAAAAATTTCATGCCTGAAGAAAACACATAGTACTGTGTTATTTCCCTGACATGGTTCTTTGGAATAGCTTTTCCACCATTTTATGAAGCTGCCCACAGAAATGTAATAGATGTGTGAAAAGTTCTCAAAAGGCAAATCAGCATAGATCTCTACCTCCTGTGTAGAGGTCTGTGGCGAGTCATTAGTCAGGTAGCTTATTATACATGATGCTAAAAACAGAGAATTAACTGTTTTGCAGCTGGCTGTATTGATAGAATCAAAGCATAGCATGCCTTCAGCTAGTAAATTAATTAAAATTCTCATCTGGAATGTACCTGTTCAATTGTTATGCTAATACTGTGATAGTAATTATGATGGCCAAAATAGCTCTGACTACTGAACAAACTAACACCTGATTTTTATCTGATTTTTTATCTTTAATGTAGTTAACAGATTTTTAAGAATGATGCTTATTCTCATAGATGAAGAATGCGTGGTTCATACTAACAAGATGATTCTTGTTATCGCTTTGGTTTTGTAGAATAGTTTCACTTCAAGATGATTTTCCTTGCCTTCGTTTTCATTCGTATCTTATGTATTATTGCCTGACAGGTTGACCTTTTCAGGTTGCATGCTGTGAAATGTTGCTGCTAAGGACAGTTGATACCAAAACAGGTTCTTTCCTAGCTCTTATTAAAAATATTGAAAGATGAAAGATTTCTAATTAAGCTGTAGAACTGTGTATTATTAGAAACTTGTACTTTAAAAAAAAACATATACTTCTTCCCTTCCTGTACATGCAAAGACAGTTAGTGCCAGTTGAACTTCTGAAATAATATGTAGAGTTCAGAAGTGGTCACCACAAATGGTGTCCAATTTTTAAAATGTCATTTTTGTTAGAAATCATTTTGCTTTAATAATACAAGCTTATATCCCAAACTGGGAAAATTAGGTATGTCTTTGCACATCTGCATTTGTTTTATATTAACCACGGGGTTGAGTTTCCCATCTTTTTAGCCCAGCTGCTTCAAATAGCAGTTTTATATACTTGCTGGCTTACATACTTGCTGGCTTGTTATTATCTTTTTAAATGGTATATCTTAGGAATGTAAATTGATGTTATTGTGAACTGTGAAAGCAGTTGTTTTTTTCTTAATCTGTCTTCATTTGCTTAACTGATTTCTGTGAAAGGACAGGGAGGTTGTAAGATGTAAAATAAGATAAAAGGAAATGTCCAGAGACCAGTTATAGGTAAAAATATTTTTAATGTTTCTCAACAATATTGTTATTACTCTCCATAATCAACACTGTCCTGAGGTGAGGAAAACCTCCTCTTGTTTGTAGTGAAAAGACAGGGCTGATCAAGTTTTGTTTTCCCTTAAGAGGTTATATAGAAAGCTTGCAACTAAGCTTGGAGGACCTTAACCAAAGACAAAACCCCAGTATCCTTTCTTCTGCGATACTCTTCTAGAGAAAGGTAAACATACCAACTCCTTTTTTTTTTTTTTTCCTAATGGTTGAAAACTGACCATACATGCAAGGAAGTTCTAGGAGGAAGCAACCCGTACCAGAACCAAATCAAAACAGAAAAGTCTCTACAGGAAAATTTTAAGTACATTTAGATCTTATCTGTTAGTTTATGCAGAAATTACATTGATCTTCTAAAGGAACTGACTATTACAGTGTTTTAAAGTATCTCATTATTTTTAAGTATATTTTTATTTCAGATATTACTCTAATACACTGTATAGTTTTAATTTTGTCCATCCGAAATCCCCAAGGTACTAGAAGCAATTTTTTTGGTGTGTTAATGGAGGTCTGTCTCCCTGATTAATAGCCAATAACTAGCACAAATTAGGAAATTCTTCTGATACCAGAGAAGAGCGTTTATATTTCTTGTTCTGTTTTCATCTTGTTTATGGTAAATCTTCAAAGACTAAAACTTCTCTCCCAGTGTTCAGTAAAAAAAGAGATAACTTTTTTCTTCTTGACTTAGATCAATAAGCTTTAATAACAGTATGAAGACAGTTTGTCTCTCCCCATTTTCCTAGTAGATGTAAATCTAGTAAGACTGGCTGATTTTTCAGCAGTAATTTTTAATTATAATTATCCAAACCCACTACTTACTTATCTTGGCCATATTTTTTTGGCATCTGACCAGTGGTATTTTATAAATAACAACTGTAGAGACATGGCGTCACTTTCCCTTAATTGAAGCTGCATATATTTATGTTTATAATTTAGCTTGGATCTTTGTGACAGTTAGGAATTTTGTAGCTGCCTCAAGTATGTAACATGACAGAGAAGATAAAATGTTTAAATAGATAGCAGCCCTGTGATTACAGCCTGGTGAGAAACCAAATAGCGCACACCAGCATTCTTCCCCAGCTCATCTTTGATACCATTTTTTTGGGGTCACTGAAGTCAGGCTTCCTTCTTGTCACTTGGCCCCAGCCTGCCTGCAATCCCGCAGTCTTCTTTTTCACAGGACGTGTAAGTTGAGGTGATGCTGCACAATACTAGAAACTGAAAGTCTCAAACTTACTCTACCCAGCTTTAGGAGGGTATCTTCTAATGCCGTAATTTATTGGAGGACGGACTCTCTTATGGAGCAAGTGCCTACACAGAAAATCCCATGACACCAATGAAAGAAAATTATGTATACATTTGGCAGTGAAGCTTTTTTCTTCCTTGCCAAATCCAAAGAAAAGAAGGGTGACAAATATGGTGACGAAGAAGCAAAGCATGGAACTCATCCTTTAGTTCCAGAGTTGTAGAGTCTATGATAAGAGCAAAAGAGTGGGGAGCAAGGTGTAAACTTTTTCTCTTTGGTGAATTTTCCCTCCTCTCTGCATTGCTGGGCATGGCAAGGAGCACATTTTTACATCTTCAGTATTTCTTGAACCTCAACAGCAAGCTGGATGTCACTGGTTTTTGTCTGTCTTTCGTGATCTTTTGCTTTCCCTTTTCTGGTATTTTTTCTTTTTCCAGTGCTGTTCTGCAGACCTTCCCTCCATACTCTGTCTATGCCCTGTGTAGCTTATGAGTCTTTACAAACGTTTGATTTCTTTTTGCATTGCTTTGCTCATCTACCTTGTCTGTCTTCTCCTTTTAGTATTTTTTGTTCTATGCCATTCATAACCCCATTCTTTTCCCTTTGAAGGTTCATTTCTTTTCTGTGTCCTTCTTAGTATCTTTAAATATTTCTTTGAAGCTGATGCTGCCTGCTTTCATCCAGTGCTGAATTCAGTCCTTGTTTTTCCGCTTTCATTCTCAATTGGTGGAACCCATTCTCATGGATTGTTACAAACCTAAACACTTTAGCAATATATCTGAGCTGGCGATAAAAGAAAAAACCCAGCATTTGTTGTTTAGTATTAATTCTTATAAACTATGGACTGATATTAGCTCTGGGATATAGAGAGCTAATAAAAGATTAGGTAGAAAATGTTTTATGCATCTGAGGGAAATTTTTGTCTTAAAAACACAAGCAATTATGAGATATCCAAGAGTTAAAGTATAACATATACAGACTAAATTTATAAGAAAATCCTTATTAAATTTGAGTTCACCATTTTCAATATTCTGTTACTTTCATTGTCAAATTAGCAGATAATTGAAGTCTATAAACAAAAAACTAAGGAAAAATGAATAGGAAAAAAGTCGTTAAATATTTATAACAATAAGTTGAGGCCACCCAATGGTGATACCGGGTGGCAGGTTACAATTCTGCAATTATGTTACAGAATTTATTTCTACAAGATCGAAGTTCAAAACGTCAACAAGCAATTTAACTGAAGAAAACTGATTATATACAGTGGTGTGGAAGCAGTCTGTGGCTCAGAAGAGCTCCAAACTCTGAATGATTGCTGAAGTCAAAAGAACTCTTGGGGAAGGGTCAACACTGTACTTGGTCTTTCTTCATATGTAGACAGTTTCTTCTTTGGGCTAAACTGATACAGCATTTTTACAAAAAACCAATGAATTAAGGCATACACAATCGTCAGCACAGAGAAATACTTGTTGTTTGAAAGCTTAAATTCTTATGGCCTCTTGAAAATAAGCATGAAGAGTGACCAGAACTCTGACTGTCTCAGTGCAGTCATCTGGCTTCAGGCCGTGCTTTCTTCCCTAGTCACTCCGAGGCACTTGCCTTTGTATGAGAGCTCCAGGAAGGAGCTTTGTTTGGCTCACAGAGCAGGAGGTGCAGGCTTGACTCCTGCCAGACCACCAAGTCACTAACAAACTTTTTCAGATACTGAACTCAGTGACTCTCGATTCAAGTCAAAAAAAGCTAAATGCGTTTAAATGCTTTTTCAGGATTTGAAGGCTTCTTAGCTAAATTCTAGGTATTTAACCACTCTTTGTTGACAAGCCATAGCTCTGTTGCAGCTTACAGCCATTTCATCAAGCTTTTCAAAATACTTTGAAAACTTTTCAAAATGATAAACAGTAGAAATCTTACAGTGACAAAGGTCTGATCTTCCAGTGGGTCTGGCAGAATTTTATGGCTCTTTTGCAGTAGCTAATTGAAAGTAGATGAACATCCTGAATTGATTCCCATGGTATTCGAATCTGTTGGATGATACCTTCCAGTGGAGGTAAAATATTCTTTATGCTGCATTTTTCTTAATAGTTCATGTCACTTAAGGTATGACAGCTTTTCTTAATAAACAAAGGTTCATTTTAGAAAAAAGCAAGTAAAATGATATGTTTAATGCTGTCTTTCAGATTGGTGTTTATGATATTTGGGGCTTAAAAGGCTAAACCTCCTATTTTCCTTTTTTTAAATAAGAAAGGAAGCTCCATTGAACCAAATAGTATTTAAAAGGAGTGTTCTAGAAAACAGAGTGTTCAGGGATGCTGATATCCAGGGAAGCTGAGGGACTACTGCTGTTCTGTAAGACTTAATCAGTTAAGACAGTTGTGCTCCCTTTGCATTCAAGGGGACTTGCAAAAGAAAAGGTCAGGTTCAGTATCAGAAGGCAGTGCTGGATGAAGTGCTATGGAAAAGGAGCAGCTTTTATCTTTCTGGACGTTTCATTACTTCATTAAGCCATAGGGCTCCCTGATATTTTGCTCCCTGGCATCTCTGTAATGGACACTGGGTCTTTGCCATGTAATTTTCTTTGGTTTTCTTTCTTTGCTAATTATGAACTTTTAAAATACATAATCTCTCTATAAACTTCATCACAACTTCAGCTTATTGCACAATGTTGTTTCTGGTAAGATTTAAATTTCTAGTGGCTTGAGTGAATTTGGTAAAATAATTTAGTACTCTTTGACATAAAGACCAAAGTATTTTAAAACTGCTATAGCAAATTTTAAAATTAAAATTTATTTTTGTTTTATTCATAAAATACATAAACTTTATTGCATACATTTCATATTCTAAACCTCAATTTGATTATTAAAATTCTTTTAGATGTATATAAAAATTAAAAGCTAGATCAACAGAGGGTGCTTAGCTACTCTGTGTTGAGTTTTCTGACTAATTAACTATCTACTGATCTAAGGGAGTTCATAGTCTTCAAGACAGTATCTAGGGAGAGGTGAAAGCAAGGATGGAAGCCAGAGCACTAAGCTAGGAGCTGAAAAATTGGTAAGTACATATTGTAAAATCTGTCACTTCCTAGCACATAGATAACTTTCTGAATCTTTGGCACTGTATTCTGCAACTTCTCGCTGGAGCTGAGTGTCTCTTCCACAAATCAGAAAAAAGTCAATTTTCTCTCCCAAAACTGCACTAAAAAAGAGAAGTGGACTTTATACTTAGTAATTTTGTGCTTATCTGGAATACTGCACATTTGGCTGCAGAGAACATTGAAGTATTTGGAGCCAAGACAGAACTCTAGATTTTGCCTACTTCTTGAGATTCCTGTGGCATGATTAGAAAATTAATTGTATGTCTCTTACACTCTTTTACTGACTTGATGGTTATTTAGTTCATTATAAAACAGAATAATTTTCACAGGAGTGAGGGAGGGACTTGAGCAGTATCTTCTGTGCTATGGATGAGTAATCTCACATTTGACGTGTTGTATACAAGGAATACTGATATGTTTTCTTTTTTTTCCAGCCATAGGTTAGGTACCCCTGATCCATTTAGAGATGCTTTGAGAACGTACCTTAGATCATATCACCAGCAGATTTCAAACCCATGTGTAAGAATGTGCAAGGTGTAGGAATAAGGTCAGTCACCAAACTGACATTTAGCAAGACTGAAGCACTTGGGGCATGACCAAAAGCAAAAATTCAGTACCTGATAACTTATTTTGTAAGTATGAACACCCAGAGATCATGAGCAGTTTCTGTTCACAGAAATGCATTCTCAGCTGCTATCTAAGCCTAAAATTTGGATTTATGATTAAGATGACTTATGAGTATATTCTACCCAAGTTACCTTGTGCATCTAATTCAAAGGATGTAATAAAATATCCTCCTGATATTTTGAGTTCTAACTTGCTATCTTCATTGATGTAACTAGTTATATAATATCCTTATTACTGATTATACTGTCACATAAGTGACAGATTATACTTTGAAGTGCAATAACAGGTAAATCCTATGTGAACTATCCCTATGCAAGTAGATCCATTTCAATATTTTAAAGCAGTTACTACAAAGAAATTGATAGGCATGTGTGTGTCACAGTTCAAAAGTAATGCAATTTGGTGCAGTAACCTCTCTTCGAGCATATGAGTTTTCAAAAGGAGGAATGAAGCAGTTAGTTTTGATGAATTCCATTAGCTGAGGTAAATCAGCAAAACTTCCCTTCTTCTGAACTAGGCATTTATTGTACTAGACAAATGATTTTTAAGGCTAACCACATTTTTCTTTGAAAAAGAATGCAGTGTAGGTTGTATTAACACGTTTTTGTGTTTGTGATGTGAAGTGATAGACAGCTCAAAGTCTTTAAACAAGGAAAAAATACCTGCATGTATGAAGGAAACGACAAATCAGAAAGTATTTGAGGCACCAGCATTTTTGTGTGTACCAATAAACTTCAGCGGCAACATGAGTGTCTTCCAAAGAGCAGCGCTTTAGGCCTTTGCTTAGGCAGTAAGTAGGATTTAATGCCATGAAAAAAATTCCCAGCGCTGAGGCAAACACTTGTTACAAAACTGACTACTGTGTGAGCATCACAGCGATTCTGTTCTGCTTTTCTCTGAAGCACTGGCACAGGCAAGATAGCAGGCTATGCACCAAAGATCTGATAGGGTGTAGCAAGTCTCGTCTTTGAAAGTTTTCTGCATGCATGGCTGTCGGAATGAAGAGCCATAGGTGCTAGGGTTTTTATCTCTTACTCTTATTTCAGCTCTCTAATGCAGAGGTAAATCATTTTCCTCCAACAAGACAGATTCCATATGTAAAATTGAACATGTTAAATGGTGTTCTCTCAGATCTAAATCACTGTCGGAGAAGAGGAAGATAGGGAAAGTCAGAAAATCAGTTTTTGTGTAGAATTTAAAGCCAACATGAGTATGTCTGTGTGCCTGATACTAAGCAAGCTGTTGCCATCTGATTGGTATAACTGGCTTCCGTAGACAGCTAGAGGAGAAGGAAATAGAGGCAAGTGAAAACTGGAACAGCTACAGAAAAAACAGGGGAAGTCTTGGACTCTACTGGGCAGAAAGAACATCCAAATGCTGCCTGTATGGAGTAGTAGGGCTTGTTACCACATAGTCTGTAATTAGAGGAAGAGAAAGAGGAGGGCAGGCTGGTGTTTCTTTATGTTGCTAGGGTGCCTCTGGGAGAATGGCTTATGGTTTGCACAGATGCTTATAAGAAACAGTCTAAAAAGAGTAACTCAGTGGTGAAATCTATATCTTTCCCTACCCTACCTCTATTTGCAAGTCACTGTAATTTTTACAGCTGTATGGTGATAACAGTGTAGGAAGGGTTTTGTGCAAGTTATTACAAATAATAGCCTGAAACAGAAAACACAACTATTAATTCCACAAATTTGCTCTTCTTAATTCTGTTCAAAGTAGTCTGGATTGCTTTAACTCAGGTATATCTTTCATAAAGAGTATAAAAATCCCAATATTCAAAGATTCTGAGAATATGCAAGGTATGGAGTTTGAATGAAGCAATGCATACTTGAGGGTTTAATGTTGTTGGGTTGTTTGGGATAAAGCTGGGAGTACACAAACAGGCCTGGTAATTCAGGTAACTTATGAATTTAAGAATGGAAGGTCATACCTTCGAAACCATCCTCATACCACATTAAAACAAAACAGACAAAAAAAAAAAAAATCAAAACCCCAACCATCTCACCCCCAAAACCCTCAAAAATGCAAAGTTCAGTAGCCTTCGCAGGTAAGTGTGCCAGTTCAAAAGGCCAATACTGAAACATCTGTGCTGCAGCTGGAATATACGCTATGCTATTCTACTAGTGCTGGAGTGTTCTGTTTTGTCAGTCTGTGAACTCATATTCTATACAGTATCATTTGTCAGAAGTCCATTTCACTTTTACAGTCCCTCTGTTTTCCCAGTTCTGAATTATGGTTTTCTCCCTGCCTTTTATATGGGGAATTCTTGGTGATAAAAATAATACATGGTACATAATGTCTTGTTTCTGATTGGATTTCCCCCCCCCTAGTTTTTAAATAATTACCTTTTGTTTCCGTCCTGTGGAGAAATGTTTTTACAGTTTCAGTGGAGTTTTTTTCCTATTGATAATCCTACTCAGGCACTAAATTAGGAAGAAAAAAACAAACCCAACAGTTTCAGGGAAAACGTTCTGTGTTCTTACTTTCCCTTAAATTAATTAAAATATGGTTATATTGCTTTTTGCTCAGTTTCTTAATTTAATTTTGTAAAGTTTAGAAATCTCTTAATGTGAAATAGGTAGTTAAGACTGCGTGCTTTCCTGTGTTTAAGTGCTGGGTGAGTATCACAGGCTTAGTTTAGAGATTTGCTTTTAAGCAATTCATGTTCCTTATAAAATCTCTCTTTTTTTGTTTGTGGTTATGTTATAACGTAACTAGGAAGGGGATCGTACTGGAAAATATGTCATCTGAACTGAATTTGTATTCTAGAGCTCAGCAGTGAACGTTCTTTATTTTTCTAAAGGCATGAAGGACACTGGGAACTCCTCACAGCCTCTTCCTTTGGGACAGCAGTCGTTTCTGTCTGGCTTCATGAAATGCTTAGCACAGTAGAGCTGGAGCTCTGAAGTTCAGGGACATTCCATTTAAATAATAATTTATATAACTTGAACCTGTTCAAACCTAACATAGCGTGGAGCTTAGCATTAGAAACAAATTTATCCCTAATTCTAAGTATACTGGCACTCTTAGAAAGTTTTACTGTTCAAGAGCTGCAGTCTGAGACGTGTGAGGGGTTTATGTGGGGGATAAGCAGTTTGTGAGACTTGGCCTTCATCCTGTGGGCAGTCCTACGGTATTATGCAGGAGTGTTAAGAGGTAGATGGATGTGGAATTTAATAAGGATTTGGAAGATTAGTAGATTTGTTGCTGGGGGGGGAAAAAAAGTCTTCTGAAGTCATGGAGCCATTATTAGATAAGGTACTGGAATAGCCTCTGAAAAAGGGTGTTGCTGTTGCATATAATTTTCCTGGAACTCAACTGATGCACATAAGATTTGCTATGACTAATAGGATTGCAACAAAACAGAATACAGCCATTTTTCTTGTAATTTAGTGAGGCATCTTTTAATCCATGATCATTCCTGAGCCGAGGGCTCACTGTGCAAGGCTGAAAGCATATGACATGCTCTAAAAAGATTTTTGGTCTTTGTGACTTATGCAAGGTGGGTAGAACATAATTTCTTTCCTCATTGGGATGGCATATTTTAGTTTTATCTCACTCCTGTGTTTCTAGGCAGTGTTAAAACAATTTTATTTCCCTCAAGTTTGATAGCAGCAGAGACTCAACTGGTTAGTATGGATGTATGTAAGACTTGTGAAAACAAAACAGTAAAATAAAACCTAGTCTGAAAATCTTTTAGACGACCCAATAAGCAATCTTAACAGAAAAGGAAGAAACTGAATTTCCATCTTAATTTCAGAGATGATTTCTCCAGAATAACGGTAAGGCATGCTGTTGGATGGGGTACCGTGGAAACTTCTTGGGCTATTCTCACAACTTCTGAGGATAAAAAGAGAAGCTCATTTCAGACTACTGCATTACATTTAAGGTCGTGTTAAGGGGGACGGGAAAACACTGTATATATAAAGACAAGAATTTATTGCTAATCTAATGAAAGTCTTAACAATCTATCAAATACAGAAACTACTGTTATTAACACTCCAATTACAATGTTAGTAGCCCTCCCAGGTCAGGCCTAGCTATTAAAGCAGAAACTTGCAGGTCAAGTATATTTAGAGCTTTTTCAGTTGTATTCACTGGTGACATGCATCGGTATCAAGGGTTGTGTTCTGTAGCTATAACAGCTCTTCCTGTTCTGCCTGGTTCCCATACTGGATATGGACCCAACACACCTCATTTGGATCCTTACCACTGACTTCATCAGGTTACCTACCTTCTGCTGCATGCCTTTGCTTTCTTGTCAGATGAAATCACTGAAACAGAATACTTAGGGAAAAGAATGGTCTTATTTAGTTTACTTCATTAAAATGTTTGGGCTTTTTTTTTTTTTAAATCCACTTTACACTTTTATCTTAGACTGAATACTAGTGCTGGAATATATCTAAGGTGGTAAATCGAGATGGAAATGCTGTACTGAACATAATGTAAATATGTTTAGAAAAACAGTTATTGCCACACTTCTACAGAAAAAAAAATAAATTAAGCCCGTGATACAATATCCCTGATTATGTTAATCGGTATCTGTTGTTTGTAATGTTTAGCAATTCTTTTTTTTTCTTTTTTTTTTCTTTTCTCCCCAAAACTGTGAAAGACCCCTAGGCTGTGTAATGTGGTTATGCAATTACTGCAACTTCATGTTGCCATGCTGCGGTGTGCACAAATAACCAGTTCAACGTTTAACTCTCCATTTATGCATGTGAATATTACAACGCGCGTTTATGGTGATGTTAGTTTGGCAGAAATGCACATCTCTTTCAAAAGATCATTAGCAGAGTTGTTAAAGTTTTCAGAACACTTGCTTTTGCCTGGGTCTGATGTTGAAAGCTTTCATGAAATCTGATGATGAGCTACTTTTTATGTGAGAGAATTTCTTACATCGAAAAGGGAAAGGTTTAGCATTTCTGTCACACACAGGGACATTCTCTTTGGCAGAATTTCATGACCTCTGAATTAGTCCTTTGACACAGCAGCATTCATTCTGATAAATTCATTGTTTCTACATTCCTCAGGTAGATTTTGAACCCTAGCAAAATACTAGTGGGTTTTGATTTTCCTGGAGCAGAAGCACAACTTGCCCCTGTCAGAGAGTTTACAGCAGAACAGACCATGACTCATGCTTTCGTCACCCATGCAGGGACAGGAAAATCCTTAAGAGCTAGCATCTCATTTTCTAATGCGGACTAAACCAACCTTATCTCATCACAACAGCAGATGTTTTCCTCATCAAAGTCCCATAAATGACCAGACAAAACCTCTTTTTTCCATGCTTGGAAGTAACAAGGTCAGCATCTGCTTTTTCACCACTGGTTTAGCAAAACATTGCTTGTGATTATCAGGTGGCTAAATCATGCTCCGCTTACGGTTTACCTGTGGCTCTTGCTACCCCATTGAAGAAGAGAAGGAGCACATCAGTGTCTGTCTCTTCCAGGATTATTAGCAGCATCTATGAGCTTTGACTAATGATATATTTCAGTAGTCTCAAATGCTTTTCTTTTTGTTGATAACATAAAGCAGCCATAAAGTTATTGTTCAGCCCCCATATATATGTTTCAGAAGCCCAAGCAGTCAGGCACGGTCATGTTGTGTGACAGATAGCAGTAAAGCGCAGCTGGTTTTTAATTCCCTTTAAAAATTATTTATTTAATTATTTAAAGACAATTACCGAAGTTCAGTCTTGTAACTGGTGCATTGCTTTTGGAGTAGATGTAGAGATTTATTTTAAGAAGCTGGTCCACGCAGAATATAGTTAATTATTATTAGGATAAATTTGTCAGTGTATTCATTTTGCATTTTTATCTATGATTCAGAATCCAAGTAGCCAAAATAATTAGAAAACAATGACTGTGTCAGTTATTTGTATGATTCAATATTAAACCAACTGTCTAACAAAATCACATTACCTTGGTCCTCCACTTCTTAGTATGAGTCTTCAATTCCTTTAATGAACTTTAACCAGGCAAGTAGAGCTAGCTTACTGGGACTAATATCTTCTGTCCCTTTAAATTTGTTAGCTTCTGTGAAACTGTAAAGAGGCGCTGTGGTAACTCCAGTGTGCTTTACATCTCTCTTAATTGATTTTCTGTTATCTTTCATGATAAAGCTTCTCAGATTGCTGATCTAAGTACTAAATGGATCTGGGTTGATCACTACATGATCCACTGTTTCTTAACATGGTACTGTCCCCAGTGGACCTGCTTAAATTAACATAACAACTTCAATTTCCCATTAGTTGGTGACAGCTTCATGTGAAAAGGTCCTCTTCATTTGGGACCAAAAATATCTGACACAAAGCACAAAAGATGATTCTCATTTGAAATTCCAAGAAAAGGACTATTAGCATAGAGGGGGGAAAGGGATTTAGTCTGAGACTGAGCCAGAAAAGTTAGCATCTAGACCTAGTTGGGGATTCTAGTTGTCTGAAGTGCTGTGTGCTTCTGCAGTAGTCCAAATGGCCCTTCCCTGCTTGAATAGATCATGTAAGAGGGACTCTGCTGGTGCAAAAGACTGCAAAGTCATTGCTAAGGGGAGGCAGTGAATGAGCAGGGTCTCCAGAGGTTGGAGTTACCAGGTCATGGTGGTACTTAGCTCTCTTCCTTTGAGATGTGGTGGAATCACTTAGCCTCCTCTTTATCATGCTGGAAGCACCCTCTGGTAGGTACCCAGGTTATGGAGTGCACCTCAACTTGCTCTATTTCCCCACTAGCATCAGAGGCCGGTTATTCATCTCATCACCCATATGCTTTAACAGTCCTAAGAAAACTTTATTTATTTTTTCTCCTTCTTGGCTTCAAAACAATTTCCCAGCTGGTTGCCTGTAAAACGTCTGCCATCCTGGGCATCTGGCTTTGTACGTGTTTATATCTAGTTGCTCTAAAACATGAGGAGGCATTCCAACTATAACATGGCTGGATAGCTGGAAAACAAGACCATAAGAGATTTATAAATAACTTTTGTGCAGCTGGCTGCCAGCCTTATTTTCAAGCATCTTCTTTTCCCCCCTGTATGTGTTAAGGAAGTAAAGATGTCCATTAGGAAAGGTTGCCTTTTAAAACAAACACACACTGCTCCCCCTGCCAAAACCAACCCCAAAACCCCAACCAAACAAAATCCTGAAGACCCCAAACCAGGATATTCTGGGAATGTGTTGTTATTGTTTCTTTGTTACAACCAGACTGTATTTTGCATGAATTTAGATATGTTTTATCTGAGGATTGATGGATGAAAAAAAATCTAAAATCTGAATGCATGAAAGAAAAAGCCACAGGAAAACCGAATTATCTTCCCTTTCAGCCTGCAATCCCCACCTAATTGGTGTATAAAACTGGATTGGCACAAAGAAAGACATTGCGGCACATATCAGTTTCCTGATGTTGAAGAGGGGGAAAAAACCCTACTTTGATTAAAATTCCTATTAAAAAATTGTTTTAGTTCCAAAGGAGAAAACTAGGGGCTGTGTTTTGCTCTCGGATACTTTCAGCAGGAAATGTTTTCTTAGGATGGAGCACCATGCAGATTTCATTGTTTATTTATAACTGCCAAAAGTTTTCAGTTCCATGATACTGGCCCACTGCTCGTTTGAAGGTTACAATAATTCTTCCCTTTTGAATAGTATGCCTATTTTACTGTTCCATCTAGGAATGGTAAAAGTTCTATTTAAAGCATGGGGCAAAAAAGTGAGTAGTTTTTTTGACCTACTGCTGCATCTTACAAGCATTCTCCGTCTCCCACCCCACCCATGCTAATATAGGTAGTTTAGATGAATAACGTTTTGATACGGCAAGAGATACATGTTCAGCTGTACAGGTGAACGTTACATCAACTCCTGTAATCTGCTCAAACATCCTTACTGGGGTTAGAGGATGCAGCTGTGTCAGCAGTTCAACTTTGCAGTGAAATGTAGTCCCTAGATAAGCCTGACCCCAAACTTACACGTGATCCTGAATAACGCTTTGCGTATTTCAGTTAACATCCCTTCTGGATTCTGTTTCTGTTGAACAGCTGACAGGAGATAATTAAGAGAAGGAGCCTCCTTTCCTCTCCACCGTATCTGCAAAGGAGGAAGTAGCCAAAATGCAACCTCATGTGGACAGGCTGGATTTTCTCATTTCTGGCTCTTCATGTCCAAAGTCGGCACTGCCAAACTTATGTTAAGAATCCTTCCAACCTTATCTCTAATCTAATAGACCTAGTACTAGCCTTTCTGCAATGTTACCTTTCCACTTATAAATTAAGGAAATAATATGAACCCTCCTCAAAACCTGAAAGATTTTATTATATCCTCCACTAGAAAGAGATAGATAGGGTAAGTCAATGAGGAAATGATGTTCAGGATGGTTAAATGAAGTTAATAGGAAGCAGTGTGCTTTAGCAGTCAAAAGATCTGGATTATTCTAGGGATATTACTAAAATGGTTACTGTGATGTTAGCAGACAAGTCTGTTAATCTCTCTAAAACTTTATTCCTCATATATAACATTGAATATTTAACTGCTTTGTTGTCTTAACCCATTGCTAAAGGATAGCATGAAGGATAGGAAACTATGGATATATGAATATCTATACAATCCTTCCTTAAGGCTCATAATACATTTGCTAGGTCTTTTTTAACTCCTCACTCATAATATAAGGATCACAATATAGAGTCATTTTAGATTCCTTAAATTATGACTTCAGCAGAGAAGCAAGAAAGAAAAATTACTGTAGATGAAATTTTGTAATATTTCAGTCTGGGTTAACTGTAGGGAAAAGCCGAATCTTGACTGCACAGACATGCCTCTAAGCAGTTGAGATTTGAGGTCTAGGATCAACTACCTAAAATATATGTCTACACTTTGCTATGTTCTAAGGGCATCCATTCAACAAAGTATTCTTCAGTCCTTTGTCTCTTCATCATAAATTGCTAAGTCCTTCTAGGTCTTTCAAATAGTTGGAGTTAGGGTTTTTTTTGTTGTCTGTGGGGGTTTTGCTTTGTTTTGTTTTAAGCAGTTTTAAGTGTTTTTGCAAAACAGAAAATAAATTGATGGAAAATTACGTTATTTGCTAGTGTTTTCAATCTGCACCTATTCCAGTGTCCAGTGTTTGGGTCATATTGTTTTCAAGCAGTTAACTGTCTGGCTGACTGAATGCTCAAGCATAATCAGGCTGATTACATTCAAGCAGTTGAAAGTTCAACGCACAATGAGAAGTAGGATAGCAATTATCTCCTAAGTTCCTTTACGTGAACCACAGGAGGTGGCTGTGCTCAGGACTGGAGTCCTGGATAATTTGTATCATCAACACAGTTCTGGTTCTAGTTTCCTAGTGTGTTCTTGAAAAAATTCAGCATGAAAATGATTGAAGCCAATTTTTGTTTATCCTCAGACTGCTGTGAGTGGGAGTAGGAGATGTGTGTGATTTCAGACTTACAAAACCAAGTAAAAGTCAAATAGTTAAAATTCTGAGCTCTGAAATGCAAGACAACTGCTTATCCCAGATGTTCATTAAAACCAGATTCTCATATAACCCAAAGATTAAAAATGAACAGTTGCAAAGAAAATCAAGTTGTAGCTAAGACATAGAAAGAAAGCATAGTGGCTATAGTAATGTTTTCTTCTTTGTTCGTTAGGGTGGACTAAACCCTTGCCTCTTATGCATCATACCATACTCCTGTCGCACCTCTTACTACATTTTGAAGGTGTTGCCATCCAAAAAGTTTTGTATATAGAATGGTGGAGAGATGGGGAAATACGGAACTCTTGTATCTGAAACAGAGAGCTTGGGAAAGAGGCACATTGTGTATTCTAGTTGGTAGCAGCGTGAAAAGCTTGGAAGGTGCCTGCACATTAAAAGTATAGGATTACATGAGACTTTTTAAATGCTGTGTTTTATTGGCCTTTGAATATATATGGTATTTCAGTATATGGTATGTGTGTCTTTTCCATCCTTAGTCTTTTATCTTTAAAACATGTGTTCTTAGAAGGGCTCTTTTTTAATGGTACAAAAGTATTTGGTGCAAGGAATGTGCTATCAAAATCAGTAATTTGACATTTTAAAATGATTATCTTTGTTTTCTAGAAATAGTGTGCGGGCAGAAGATATAAAATCTTGCAGGCCTTATCAGGCAAAACTGTTCATGTTAGCAGAAAAATGGCTTCAGTAAGGACTGAAGGAAAGAAGTACTGAATCAGTATTACAATTAAATTCACAGGCTTTTCTGATGACAGTGGTGCAGGTTCGTTTGTGTTTTCTTTTCCGCTGTTTGGCTTCTAGGCAGAGAGTTGTTTGTCCAGTGATTATTAAAGATTTACAAAATAGAAACCCATCAATAATAGTGCACTTTTTTCCAGAACACTGTCTAGCTTGGCCGTTGTTTGAAATATGTTAAATAAGTTAGGAAGTTCTTATGTCAAATGCTCCCAATCTGAAGGCAATATATCTTTCTTCATCTTGGTGGTGGGCAGTAGGGTGACTTACTAAACACCTGGGGCTATTGTGTAGGGTATTACAGGCTAGATGTCACGTGGATTCCTCTGAGCAGTGCTGAGAATAAGAAAAGGACAGTAGAATTTTTTTATCATCTTGAGACTAGACTTAAAGGAAGTGCACTTATTAACCATATCTGAAATACAGAATCAATTTATGCTTGATCAGCTTAACAAAGGGTGAATATATTAAAAGAACAATAATATAGGTGTAAATGTTGGGGGTTTTTTTTACTCGGTGTCATTTTTCTTTTTCCATCAGAAGATATAAAAGTTTTTTTAATGTAGTTAAAATGTAATTTTTTTCCAATCAGAACTTTAGAAAGGTATAATTTTTAAAGTTTTGTTGCAGAGGAATATTCTCTTCAAAAGGTCACAACATGAATGTTACGAAGCACTGAGGTCTCAAATGCATTTGAGCGAGTACACTGACATGCCCGTTGTGTGTGTAGGTTAAATAATAGACATGGTTTTGGTTATTTTTTAATTTTGTTTTACTAGAAAGGGAAAAAAAAGTTGTTCAAATTAGATATGCTTACGTTAGAAACCATACTAGATGCTGTTGCTGGGGCTTTTTGCTAAGTTTGTTTTAGAGCTAGGTGTTTTGGCTGGGTATTAGCTTAGAAATGTTACCGTACCATTTCCTGGTTTGAACCACTTTGACTTGGTTCACTCAGAATCTAATGAAATTCAGTCTCGACACAAAGATTAGATAAATTTAAAAGAAAGAAAAAAATCCAAAGATAATCCAAATTCTGCTTTTTGTCAATACACCTTTATGATCTATCCTCCACAAGTAGCACATGCTCCTTTAATAATGTGGGATTGTAGATAATGGAAGAATGTCTAGTTGATCATACAAATGGGAAGAGATTAATGAAGTCATGTGACAAGCTGAACAAGTTTAAAACAGTGGGCTTTATTTCACAGCACTTTAATGATAGCGCTTCAGGAAAACTGTGACATCTTGCTCCAAAGCCTCATGATGCTGATGGATTGCTTGAGAGGCTTGAACCCAGCCCTAATTCCCTGTTTTCTAGATTGTTCTTCAGATGTTCTTCTGATTCTCCCTATTGATGGAAAGTTGCTTGGTAACAATAACTGATGATTGGTAGTATGGGAATTTTGGTGGAAATATGTAATTTATAGATTATCTTTTAGTAGACACAGACTTCTGCTGGTAAATATTAGCTCAAAGTAGATATCTGACTACAAGAAAAAGGTAAGCATAATTAACAGCACGTGTGATGATACCTTCTGTAAATTGTCATTGATTACGCTGAGGCTCCTCTGCTTAATGATTCATAATGCAAATATGAAAAATGAAATGCATATGTACTATTTCTTGTATAAATACATTTTCAGGTAAATGATATGCAAAATCTTACACAATAAATCACATTTTCTGAACAATTACATTTGAAGGCATTTGTCAAAAATGTTTCTCTATGACTTTCAAGTGCATTAACTACTTTTGGTTTTAGTTGTCTAAAATACCTGATATTCAACATGCAGCTAAAGACCAAGACAGATGATATACTATAATAAAGTCAGTTTTCACAGAAAAGGTGTTTCATGTCGTAGATGATAAGTGTTTCTTCTCAATGGCTATCAGGTGAAACCCCTTTTTGTAATTGGTTGTGTTTAATATTTCTGAAATCTGTAGGTATGATTAGAAGTGCATAAATGTCAGTTTGAATGAGCTGAAGATTTCAAAAGGTATACCAGGAAAGTGATTTAATGTTGTCCGAAAAACCCAAAGCCACCTTAGAACAATTTTTGTGTTTCTTTTATTCATACCTGTCATCAACCACAAGTTTAACTTGTTTTAGTGGGGCATTCCTCTACAGTTTCACATTATCTTAAGTTCTCTTTCCTCACCTACTTGTATTTCAGATGGCTCTCTTATCTTACTAAAAATTTATTTCCCACAGTCCTCTCATAATTTTTCACACATAGGGGTCTCCTAAGCATAAATGACTACTTTGGCATGGGTGTTCCCATCTATTCCAAAGCTTTTTGGGTTTGCAATCAATGCAAGCTTTATTCATTAAGAAGCAAATACCTTCTCAGAATCATTCAATAGGATACCCTGACTTCTATAGAAAGAGAATTCCACCACTGAACTTGTAAAAACCTCCGCTCCTTCCCAGGAAGTACCATGTGAAATTGTTTCCCTGCACAAAGCTTGTCGATATGTTCTCCATCTTACTTGACAGCTTCCAGCATTCTCTGTGGGTAACGCAGACGTTGTGAGAATACAAAGTACCCCATGTTCTCAGGCAAAAAGACACTGTCACAGTCTAAATTGTCAAAAGAAAAATTGTTAAAACATGTTGATAAGTAAAATAGCAACAATCACAATGACCAGATGGTGCTCGTAGAAAACTTGAAAGAATTAATCATTTTGTTCTGTAGGCTGGTAGTAAAAATATGTTTGCTATATTTAAATGAAGATACTTTACTGAAGAATTTCAGAGTAATTGGAATTTTCTTAAAGCTCTTTGTCAAAATGGTATTGAAAGAACTGTAGAGGTCAGATGATTCAGAACCAGGTAATTTTGTTCCAACATTAGGTGATGGTAATTCAGAGAGCCAGTTCAAATAGATGTAGAAGAGAACAAAAGCTGAGTTGGGAAAACAGTCACTGACAGCTCCATGGTTTTTTCAATAGTGGCTTGTTCGGTCTAAACCTTCCTCCCTTCATCTTTCCTGTCGAATATTTTAGCCCTCATGTTATCATCTGGTGAAGTATCTAGTGAAGATGACTTTAAGTATGAAAGAAAAAACTAGACTGTGTGCTATGTTGGAAACTAAAGTGTTTTAGTATTTTATAAATTATTGCTATGAACCCTGATCTCAGTGATACCCCCAGTGGTTTCAGTAGAGCAATGAATAATAGCTTTAAGAATTCTATTTATTCACTGTTGCTTTAAGTATCAAATTACAGTTTAGATGGCTGTGAAAAACTTTTTCATGCTTTAAGACATTCTTCTGTGTTTTCACCTTTAAAATATATTTAAAGACTCATGAAACAATTGCTTAAAAGTTCTACTGCAATAATTTGGATGCTTGTTAGTTTGCTTCTTCCTGAGCTTATACTGTGTGCTATTGTATTTTCTAAAGCTTAGAAAAAAGTGTAAGATTTTTTTAGCTTGCACTGTCTTGCTGTTTATCATTCTATTTACTGTGATTAAAAAAAAAGGGAAGGGGGGGAACCAAAGTGGGAATATTGGGTTTGCACAGTCTGGCTAAATGACCTGGTGATCTTCCCTTCTTGCCAGTGCTGTCGCTTAGCCTACTAACAGTAAGAGACACTAGTCATAAATACTTTTTAAGGTAATAGAAATCACAGAGCCATTGCTATTACTTCCACTTTACTTTCCATTTTTCAAACCTTTGTATTTCTGGTCCCGGTTTGATGGAGAAAGGTTTATTCTTATATTCAGAAATTAAAACAAATCTGTGCTGTTCCTGAGCACAGGACTAGGAGTGCTGCAGTGGTCACCTCTGGATTTTCCTAATTTTATCTGGATGAGCTCTGCCTAGAACATGTAAAATATGCTTATTGCAGTCTGGTACTTCTGCTCGCTGTGAACTCTCTGTTCACAGCTGTGATTCTGTGATTCTCCAGTTGTAAATTAATCTTTTTCAGTACTGTGTTGCCTGCTAGAGCCAAAGTAAACAAAAGATAAGATTTTCTACCATTAGGGACAGGCAGCTCTCTTCATTTTCTTCTGTCTTTAAACTGACACAGTTCTACTATAAAGCTTTTTCAGAGAGAACATTTTGTCGATATATAAACATAATTACATAAATATAGTTTGTCTCCTACGAAAACAGCATTACAAGCTGTGTGCCTGGGGTACTCAGAGTATTATTTTCACCTTGAAACGTGTGTGAGAGTGATTCATTTTATGAATCCTGTAAGAAGAAATGTTTTAAAAGAGATTATTAGAGCAGTATTAACAAAAGTTTGTTGGGATTGCTATCCTCTAGTCAAGGTAACATTTTACAGGATGGTTTGGGTAATGAAGCCCCTCATGGCAGTCAGCGTAATAGAGTTTTTAATGAGTGTTCAGTCCCTAAAGGTCATTTTGTCTGTCCGTTGTTTAATTATGGGAACAAAATTATTTCTACCCTTACCTATTTGTGGATTTAGGAAGCAATGTGTGCCTTATGCTCACTATTCTTCAATGTCAGCAATGTAGTATTAAAGGCAGTGGAAAATAAACCCCAATTAAGATCAAAGAAAATACAAACATAAATAAAAATGATAGTATGTAATTTGTCTGTTTGATTACAGTTATATTGAGGTATAAATTTACATAACCAGTGAGATTATATCAGCATAAAACTAGGTCAGAAGAATCAGCTGAAGGAGAAAAGGCGATTCTTTTCCTTATATTTAGACTTTCTTGCACTTCCAATTTCTCTTTTTGTGTCTTTTTTGCTGTTGCGACATTTCCTTTTTTGTTTTTCTTTTATTCTGCCATTGTCACCTTTTCCACTGAAATTGGTGAACTCTGCAGTGTAATTGAAGATACTGTTACATTTCTCTCCATTAAAAAAAAAAACACCAACAACCACCTTCAGCCATGTCACACTTATCTTCCTTGCAGTAATATTTGTTTCTCTAGTACACTCTTGCACAACATGTGGGGGGAAAGGGAAAAAAAAAGGCATTGCTTGATCTTCCCTCTTTCTTCCTTTTCCTCAAAGGAGAGGACAGCAATGTTTCTGATGGATTTACCCTTGGAAGACAAATGGGAACATCCAAAGCTTTGTGGATTGGAAATCAATGTGCATAAAGCAAGAAAAATGGGCAATGTTATCAAGTGAATAGTCTGCACAGTCAGTGAACTCTAGAAGAAATAGGCCATTTTCCTATCCCTAGTTAAGCTGGCAACCTCCCACGTAATCAATTCCAGTTATGTTTCCCAAGCTCTCTTTTAAAGCACTCCCCTTTCTGCCACAACACACGGTGCCTGTGCTTGCTTACAATGGTCCCAGCTGTGTACTGATAGGAGTTAGGGTTTTTAGTACTATCTACTTACAATTTTAACAGGGTGGTCAGCGGTAATATTTTTCCTCTGTATTTGAAATGGTTGCCCACACCTTGTGTGCCAAATTTTTAATCTTTCTGTTTTAAAACTTACCCTGCAATTCCCTCGGTTTGCTCCACTGCAGTTCCATATTGGGAACTGTGTTAGGGGAAATATTTGTAGGTTAGTGCATTCAGCTAAATCCAGTAGAGCTCTTTGGCGATGAGTAAGTCCTACAACCAATTTTAGAATAGAGCATTACCTGTTCTTTTACATCAGAGAACATGGCTTTTGCATCAGTAAGGCTTTCTACCTTTTTTGCTTTTCCTCCCTAAGTATGAAAGTGGCTATTCTAATTCTTAACTATTCTGTCCTGGCATTTTTCATGGGTAGAATGTAATTAGGTTTATTTGGAGGACTCTGCAGAATGTCTGTTAAGTGAAAGTGCTTAGGTGGAACCTTGGCCTTATTGAAATGGAAGGAAAGTTTCCAATGCCTGGAATGAAGTTAGAGTTTCTGACTGTGGTTTTGTACAAAACTTGCTAAGAAGCAGCAGGCAAAGTTCACCAGTTGTCGATATGTCTTATCTTAGATCTAAGTTGTCATAAGAAACTAAACCCAGACTGCTCAGTTTCCATGGCTTAAAATCTTCTGACCCTTACACCATCATCAATTCTCAAAGTAGCAAAAAAGTTACCATTTGAGTCAGTGAAAAATCTGGATAGTTGTAGAAAGAATCAAATGTATATCTTTAGAAAATACTCTTTTCAGTTAAATTGAGCTAGAGATCTTGGCACTGAAGTTCTTGTTCTGTATTGGAAAATGTATTTCTTTATTTATGAGAGCTAAGAATTTAATGAAAATAACTACCTTGGAGAAGAAGCACTTTCATTAGTGCAAAAGTAACTGTAGGTTAATTTTAAAGGTCTTTTGCAGTCAAATTATTTTAATTTGCCAGAAGATTTACCTGGATCTATACAAAGATATTACCTATTCACATTCATATGAATAATAGAAAGTTACACTCTTTCCTTACTTAATCTATGGAGTAACATTAGGCTTAAATTCCTGAAAATATACTGCTGACTTTACAGTTAGTTGTACCTTATCTGGGAAATCATAGCTACCACAGAGGAAAGTTTTGGACTGTTCTCCATGGAAGCAGCGTTGATCGTTCTCTGTGGGACAGAGAAGATTTTAAAGCTAAAACCAAACAAGCTCTGCCCTCTTTCAGTATTTTTTCTGGAAGTCACTATCACAATTACCTTGAAAACTGTATGGAATAATATATAGATAACCAGTAAACCTTACTCCTTTGCTTGTAAATAAGGCTACCATCAGCTTCACAAATTGAGTTCTGTTCTCAGCATAGCTTCTACTGTCAAAAGAATTTAAAATCTGCCAAATTGAAAACAAGCAAGAAAAGCACACTTGGCTTATTTTGTCTTGAGTATGTAATAACTTTCCTCAGTCTGCTGGCCGTGCCATTCTGAAATAAATTATGCTTGCTTTTGCAATATAGGGCAGTATCTGTTGATAGTATACCATCTTGTCATCCATTTCAAAAACATTCATGACTGCTGACAGCTCTAGAGTCTTGAATTTTGATTAAGGAGTTGAATTTCAAAATTACTACTTCCTACTTCTCTAAAATGTTTCATTACAAATGTCTTTACTGCACTTTGATTTTTGTTTCTTTTAATCACTTTCACTGATTAAAGGTAAAAATGCGAATCAAGCATTAAGGGTTATTAGGAAAGGAATAGAGAATATGGAAATTCATGCCCACATCTAGAATGATGTGTGCAGTTCTGGTTTCTTTATTTCAAGAAGTGCATTAGAAGTATGGAACAGCTTCTCCTATGTATGTAGGACATACATATGTGCCTGTGTAAAGAGCCTTGTCCTGATATGGCAGGGGAACAGGGGGTGAGAAAGAGAGCAAAGAATAGAGCTTGAGGGCCAGGCAGACAGGGGTATTGGAATAGGGCTAGTAATGTGCTAAGTCCAGAAATGGGGAGGTAGCGGTACGTCATTAAGCAAGGTCATTCACGTGTCTCCCAAGGGATGGCTAAAGCAGAAGTGACCTAACTTTTGTAGCTTTCTATGTCTCAAAACAGGATTCCGTCAAAGCGTGCACATTCCTTAATGAGCCTGAGGCTCTAGCATGTCGCTTGTTTCTTCATATTCGCTTCTTCGGTCGGTTTGTATATTCTGTTGCAGTAGTATCTCAAGGTGGAAGTGATCAATAGACATGAATAATGCAAAGATGGCTATTATACCAGACAGTTTGTAATAGAACTTATAGACAACACACAGGGATGAATAAGAAGCTGAGTAATGATGAGGACAGAACTAAACAATAATGGAGAAAAATGTGTTTTCCCAAACTAGTTCACACAGTTCAAACCCGTGGAGACATCAAGGAGGAAAACAAATCTTTGGACATTTTCCAGCAGTTGCTGTTTTAGTTTCAGAGATACATTTGATTCTCATCACCTACTGTGTATACGAAAATACTGTACCTAGCACTAGCAGAAATTTTCCTTGCTTATGTTAAACACTTGTGTAAAAGTAGTCTCTATCTGGATAGTCTTGTAGCTGTTTTTTTTTTAATTATATTTCTGTTTTCTTTAAAGGGGAAGAGTAAGGTATTAATGAGTAATCAGATCAGACTCTGTTATGAGCATCACTAAGGAAGAAATCAGTGTAAGTTCAATTTAGTGGTAAATGAACCTAGCAACATTATTTTCTCTGATAATGGAATAATTATGTAAAGAGATCAATGTATTCACAGGAAAGGCTGTTGGAATTGTCTTATTGTAGTATAATTTTGCTTTTTTGCTGATGACTTTTTCTCTGCCCTTCTCACAGGCTTTTGAAATTCTAGTGAAAACCAAAGCTTTTTTTAAAATGCATAACATTATTTTACAACTATAAACTAAACCAAGAGAAATAAACTTACTTTCACGTCTTGCATTAGTTTTATGTTTTCTCTTTATAGTGCATGTGTTATTGCAAGAACTAAGTGGAATTAACTTTTTCAAACTAGCAGTATTTATTATTATTAATTTTGGTAATTTCAATAGGAAACATTTCATGCTTGTGCAAATGCATGTACACGTGGATAAAGCTTAATTTAGCTATTGAAAACCACTGTCTAGCCTAAATACTGTTGTCAGTACTACAGAGCTAGGGCTAAATATTATCTTGTGGGTATTTCACAGCAGGTATGTATTTATTGTGCAGTTAAGAGTAGCTGCAACTGTGTGTATCCACTACTCCCACATAAAATGGTTTGAAAATGCAGAATAATTTAGGATTGCTCTAGATAAAATAGCCTGGAGTTTGTTGGTTTTTTTGTAAATGTCACTTTGAACTGTGACTTTTGCTTAATCAATGTATTCATGAGCCTGTGTGTGGCCCCACGTCACTGTTTCTGTGACTGGATGTCAGCTTTGAGAAATGACCTGTCCTTGCATATGGACTGAGGGGTATGTGCCATGTTTGGGATGACTTTCATCAAATTCTCTCTATTGTATGGATTGTCCTAAAACCAACATATATACAAAGTAGAAAAATAACAGAAAAACTTCTGACAGCTTGCAATGACTTAGCTTAGTAGATAAAACAAAACAGATCTTGCAACTTCAAAAATTGCCCCTTTCTGATAAATCATTACTGGGATACTAATTCTCATAATTATATAACACCTCTCTTACCTGACCCAGTTTATTGTAGTTATAACCTTAACTGTCAATGTAAGGTTGCAAAGAGCTGTTGCAATATCGAAGGATTTAGATATTCAACCATTGAGACACATTCATGGAAAGAGACTTCCTTCTTGGACGATTTTCTTTCTGGAGATAGACTTGCCTATAGAAACCCTGGAGGCTTATCCAGTGATGGGAGATGTTTAAGATATAATGGCTGGTGATTGGGAGAGGCTTTTATTAGTTTCTATATCTGTTTGTAAAGAAAAGTTGACAAATGAGTTTATGACTATAGGTAATGAAATATTACTGGATAGGAGAAAGAGCAATGTGAAAACAGTACTCCCTACTAATGATGAGAATGGTAGTCAGATAAATCACAGAGTAAGTGGGAAACAGCTAGAGCTAGTCCCAACAGTGTCATCAGGAACAAGAGTCTGCTTTTTAATTCAAGGACTCTGTGGGACAAAATGGAGGCACTTAGTGAATTCATGAAGAATATATAGTATTATGCTACTGAAAAACAACGTGGTGAAATAACATCTGTAACAGATGTGTTGAAGGTTTTGCATAGTTCAGGGAAGGAAAATGGGAGAGAGAAAAATATGCAACATCCATATTAGGTATGAGTTGATTCGTTCTAAGTGGGAAGAATTATAGGCAAAAGCGTATCTGTGATGGATGTTGTCAGTTTTAATAGGACATATTTTGATTCACAGGAGCTCATAGCATTAAGTCAATTGGCTGGATATGAATGGGGCAAGACTAGAATTTCTTTGAGTCAGAAGAGGAAAATCTATTAGAAACGTGTATAAAAAGTGTGGGAAAGGGGAGGGAAAATTTTCAAAAAGCTCTAAAAATAATGAGAAAAAGATCGTTTCCAGAAGAATTTAAGAAAAAGAGCCTCCAAAGAGTAGAACAAATGGATTGATGAAGAAAATGGTCATATTTTGCAGATCAAGAAATACAGGGATAAAATCCGTTTTGACAAAAGTTAAACAAAGTTAGATTTTACAAAGATTCTTAAACTAAATTTTCAAATATATTTTAATCTTTATATTAATAATAAAAAAGAGAATAAAATCAGGGACATTGTCAGTCAAATAGAAAATGGGGGTATCATACAGAGAGAACTGGATTATCTTCAAAACTAACATAATGGGATTTATAAAACTATGCAATATTTTCTTGGTGACAGGTAACAGGAATTTACATTAAAAACTGGATAGATGAAGAAGGACCTGCTTTAAACGTCAGAATGACTGTGAGAGACCAACAAGACACAACAGTGAAGAAAAGGCAGATGTGATTGTCGAATGCGAAAGGTATTTCCAACAGAAAAATATTCATACCATTGCACAAGGTTGTTGAGATCTCACTTGGGAAGCCATATAAAATCTGGGTCACCCATTCGAGAAAGATGGGGGCTGGAGAGATGCAGAGAGCCTAGAAGGGAATGGAAAGTGTGTAGTAGAAGAAGAAAAGTGCTTGACAGGCTTAGACACAAGGGAGGTTGACAGACGATATTGTATACATGTTAAAAATGTGTCGGAAATGTGAACAGTAGAAAGTTAGAAGACAGACAAATATGTTTTAATTAGCCATAGATAAATCTACTCTGAAAATTAGATTTCTGACCATTAAACATGGGAAAGTTTGCAAAAGTCATCAAAAAAGAGCAGTGAAATAATTGCAAAAATTGTCCAGATGTGAGGCTACACAGCACCTGAAAGATTTTATGTTTTGCTAAGTAGTTGACAATTTCTTGTTTTAGATTTTCATTGTATATGTGCTTCACCTTTTATGAGCAATGACTTTAAAATTAAGCTTTTTGTTTTGAGACTCATTTTTAGGCCCTGCAGACAGGCATTTATTGATTAGACTTTATGATGCATTAGAGCTACTTGTCTGCTCTTGGATATTATGAATACAAGCATTCATGAACCAGTTGTTTACAGTGTCAGCACCGAACAGAGGTACATGAATTACCAGGTGGTTACTTTGTTTTAAGTATGACAGATCTATGGCATGGTATTCCTGTTTTATTACCTGTTTATTTTAAAATACTTAATTCAGTGCTGGGGGAGTAGATTCCTCAGAAGCAATAAACATCTGTTACTATTGTTAGTCTGAGCATTTTCACTCCTTAATGTTCTTGTCCCCTCTGGTAATAGAAGGAAAAAAAAGAGCATCGCATAAGTGTGTGTCAGTGTGTGGGGACCTGGGTGGGGAGAGCGTGATATGTGCACACAGTATTAGGTGAAAGTTTGTTTTGCCAGCTCTGGAAATATCTTTTCCGTGGCAGTTCATACATATATAATGTGAAAATCAGAATTTAGATGATAATCTAGTATCAAAAAGTGGATTTCCAAATGGATGTATGTCTTGCATCCATATATTTCTTAAAAAAAAATAAACACCCTCCCGTCTTGCATCCATATATTTCTTAAAAAAAAATAAACACCCTCCCAAAACCCAGTAGTGAATATTGCTACCTTTGGGCCAATGTATTTAAACCTGAACTTAGATTTCCACTCAGTTTAGACTTTTCAGCATTTAAGCTTGAAAAGATTGTAAGCAGTTATATTTACCTCAGGTAAACGGTATTCCATAGATACAAAAGGTGGGCTGGATAGTGCTTCTTATTGTCCCAGTCTTCCGTCACTTTTTACTGTAAGACCTTATTTTCAGGTACTTTTGTGGCTTTAAAATGCATGTGACCTTTGCTCCTTCCCCCTGCCACCACATACAGAGTGTCTCTTTTAGATATCTTTTTCCTGCTATTTCAGCTAAAATAGCTCAGCCATTTTCTGAAACTGAATTAAGGAAAAATTTATTACCCATGCTAATAAAATCATATAACCATTTAACCCAAATGATCACATATCCTCTGTATGGCGGAGCAGAGGCTTGAGATCAGAGGAACTATCTTTTCCCTGGGATGTATTTTTTTCGTCCTTATGAAATTTGCCTATCAAGTTACTAGTCTCTGAAAAATCTCATTTTACGGACGTTTGCTAGAAACATATGAGGTTTGGTAGCTGAAGTCTCTGAAAATGCTCTCGGCACTAAGCATTCTCCAGAAATATAGCTTCTGAGTGAACAGTTGCTGTTATCACTCCTCCCCACTGCAATTAATTTTCCTGCAGGGATTCAGACCATGGAGACCTCACAACCTGAATTCCTCACTAGCTCTCTAAGTAACATCTGCAAATGGTACCTATGGTACCGGAAGAGAAAGGTCCATTCCATCCTGACCAGAATGACTGACCTGGGTTGTCCATGCTGTTATCAGTTCTTGACTACAGGACATCCTGAGACAGTAAAACATGGATTGCTTAGGACACTGCGCTAATACAGAAAGCTGAAGTGTCCTCTTGAATATGGACTATGCAGGATGCAACAGAGATGCACTGAACTAATTTGCTCTATAATGTTTAATTAAAATCAAGATTTCAAGTCCATGTACTCAGAAGTGCTTTTCTGACTTTATGAAAACTGAATTTAAGAAGGCTTTCCAGATGGGTGGCTGGCAAGATGAAACATTCAGGGTCTAATTTTACTAGTATTGCATTTGTTTCTTTTTTTTTTTGGTTGGGGTTTTTTTTTTTTTAGTTTTATTTTTCGTCTGCAAAATGTTTCTAGAGAAAGGAGAGAGGAGAAAAAAGGAGTGTCCTGGCTTTATGTTTTATTTTTTTGGATGGAAATTAATTTTCTGTAAAATTTTAATCATACTGTTTAACATTGTGCAAGACCTTGGAATTACTAGAAGAGAAATTGTGCCCTTTCAGGAAATGAAGGTGTTTTACTCAGCACTGTGTTTAGATATATAATGAGGATAGGCAACTAAATAGTGACTCGGTGCTTGCTTACCAACTATAGAACATACAGATCTCATGACAGCATACACATGAAAGTACTCACACATTCAGATTGCCTTTAGTACATACATTCCATAGATCCATTTAGTATGTCACATTTCATAGTTACAACATCTTTATATGATGTTGTGTCATAACAAATGGGAAGATAACCTCACTTTTCTGCCCATTCATCTTTTTTTTACTCAAATTATTAAACAGCAAGCGATAAACACAGAAATTTTAGTGTTGGAGGAAACTAGCTTTTTTTTTTTACTCCATCTTTTTTAGGGATATTTCTCAAGCTCCATTTTCTTTATACATGTGAAAAGAATGCAAAACATAAACTCTTCTGAATCGTATTTTCTAAGCCATTTTTGTCATCTTTGTTGTTCTCATCTGCTTGGTTTTCAATTTGTCTTTTTAAAATGTCATGTCCCAAACTGAATCCAATCAGTCTTGCTGTTGAAGCTTGAGCATTGCCGAGCAGAGCAGAAGGATTATTGTACTGGTTTGACACATGCTGTTACTGTTAATATAATCAAGTGTAGCATTTGTCCTTTTTTCAGTATAAGCATCTTATATTTGATTCTCAAGGAATTTGTTATTTAACGTATAGTAACCATATCTGTCTTTGTAGCACTGTTCCTTGGCCCACATTTCTCATAACTGTTTGCTTTTGGTTGAGTATTCACTACAGTTTCAATTTTTTGGACTGTAAAAAGATGTATTTTAAAAAATACATATAAAACGCATTAAGCAATGGAAAACTAAGGCAAAAATGAGTCTCTGTGGCAGGGAATATGCAGAGAATATGTTATAGATTAAAACAAAGTTTTAAAAAAAAAGGTAAATTTTTATTTATATGAATGGTTTAATTCAGGTGTAGTTTAAAGGTCCCCACCATAGAGACCTGTTTCTGCACAGTACTAGAAGCACTTTGGAATTGCGAGGTTGATGTAAGTAGATGCAGAAAACTGAAGAGCAGAGGATTCGTAAGAGACTCCAGAAAAAAAGTGCAACTGGGTTAGGTCATGCAGTAGGCAAGTTGCAAGACAGTTAAATCCAGGTGAAAAGACTCTCCATAGAAATAAGCTTAGCAAGTGCTCTTGGCTGAAAAGAGCTCTGCCCAGGAAAGCTGTGGCCTGTCACTAGGGAAATTTACTGGGTGAATTCAGGAATGCAGGTAACTGGATGCTAAATCTCTCAGCATAATGGGGATAAATGCTTAGCCATTCACTTGTATATGTTCGGAGTTAGTGAATCTTAGTTCATCAATCAGATACCTGATGTAGACCAGTTAGAGTCTGTTTTTTTGGCAGCTCAGCACCCCAAAGATATTTTTTTCATTGTTGTTTAATGAATCTGCAGGAACTTGATTGTCGTGGAGAATACAGATGGCCACGAGTGTGGGTATTTTAATCATCTGACATACTGCAGTAAAACACAATGCTATTCTGTTCAGGAAAAATAAACACAGTAATGGTGACATTTGAAAAGAAGGGACAGTAGACACATAATGGGAGAGTGCAGAAATTTGCTACCAAGATGTCTTAGCTACAGATGCCACCTCCTGAGTGTTGAAATTGATTTTTGGAATCAATAGTTGAAATAAATCGGAAGAACTACTGTCGATCACTTTACTTTTTCACTACCAAATGGACGTGTAGCCATGCGCTCTGCTGCACGTCAGTAATGTGATGGATTGACACTGCAGTAGGAGGGGAAAGGCTAAATGAACTTAGTTTGGGTATTAAACACTACATGCCTCCCTGCTGGTTGTTTTGGTTTTTTACATCAGGAGAAACAGCCTTAGGAAACCCACATAAGACACTACTGTAACTTACGTTGTCATAGTATCTAGCTAACTCAACAGGTCAGACTCCTGCCGTGGTACACACTGTACCTACAAGTACTCTCTTTGATTCAACTTACGTAAATAAGTAGAACTCCACATGTTTTAATTTCTGCTAAATGTTCCAGTCACTGATCTTTTCACCTTTACAATAAACCAAATATTTTGCCTTCTTAATATGTAAATTCTAAGGATGCGATAGTCTGTTTTCTGTTTTCTCTTCTATGACCAGGCTGACTGACTTTCATATCTTCCCAGACAGAAAAAAAGACCAGAGCTCTGCAAGTTCCTGTTGCCTCTCAGAGCAGACTATATACAATTTGACTAGTTCCTCCACAGATCAGAGAAAAAGATAGATTTTTCTGAGATCCTCTGAGTTCGAAGCGGGAGGTCAAGAATATGTGCTAGGCAGGGGAAGGTAATAAGACAGTCAGAGTTCACAGATGTTAAAAATACCAGGAAATCAGAAATACGAGATAACCAGTCATTGATGGTTATTAATGAAAATTGCCTAATACAGACTTTATGTCTTTCTTTGAGATTAACCATATTAATCTGGATTATAATGTAATGTAATACATAGATGCATCCATACGTGGAGCCTTTGATAATTTTTCTTGATTTTGTTTGCTTTTATCTACCTAAACTACTGTCTCTGCAATATTTACTTGTAAACGCTGAAATTAATTATTCTCATTCCTTAAAAAAAAAGAAAAAAAGAATTCTCGGATCTCTGAAACAGTCCTACTTTTAGGCAACTGGGTTTTGAGCCAGATTATCTTTACTTGTTTGAATAGCCTCCTTGGTATTCTTGTACCATGTCCATGGGTAAAGTGAATGGTGTTTGAGATCCAGCTGTAAAACACACTGAGCAGCACCAGTTCCCGTTGTGTGCAAAATTCTTACGCTTGTTTTTCAGAGTAACCCAGAATGACAGTTCTATAGTAGCTCCCCTGTGGGAACTCTAATTCCAGACTAGGAATATTTTCATACGGACTAAATGCGACCACGTCGGGGGTTAGTGGAGAACAGCTATTAGACTTGAAATTCACTCCCTAATTTATCTCATAGTGACTTCCATCTGCAGACAAGCCTGTATCATTTCTTATTCCTTATTTGTGCAAATTCCTTCTGCAAGAGAGGTCAAGAGAAGTTTGCTTGAATAAGAACAGGTTAAAATCTCAGATTTCTCTAAGAGTTGTGGGTACTTAGCACCTTGCAGGATTGAGCCTAAAGGCACTTACTTTTTCTTCACATTCAGGCAAGTTTTCAGTTCCTGAAATGGGACTGAATACCATATAAAAATGAATGCTCAGTATTTCTGTTGCTGTAATTCTATTAGAGAAAGCGGCTGGCATATGAGGAAAGCCAAATGTTACATTAACACATTAACTAGTCCTAGCACTATCAAACTTTCCTTACTTTTCATTATAAAAGTAGCAAAGTCAGCTTTTTATGGTGGTTTTCAGCATTATGGAATGAGATAAGACATCTAGTAAATTCTCTATTGGACCATTTTCTCTAGGTGAAATTTAGCATAATGATTTCAGCAGAGGAAAAGAATTCTTGAGAGCAAACCCTCCTCATAGGAGTGTATACAGTTGGACTTTAGTGGGGAAGAAAGTGCACGTGGACTAGGAAAATGGGCAAGCACAGGCATTTTGAGAGCTCTCTTCTGTTGTACATGGACTTGTAGCACAGCGGAGTTGTGATCCCTGAGGTGGCCTTAGCTGCAGTTGTGTGGACTAGTGTAAAACCACTGAAAGTACTGAATTACAGAAATGTTTATTTCATGACTGGATGGTTCCTCCATGGTGAAAAAGCCTGCCCATGGGGCTGGGACAGCTTTATTTCTCTCCAGAATCTTTCTTTGAATTGTTTACCCTGAAGAAGACCAACGGAGAACAGAGGCACCCCCATGCTTTACCCTTCTGTCTGCACTAAACTTCTCATCTTATCACAGAGCATGTTGAGGTGCTGTTCTTTGAATTGCCGTTGTATGTTGCAGCATTCCTTTGGTTTCATGGCATTTCCCAAGGTGTGCTGTCGGTACGTTTCTCCAAGTCAGTGCTGCCATGTGTTAAGAACCATGCAGAAGTAATGCAGTTTGCCTCTCACTGAATGATTGACAGAACCAGGCAAAAGCGAGTTTGTCCCATAACCCTAATCAAAATATGTGTTTCTGTCTCAGCTTTTAAGCCTTTGCCCTGTGGAAAATCTTTCTGAGGAAAGGCTAACCGTGAGTCAAGGCTCCTCCACCTCCCATGCTTCCAGCACAGGATTTGCATATGAAGGGGTCCATCTCATAAAAAGATCTGCTTTAACTACTCAATGCAAGCTGGAAATGGAGGCTAACCTGCATTTTGCTCTCAGAGGGAAAAGCTGATACTTTCATGTGTACTCTTAGAAAGTACGTATGTCATTATGAGATATATTTTAAGTTCTACTTATATTGGACATGATTATAAGTCTTTACCTGCAGAATACTCCCTGCACACATTGTAAAATGATGATACCATGAAATACACTATAAAATATATGTATTATTTCTGTGAGTAAAACTTAAGTTTCATATAGTGCCAATTTGGGTTAAAAATTGTGAGTTAATTTTTTTTTTTTTTTAGGTTGTGATTTAAATAAATCTTCCACCATTAAAGTTAGTGTACTTTGAGGAGGGGTTATAAAGAAATGGGAGAGAGTTATAAGATAGAAATTGATAAAAGGCTTATTTGGTGTTGGGAGTCCTGTGCAAGCAGCTAAAAAAGTCTTTGGAACAGAACCAATCTTTCTGTGAAAACTTTATTGATTACACAGAGAAAAGTCCATTTTAAACGCTTTCATAGCACTGTGTTGCCTGAGGAAGCAAAATCTATTACACTTAGATTATGAACTTTTTGTTTATGAACTCAGCTGTCTTAGTGGAGAGCTAGAAGAAACTAGCATTATTATTTCTCCTGTCTATAAAGCAGAGTTATTAAAAAGGCCATATTTTTCCCATGTGTGTACTGCTGCTGTTTTCAAAAACATAGGTAGCGTGAAGTGGTTTGCCACGTGCTCCAGCTGGACCCAGTGCATGCTGCTGGCTCCTGGAATGGTTTTTCAGGACAGCTTCTTGGGTCCGGACCCTTGGGGCAATGTGTGTACCAAAAATCTCTAGTAGATAAGACATGGGTTGTAGTCCGTGATCAGTATTTTTGTAATTACTCCAGTTGCTTCAGGGATTTATCTAGCTGTAGGTGATTTAGTTGTGTTAGGAGAATGACTCAAATGTATCTATGGTTAAATAAGCTGTGAAATAAGCTACCCAAACAACTATCACTCATCAATGTGAATGCTGCTTTATACAAAGTATTTCCGCTTCTCTTCGACCTAAGGAAAGGTCTATCTTTCTTTTCTAAGCAAGAAAGATGAGGGAGAAGAGAGTGAATGCTTCTCTTTTCCTGTACCTGAGGTGGGTGAATGTTAGGCTGCTGTTGATGATAGTCTGAATTTGGAAGGTACCTTCCCTTGCAAGGGAAGGCTGCAAGAAATCTCCACCTCATGGGGAGAGTAATAGATGCTGGTGCTTGCGGGGTAGGAAGAGAGCAGGGAAGGGCATGACGAGGCTCAGAAAGAGCACAGTGTCTCAGCTTAAACCAGCGGTGGCTGTGAATCTTGTGGGCAGTGCAGGTCATCCCTGCATGTGGTGTTTGAGATTGGAGTCATTGGGACTGAACTAATTCTTGGAGACCAGAAAAGGTGAATTGCATGTGTACTATGTGTTCACGTATTTCTCCTCACCTCCAGTGATGGGTCTGACACTTGACATCACATCAAGGGTGAAATGATGTGACCTGCTTGTTTTAGCACTGGGTCTTTTTTCAGTTTGTGCTCGTATGATCAATCCAGCTGAAGTTGGTACCTGTATGTTCTTTAACTCCCAGGAACTGTGCAGTTGATTAAATTGACTCAGAAGCAGCATCTTCAAACCCTTTTCTTTTTTTTGTTCCTTCCCCCAAAAGGCTCAAAGCATGTAGAGAAAAGGGTGAAAATGATAAAAAACCTTACTTACTTTCACCTAAATCTTTCCTTGGAGCTTACCGTTCTTTTCACTCCAACTGACCCTCACTTATGACTGTGAGAAACAGACTGTGCTGTGCACAGGATGTTTTCTGTGTCCTCCTGTAATACCTTGCCAACCTGACAAGTTTTAATGACTCCTTGGAAATTTTTTTAGCAACAAAATAGAAAAGGATGTGAGAGAGATTTCTTGCCTGTAATATGAAAAGTTAGAGTATGCTCATTTGGACAATAGTGCTAGGTAGTTACTCTTTTACTAGAGATTTAAGTCTCATACCAGTTGTGGACAAACACATAGAAAGACTGGAAAAATGCCTCAAAGCACTCACAGTTCTGTTCTCTGTTACTCAGCTGCTCTTTTCAACATAACTGAATTGTAGCCTTAGCAGTAGACTTCTGGCAGATTTTCAGGCATTCAAATAGATTAAAGTTTGTTCTTAGGAAGCTTGGGGGTGTTTGGGGTTTTTTTTCTGAAACAGAAGTAGATCATTGGAAAGATTTACTGGGGAGTTTAATAATGCGATGAAATGGTAGAGTAGTTATATAATTAGCAGACTCCCTACATTTAAGATCAAGGCATACCAACTTTCATGAGACTCTTGTTAGCTGTGAACTTGCATTTTCTGTGATAGTCTTATGGAAGTACGTTTAAAATACAAAATATTCAAGAAACAGTCTGTTAGGATTATTTAGCATTTTTCTCTTGTACAAGTATTAGTCAAAATTAATGCAAATGTTTGTTTTTACTATGAATAGTAAGGGTTTTTAAAAATTCCTGCAAGTAACACAGAGTGTATGATTGGCTGAGTGAGAACTGTGTTTTCCTCGAAACAGCTTTATTTAGATGCGTTTCTTTCCAGTAGAAGCCCAGTGATGAATGTGCACTGGTACCATCTTAAAGCAGTAGCCACACTTAAATGTTCAGGAGAATTTCCAGAACCTCTGTAGTGGGCAATATGGGAATCATTGATTTTGGGGAAAGCTTACTTCTGATTTCAATTAACTAGCGTTTTGAATGACGCAAAAAAACCCACCAAAACCAAAACCAAACCAATTCTGTCTCATCAAATGGACTGTTTGTGTTTGCTTTCTGGTATAACTGCCTTTGGTGGAACTGTTACTTTTATTAAGTGCTGTGCCACAGCACCTGCAGCTCACACGAGTGGGCTGGCTCAGGTGTTTTGAAGCTATCTTTGCACCCTTCTAATTTTGGTTTGCTCCTAGTTGTGAAGTACCCCTTGCTGTAGTTCAGGCAGCTACCTTTACACACGCACTGTTGGATCAGTGTGAGACGAGTAAGAGGGAAGCGCTCCAGGTAGGTTCTGGATGCTGCTGTCCTTAGAAGACGTTTTCATATGAGACAGCCTCTCAAGACTGACTACCTTCTTTCCACAGAAGAGTAATTCTCAGATGTGTTTTACTACTTTGAAAGAAAGTACTGAAACATAATAGATAATATTATTCTTGAGTCCCTTTTGGAATCTAGCCCAACAGCTCGACAGTGAGATAATTATCACCGTAGGCTTCACAGCTTAAATTTGGAAAAAGAAATGGTGTGAACCAGCTCTCTTTTTGTGGATATCCCATTGTTCTTATAGCATGATTGAAGCTGGATAAAGGTCCCACATTCAATTTTTAGTAGAGTTGCTTCTTTTAGGTTCCTTTCTCTTGTGGGTTCTTCTGTCATCTTTCTTAAAGACCATTGAAGCAGTATTCTACTCTTGATCTAAAGGCTCCTGAAGTTAATGGCAAAGTACCCTCTGACTTTGGGCTTTTATTTGCACCCCTTGTATTAAGACATTTCTGAAAACATTCTCAGCAGTGCTAGCTGGTAATCTGCAAGCAGTACTCTATAGGAATACAGTCAGTGCAGTTTGGAAATAACCAAATACTCATATATTCTTAGCATTGCCGTTCGTTCTGAATAAGAGAACACTGCAATGTCACATCTTTGTCAACTGCATATTCTGCTTTTTCTGCTTTCTTACAATTTTTTAATATAGGAGCTGCCATTACCTCATGTCATTTTGCAAAGCAGTCTAAGCTCCAAGAAATCCATGTTTCCTTTAAAGGTGTTTTACCTCAATTTAGAACTTGCCAAGTACTTTTTATCTGCTGAAACAGTGCTCTGCAAGTAAATATGGGCCTCTAAATAAATGTTTGTGATCTTTAAACAGTTTACCTTAATTCAAGGTTTCTGGCTGACAGCAACACCTGATATATCTGTGTTGTCTAAAACTGCACTACCTGAAAGGATGAATGGTATTGACAGGCTTTAAATTGAGCTGTTTGGTTTTACTGAATTTTAATTAAAAAAGAATTGGAGTTCCCTAAAGTAGTCACTGGGAAGGAAGATTGTATTAGTGAAAAATCATGTGGGCAATTTACCAGTGCACCTCCAAATACCAGCCAGACATTTTCAGTGCAAATGGGTTTTTTTTCAGGCTATGTTAGTAAAATTTAACTTAATTGACCTTCATCTATCTCTTTGCATAATGTTAATCTTCTTTTTAGGCTTTAACAGCCTTTAACAACCAGACCAGAAAATAAGTGTTTCTGCACGTAGGTATATGAAGAGCTGCTATGGGCTAGCTACAGCTTTGAAAATGAGATATGTGCTGGCAGGAAATTATAATGGCTCAAATTCCTCTCCTGAGTCTCTCCTGCTTCATCTGTGCTTATGGAGAGAAGGCATGTAGTTTTGAAAAAGCAGCATCCCACTTCCTCCCCCATACCTGTGATGCAGGAAATGGGCAAAAAGGGGTTTTACCCATTGTTACCTGCTTCCTGCTCCCTGTAAATCAGTCGGCTCGTTCATGGGGTTGCATGTGCTAATCACTTGTTCTTGCCCCAAAAATACGTGAGCAGAACTTGGCATCCTCTGCAGCCATGCTGTGCAGCAGAACTGATGCAACTTTGTATTCTGTGCAACGTGAGCCTCAGACTTTGGCGTCTTTAAGATTTTCTTCTTAATGATAAAAATCAATTTTTATCAAAAAAATGCTCCGAAGTCATTACTTCCAGATAGTATTTTTTTTTTCTATTTGTAATATTAAAACTTCAAGTTAGAGTTTGGTGTAGTACTTTTAAGTAGGCAATGGCATGCATGCTGTGATTACAAAACCCCCCAGATTCAAGAGACAAAAAGCAGTAATGTAAATAGTAAGGTAAAAGAAAAAAACCGGTTCCTAGTTTCTTTCTGAAAGTTTACTTAACTTTTTGTCTGGGCAGACTTTTGATTGATCGTAACTGTAAATGCAAAACTTAATTTTATCTGCATGTATTACTAACAACATGGTGGTAAAGGCTTGCTTGCCCCCCTCACCTAAATTATTTTCAACATGTAGTGGCCTAGATCTTCCAACTGAGTATAATTTTATGTAGCCATGCCAATTTATGCAAACTCTTAAAAATAATTTCAAAATTAAGTACGTGCCTCATTAGTCTGATTTGCAGGAAATGGAGAATTAACAATTATAAATAGTATGCTTTAAATACAGCTTAGTTAATTCCATGTGTGAATGCATTAGCTAAATATGGTTCTGCTATTATAAAAATAATGCTTTAGATAAGCTAAATGTTTCAGCTTCCCTTTTAAATCGGCATCTTTTTACTTCATCTCTGATACCTTTGAAGCTGGCCTTCTCTTTGTGTCTTCATTCATAGTGTCATTTCCTTGCTACAGGGTGTAAGGTAGTCTTTGGAAAAGTGAGCTCATGATTTTTAATTGTACGCTTGGGGGCACATTTTCTCAGTTTGGGTAAATCTGATGTCTTTTGTTATATTGGGCTTGTCTGAGAAACCAGTCTTGTAAGGGTCCTTCCTCACCTACGGCAAGTAACATTCATCCCCTGGTGACCCAAGGTGTGCTTCCTGGCCCTGGAGGCTGGGTCACAGCTCTACACCCGGAGACCGTAGTATGTGGAGAACAACATGGTGCTTGCATACAAGATACGTAAGAGCGATGAAAAATATGTGCCAAGTTCCCATTTGGGCGGCTGGGTCCAAGGAATGGAAAACTCTTGAGGTGATCAGTTTTATTATAGAAGTTGCTTCAACTTCAGTGCTTACTGCAGGAATAGATGAGGACACTGGTGTCTTCAAGTCACCTTCATCTCATATGGTTTATTAATGCTTCAAAAGATCTTCCTTGGGATCACAGGTAACATCTGTGTGAGAAAAATCGGGACTTTGTATGAATGTTGTTTTCTCAGCTCCAAGGCATTTCCTTGGAGCCAACAGCTTGGTTTCTGAATTTCAACTTCGATGATTCATTTAAAGCATCAAAACTGAACCCGTTGAATTAAAACAGAGTTGACATCCTTGTGCAAAACTTTGGACAGACTGATGGCAGGTGCCATTGGTTGGCTCTCTCAGCCCTGATAACAGTTCTGCTGTCACGGGCTGATCCCTGGATGTCCATTCCGACAGTAATCTGTCAGTTTGCCAGCTGCCCTCATTTGCAGGTGGAGTCAATTTGTGCTCAATAGGGAGGCAGATTTCTTCAGTGTTTCCTCAGTCTGAGGGTAGAAACTTGTTCGAGTCTGGTCACAAAATTCTGCTGGCGTTGAATACTTAAGCACATGAAAATGTTCTTTTGTGAAATGACTATTTCATACAAGTCTTCAATCATTTTGAAGAAAGCGTTAAGAGTCATGCAAAAATTCCCTTGTAATATGGAAGACTATTTACGTACAGGATGGTTGATATGTTGCTGCCTAATTCTGTCGGCCCTGGAAACAGGCCAGGTAAGGATGGCTGCTGGAGAAGTATCTGTCACAGCCAATATTTGTTGAGATCTTTACATTTGGCTTTGCTGAAATGACACAAAAGCTTTCACGAGTATTTTTACACTGCAGTGTGTATGTCCGGGTCTAAATGCGTGTTTCCACTTGGGAAGATGTCACGGTAGGATATTCTTTGATGCTGTGGGAGTACCATTGAAGTCTGGCCTCGATACAGAATTTTTTCATCTCCGATTGCCCTGATTCCCAAGAAACAGGGACTTGAACATGAGCCTTCCACAACTGAGGCGGTTGTCTTGGTCTTCTGATGAGTGAGCATGAAAAAAAGGAGGTGTAGGAGCCTGGTGCCCCTTCTGAGTACTTACCACTTCTGATCAGCCATTTCATAATCCAAATAAAAGTAGAAGTTACAAAATTGTTTCATAAATGTGACTGATGCTTCCTTGGTATTAATTTTTCTGGGATGTTTCTTCTGTCTTTCTGTTGAATAAAATTAGTTGTTGTTGAAAGCATTTTGTATTTTTAGTTGATGGCTAGTCCTCTTCTGCAGTCATTACTTTAAAAAATGCTGCTGAGCCAAACCCCAGTTCTATCCTCTACCCAAAAATAAAAAGAGAAATTGTCAGAACAATACTTCAGAAGATTTTGTGTGTGTGTGTATGTGTGCTGTGTTTGAATGGCAGTCATGCTTGACATGTCCTTTGGTGTCTTAGATGTATACATCAAAGAGAAAATACATTGTCAAAATTACGAATACTTCTGAATAATCTGTTAGTGAATTCTGACCCAAACTTCAATTATCCTCTAAGTAGTGAAGTATGACAATATTAAATTATTATATTTGGTTAGTTTTCCCAAACTTCTGGAGCCCTACTGCATTTCTGTAATTTTTTCTGATTTTGTTTTACATATGTTTTAAACTGCATATATTACATATGTTAAGTTATTATAAATAGATTAAAGATTTTATGTAGCATATTAAATATAATTGCATTGAGTTATTTTATTTATAGTTTGACATGCATGCAGCTGCATGTGATCGTGTTAAGTAATATTTGGAATTAATCAGTGGATAAATCACAAGCTTGTTTGGAGTACAGAGTCGGTCAGTATTGTTGGTATAAAGGAAGGTTTTCTACAGTAATTAATTCAAATTGTAATTAGTTCCTTAAGGTTAAAAAACTGAAGTTTGCAGCATTGTCGTCTTCGAATTGCAAAAGGGGTAAAATGGTATTTAAGGTGATCAGTTGCAAAATAGGTAATAGTTATAGTTTTGACAAGCAAAGGTCCAGAAAACAGTCCTAAATTTTAAGATGTGATTTTTAAAATGAAATTTCTTTCTGGTGTTTTAATAAGCACGTCACAGATTGCTCTTAATGTGATGTTTCTGTTAGAGAGTAAGAGAAATAGTGAAATTGCTTCAGAATCTTTTTCTGGAGTATACTTAAAACTCAAAAAGACAATGATAAAAATAACATAGGATGTAAAATAGGAATACTTTCAAGGCTATTTAGGTTATCTTCGTACCTGAAGGAAGATCAGCTATACTTGTTATTTCAGTCAGATGTTTCTCTAACCTGTTCTTAATGATCTCTAGAGTTGGACACTCCATGACTTCACTGATGCAGCCTGTCCCAGTACCGTGCTAATGTATTCCTTGCTGTTACTGCGAACCATTGCATCTTGGTTATGGACACGAAAACAGGCTTTTCTTCCTCTTTACAGCAGGTGTGCGTTTGAAAATTGTTACCAAGTCTACCCCAGGCTTCTCTAGACTGAAGAATCTTATTAGGTACATTTTTTTAAAGTAGATCATACTTTCTAGACTTGTTATTGTTCTCAGTGGCCGTCTTTGGTGTCTCTCCAGCTGGCCTGCATCTTTCTTGAAGGAATGCCCCTGGCTAGACAGAGCCGCACAGAGTAATAGTACTTCTAGCAGATCACACAGTTATGAAAAAATTCTTCATAGGCTGAAAAAATAGTTCCTTTATTTATCTGCTCATCAAAAGCAAATTTCATTAGAATGATTTGGCTCCAGATATATACCTTTTTTTCTGTTATTAACTCAAGGGTTAAATTGGGGAAAAAAACCCCACCAACCAAAACCACCAAAAACCTGTAGTTGGTTAATACGACTGTTTTATAGGACTGCTTTAAAACCAACTGACTGCAAGTACCAAAATTTGCATGTGGCAAAGTTGGGTAAAAAATATTTTACTTGTGTACTTGAAGGATTTACTTTTTGGAGTTGTGATGTGGACATTGTGAAGACAAAGCAGTTTGTAGTTTGCACGAGAAACAGCAGTTTGAGATGCGTCTTTAATGTACTGACCTGTGTGAAAAACACAAGCTGCTGCTGTTCTGAGATTTATCTTACGTGGATTAATGCAAGAGCATGTGTTCCTTCTCCCCTTGTTCTTCCAGTGATCACCCAACCTTGCTCAGCTAAAAGTTAGGGTAGGATTTTCCACATGCACGTAAAAGGACGTGTCATGTTCTTGTTGGGTAAGTTCCTCCAAATGTAACAGAACTGAGGTTTTAAAAGGTGTTCACAGATTTGCAGGCACACAAAGCCCAACCAACTAAATCAAAACTTTATTCCTTGCACAGGTTGCTCCTAATAAAATATACAGCATAGGATTCGGTTAACACAATTCCTCCCCTGACCTCCGTAAGTACATCAAGTTTAGCATATGCTTACTACTGTTGTTTCTCTGCTTTCGGTTTCTGAGCTAGCTGCTGTGCAGCCTAATCGTTTATATTATACCGATGCAGATACTCATTTTCAAAATCTTATCCATGTAATTATTCAGATGCACTTATTTTTTTGTGTGGTTGAGTGGGTGTTTTTGTCTTGGTTGGGTTTTTTTTAGAACGTTTTATAACAGTGCAGTTGAAAAACTTTTCCTCATTTTAGCTTGTCTCCGGATGTTGTTAATGGGTTTATTTATAACAATCTTTAAGGTTTATCTAGTAAAAAAATTTCAGAAATCTTAAGTAGGTAGCTGGCACATTAGAAAATTGCAAAGATGTATAGTATCAGGATATTCCTCATACTTATATTTGGGTTTTTAAATAAAAAAGAAGCAAACGAACTGCCAACATGATCCTCCAGGAAGGCTATAGCTAAGTTTACACACACTCAGACACATGTGTGTACAGAAATACACAGACAGTGAATTGCATACTGACACTGACATGCTGAAACGTTAAATAGGTATTCTGGAATCAAGAGTATTTTTTGATATCTCTGTGTAAATCTATCCAAATGGAGCCAATATATAAATCATCAGATACACATCTCATTTGAAAGAGGTGGAGGACCTGATGGAGGTGAAAAACTGGCAGAGGTTGCCCAGAGGGGTGGTTGATGCCCCATCCCTGGCAGTGTTCAAGGCTGGGTTGGATGGGGCTCTGAGCAACCCGATCTAGTGGAAGATGTCCCTGCTGACTGCAGGGGGGGTGGGCTGGATGGGCTTTAACAGTCCCTTCCAACCCAAACCATTCTGTGATAGTAATACCTAAAGGAAAGTGACAGAATTCTGAAGAGATTTCAGCAGGGGGGAAAAGAGTTTAATTTCCTAAACAACAGGATGGTACAGAAATCAGGAAACAAGACCATGAGAGTTTTGATGATTTTAGTGAAGGTGGCATACTAGCAATATTACTTAGTCTATGACACTTTAAAATAATTGAGAAATAAGATCTCTGCTCATTTTGTGATGATAGCAAGTCATCCATGTGCAGAAGCCAAAGATAGAGAAAATTTTTTGGAGATGTCTGTGGTTCACAGGCAAATCTGGAAGTCTTGATGTAGAGATGTCAGCTGAATTTAGGTTGACAGATGACATTACCCAAACATAAGGTGTGAAGAAGAAGAAAAGTGCTCAGTCAAAGATGGAGGCTAATGAGATGCCTTACTGAAAGCTGGAGGGGCAGTGAGACGGGTTCTGCAAAGGATGAGTTAAAAGAACAGTCATGGCCATAGACAGAAAGCAAGCAAAAGGTGGGGTGAGAGAAGTCAGCCTAGTAAAAGAAAGAATGAAAAGAAGTATAAATAAGGTAGAAAAATGTTAAGGGTGATTGACAGGTCAAAGGGTATGAAAATCTAGTAATGGATCAGAGACTGGAAAGGAGGTCACTGCAGCCTGTCAAGAGGAGTTTCTATTAACAGCTGGGTTTTGGTTGGGGTTGAGCAAAAGGGACCTCAGGCGATTTCTGTAAACAATGAGCTTAGAGGTGAGAGGGGGAAGAGTGATATTTAGTCCATGAAGCAGGGGTGAGGTTGGGGCATTAGTATTTCTATCCAAAAAGGCCAGCTAAATCATACAGAGTCACCAAGGAGGCTCAGATTTGGGGAGAAAATCTAATTCTAGTGTGGTGGTTCCTCTTCACATTGCATTTTAACCCGAACAGAATAAGGAGTTTATAGCAAGTGTACAAAATATGGCTGGAGGAGTATAAAGGTGGGGTCCATTCGCCAATTCATTTTAGTGTTCATGAGGCTTTGCCACGTTGACAACGTCACAGCACTGCAATATGTAAGGGAAGATGATGCATAGAACTCACTTATTTCAAAGGAAGAGTTTGAGGCTAAAATTGTTGAGTCCTGTAATCCATGGACATAAATTTTATGTAAGTATTATGCATATATTAAATACATTTAATGACTAAAATGATTTGACTGAAAGGACGGCTAGGATAGTGTGCCAGTATGTCTGTATGAAACGTGTTTGTATCTTTCAAATTAATGTCTGAGGTACTGTGAAAACTGTTTAAAAACTCACTGTAGCTAGTCTGACATTTCTATTTAGTTATATATGCTAGCTACTAAAATGAGACTAAAAGTAAAGTGTATTGATGATTGATTTTGATGTTTTCGTATTTTACTATTGAAAGTTTCAATTTCCGTTGGAGGTCTGAAAGTAAAAAAAGAAAAATTACCACTGAAGTACTGTGTGACCCAGAGCTAAGAATGTAAATGCTCTGTTGTTCATATATCCATACATACATGTGAGTTAAGCAGTATTGAGTGTAAATAGTTCAGAAGCTGGTGAAGTACTGTCCTCAGAATTGATCATGATACAGCTGTTGTCAAAACACTGAAATTAGGTTCTTTGCCCTTGTTTTTGTGATAGATTTTTATTTTTTTTCTTGTAGAGTTCTTAGATGTCCAGCTAGACTTATGGAGAACTGTCATTATTCTCCTTCATTATCTTGACTTTTAATTAAGGTAGTAGGTGGTAAGGACACTCCATCAGATCTGCACAGTCATTGTCTTTTTAGCCAGATTGCATTAATCTCTCCAGTTTTCTTTATATAACTTGGTACCACATGATTAGAGAAGTAAAATGCCAGAGCTAGATTTGTCCTTTTAGAAGATACTATATATTAAAAGAAAGCCCTCCTGTTAAATGAATTTTTATAATGTAAGCTGGGCATGAATTCAAAAACACTATTACACTTGGAACATAAATGTGTTAGACTGAAATAACAAAATTAGAGTGGACAATAAATAAAACTCTGGGGGTGCACTTTTACTGCCTTAGCAAAATGAATTCCTCATAATCATGGAAATTATCATAATATCACTAATGGAAGAATTTTTCTGGGAGACAGACCAGACTGTCTCATTCCAGTAAATTCAGGCATTATCCAATAGAGTCCTATCGATGCCATTCTTTTATCTGTTGCAAATTGCCATATACAGTTGTGGTGAAAGCGTTGAATAACAATAGCAACCCCCAAAAAGACACCTCCAGTGCAAATCCTTCTCAGTTTATTCATGCCACTGAAGAATGACACTGTTCTTTTGAACAGATGGGTAGGATTTAATCTTAAAGTACAATAAAAAAATCCTTAATCAAAGAACAGTACGTTACAAGAATTAAAGAGGATTAATAGTGGTTGCTTAATGCATAGTAACAGCTTTCTTGATTGAATTACATTGAAATGAATTTGGCCTTTCTGCACAGTTCAGCATGCTATTTAGCAGAAGAAAATTGTAGCTGAGTACAGGACAAGAACAAAAGAGGCAGAAGTTAAGGAAAGAACTGATGTAAATAGAGACCCAAGCGTAATTTCCAGATCAGTCTAAGATTCTGGTGTGTTGAAGTTCTGCTTGACAGTTTATTTTAGAGCTCTTAATTAAAAGGATTCTCCCATATCTTTAAGTATTTCTATTTGCAAAAGGAGGTGCTTAAACTAATGTGATTGTATGAAACGGGCGGAGCTTCATGGTGCCAGAACAGTCATTTGCTAAACTTGCTCTTGTATACTGTTGCAAAATTAGGGTATATATGTTTCCAAATTTTTGGCAAGTGTTATTTCAGAATTGACTAAGACATTGGAATGTGTATTTAAGTCTCTTATGTCTGAACAATTGGTTTGTGAAACCAAGAGGGCATGTATGGGCATAGATTAAGGAGGTGCATTTCCACTAAACTCCTGACACCTAATCTGAGTTTCTGTAATGTCCCTGATAAATCACGGCAAGTAAAAAAACTTACTGAAATTGTTTTTCTTATTTCAGCACTAATCTATATTTTTCCAGTGTCCTAATATTGAAATAAAATGGTACTCTATTTTTAGATCCTGCATCCAAACATCTACTGTTTTTTATTTTCAGGACTTGGATGCTAATGGCAAAAGACTTGAAATAGCAGACCTTAAAAATGAATTTATTCTCATTTTTTATTTTGCTTATGACTTTTATACTGCATTATTTAAGGGAAAAAAAGACATCTTGCATTGTCTGTATGTCAGAACAGCTTTGACTTAGTGTGTGCAGTGGAGTGCTAGGTATCTGAACTTCTCTATGGGAGAAGAATGTCTCTGGGGTTCTGTACGAACCCCCATTGCTTGTTGCTAATGCTTTTCAAATGCATAGAGTATGCCTAACATCTGATTAATCTACATCTACATTAGTATTTTCATTAAAACTATGTTATAATTCAACATGTTATCTCACAGATCTGTAAAAGCGTGCTCGCAGAAATTAGATATTGATGATTGTCATGACTGCAGCGTGTGCAGTTCAAAGAACTCTGGAACAAAAGTAACATGCTAAGCTTTCTTAAATACTGTCTACACTCAGCATTGATTCTTTGTAGCCAAAAGCCATACATGTACCTCTTGAATGGTCTCACTTTCAACATTTGGAGGAATCACAGTTTCTGTGAGGCAGCGCATTAGTCTCAGTGCTACAGCTTCCTTTCAGAGCCTAGTCTTTTTAGTTACTGACCACAGTGTTTAGACAATAAGTATTTAAATCCAGGAGTTTGGCTTGGACAATTTTGATTTTGATTTTTAATGTGAGAGAGAAGTGCATTTTAAGCTTTCCCTTAATTGGCCTTATCTGAGTTAACTGTGACCAGACATTTTCTTGAAATTTCCCTGGAGAGCATGCATACAAAGCTTCTTGTAAAACTTAATTTTAATAGCGATATAATCCTAATAATATCAGCCAGGAGAAATGTTGTGTAATGTCCCACAGAGAATCTTTCTGTAAATTATTTAAGAATAATTGTAGACACACACCTACCCCTAATTAACCATGCCTATTTGAACTGCGGGAAATAGATCAAGATGTATATATCTGATTGTTTCCCATCCCTTTCCCTTGTTTTTGTAAATAGTAGGCAAAATATTATTGGTGATGTCCACTGATGTTAAATTGCTGTATTTTGCAGCTAAAAATGGAAATTTGGGGAAGTAATTTCAATTGTTAAATTTCCTCCATTTTTCACTCTGTAGGGCTCTCTGCATCTGTAGCTGATTCTGAGGACGGCATTTGTGCTGAGTCTCGTTGATAATGACTGTGCTAGCAGGGTTTCCATAGCAAACTTGTTTATCTCCCCTGATGTTGGCATCTGTGGGCTCTCAAATACATTAAAAAAAAAAAAATATAAAAAAAACAACCCAAAAAGCCAAACAACAAACCTATCAAAAACCCCAACAGCAACCACAAATGAAATAAATGATGTTCAGAATCTGGAATTCTATTCATTCCTCTCTGATAATCATTAATTTCATGATCTGGTCGATGTAAAATCTCTTAGACTGGAATCAAGTTCTGAAGTCCTGTCTAGGTGCTAGCAACAAACTCTTCCTATTTTGGAGAATCTGACTTTTGGCGCAGTCTTCTCTGTTGAGATGCAATTTGTACCAGAATCGTGTCTAGTTGCTTGTGTTGCCAGTGGGTTTTTTTTCCAATCACCTGCTTTATCCAGGATTGGGATGGTCAGGGATCAATTAATAACGTACACAGTATATCATCTTTGAGTCTGTGTAAAGTAATCCCCACCAGCTGGTATTGTTAGATTCGATTTGAAATTAAGACCCTTCAACTAACCTGCAAGCCGACCCAAAATAGACGCCAACTCAGTTGAAATAAAATGTATAGCTGTCTGGTGGGGGCTGACTGTGCTACTCCAAAAATTACAAATCTGACATGCAGCTGCTTGAACGCCATGAAACGTGCTGATTCTGACTTGCAAAGGGTATGAAGATTAGCACATTTCATGATAAATGCAAAGAACCTTGATGAAGGAAAACTACCATTTGAAATTTTGACTGAACTGGGATTTAAGATGCTGTGTAAGATTCCTACGTTTCAAATAAGTACGAGTTTCAAACTGGCTAGTTTTGTTACATGTGCCTGACTGACACAGGTTGGGTTTTTTTTCTCTGCATCAGAAGGAGAGCTTGAAATCTCAGTAATGCATCTATTGCTTGAAATAGCCTTCTGAAAACAAAGTCAGTAAAGCACAAATTGCTTTACTTGACCTGTAGTAGAAGAGACCTTTCTAACAGTGTGTTAGTTATGGCATCTCTGCAGCCTTAGGAGCTGAACTTGCAGTCTACATCTGTACTTCTAAAAAAAAATTAATTCAGGCTATTTTGCAGCCAGAAGCCAAAAGGCATGATATCGCACAGGTTCATGGGGCTGAACTCTCTTAACCTCTCAGACAGGACAGCTGCAGTGCGGCTGCCGAGGGGCAACGGTCCCCGGGCTGTGCTAATGGCCTGGCTTGTGCTCAGGGACTGATTTGGAAAGTGCTAATTGGTAGGGGCCAAAATCAGGTGGTGGGTGTTGCCCTGGTGTAAGAGAAGAGGTGATGGTGTGCGGGGATCTCTGCTCAAGCCCCCGCCCTGGCAGTGTTCAGTCTCCAGCACAGGCACGGCTATAGCGTTAAGGAGAAGGGAAAAGGTTCCTCCCTGGGCTGTAACTCTACAGCTTTATTTTCCCTTGATCATAATGATGTCTCTTACCATTAAATGAACTTCTTTTCATGCATTTTCTTACTCTAGGGTTGCTGTGGGGTGGGAGGGAAAGGTGCTTGTGATGCTTATTCTTTCTTCTGTGAAACAGAAAATAACACCACCCAGCTGTCCTCTAGCCATTCATTAAGCCATACAACTAAGCACTTTTCACAAGGGAGGGATAAATCTTGATACTTACGTTTTGACAGACTTTTTAGCATGGTTTTCTAGGGAAACTAGAGCAACGCAACCACGTGGGAAGTGGCAGAGGAGATTGAGGAAAGGGAGGGGAGGGTAGAAGGAGATGGAGGAAAGGAAGGAGTCCGTCTGCCGGTGTGACCCCGCTGTTGTGCCACCGGCTGGTCTTTCCCACCGTGTCAGCTGATAGCTTAGGAAACTGTTGGCTGCTTTCGGGCGGGTTTGATAAAGGACACCACGGTGCCTGTTGAGCAGAGGAGTCATTGCTCCCACTCTGAAATGCCCCAGCTAAAAGAAAAGTTGCAGCTCATGCCTTCTTGGGTTAAACAAACACCACCACACACTTCTAAGAGAGATACCTTTTTCTTCTTTAACGGTTAGAAAGACATTAGCCAGACCTTCTTTGACACTGGCATAAGCAACCAGCAGACTGAGCTCTTAAGAAAGTAACTCCATTAATTCATGTGTTAGCAGAACTGCTGCTTTTGCTCACTTACGTTTTTTCAATAGGAACTTCAAAAAAACCTGTATGAACATGAAAAAATAAGTTTTGCTGAAATAGCTTTCTCAAATTAAAAACCTTCCGCTGTTTTACTGTACACAGACATGTACACACATGCACACAGACAAGCAATTTTTTACTGTGAAACAATACACGTACACGCGCACAACATATATTTTTTTTCTACGAAGAAACTTTCATAGTTTAAAGTTACATAATAATCCCGTTATTTTCTTGCCAGAGTTTTCTTTCTCCATGTGGTAGGTTGGCATTTTACAGCATGGTTATAATAGCCTAACTTTTAAAAACATTTTTAATTGTCTGATCTGATAGACTTCAGATGAAGGTAGAATTGTTTTTGTGATAATCATTTGTTATGCTGAGACACAGCTGAAATTCAATCCACATGTCTGAAAGTCCAAGTCACTATAGACCATCTTGTTGATTATAAACACATCACATTCAGAACAGCTTTTTCTTCTCATAAATCTACATGCTTTTATAAACAAAGGAAGAGACAAATAACTAAGTTTAAAACCGATAGTGTTTGAAATATCCTGGCTTCTCCCCAGACTAGAACCAAATTCAATCATATAGATGGCACTTCTTGAAAATGGATAGCATCCAGATACAATACTATATACTGCAGCTACTCTGCTGTATTTTTTTACACCACACTGTTGTTTAAACTACAAAGATAATATGTAGAAGTGGAAAAGAAAGGTAAACTTCCCAGCCTATGATTCTCTGTTCCACCCTTGCTAAGAAGAAAAACAGAATAATATATGAATCTCATATATCAGTAAACCTCTTTTTTTCCAAGTTGTAGTCCAACAATGTACGTTATTTCTCTAAGGAAAAAAGTTAAATTAGTGTTGTTTTCTTTATGTTCTGCAGTTACCGGTCTAGTAGGAGTAGAAGTAGGAAATATTCTTGTAAAAAAAGCTTTGAATAAGTCATGAACCTCTGATAGAATGAAAAATGACAAATACTAGTTTTATTAGTTGTGTAGATGGCTGGGTAGGTGGATCTCCGTACATATAAAAGTTCATAATGCAACAGAGATACTGCAGGTGCTTCTCTGACTCATTGATAGCACTGAAGTTGTCTCAAACTGGATCTAAAACCAAGAGCATTTTAAGTAGAAAAATAAAAATATTGAAACATTCACAAACATCTATTTAATCTACTTATGATACAAATTACGCCTTTTTGTTTGATTGAATTCTTACATGCTCTGTGTCCCTTCGTTTTGCTCCATGGGATGGTGGGAAAACACTACAATTAGCCTATGAAATTTTGGCATAGCGGAATTGTGTGGGGTTTAGAACCCACATGCATGTTGGCAAGTATTATGCAGTTGCGTAAAGCTCTTACACTAGAGTATAATGAAGCAAAAAATGAGTAAGGTTAAAAAAGTCCCTCACTTAAAGAGAAAAGACACAGGTAGCTTCTTTGTTATACTAAAATCAGAGAAAAAAAATTTCTTGAAGCAACTGAGTTCTCAGTAAAGATTCCCCTTTTAAAAATCAAGAGCTAAAACTACGAGGGACACTTGTGTGGTTTTTTCCCCAGACGTCAATATGCAATTCCTTGTTTGTTCAAATGAATAAATGGACATGAATCACTCTGACATTTAGAATCTGTATTCAGAGCAGAAGAGTGCTTAGTAAAGGAAGCCTGAGGCCACACATTAAACAAAGGGAAGAAAACTAAATGCTGACTGGCTGCCCATTTATCTGAGCATTGACCACTCTGTGTGGAGCGTGAAGCAGAGGTCGTCTTAAGAGGGTTTGTCCTCGGGCAGTTAAATTTGTATTTAGAGCAGATGCACATGGGTCGCAAGGTCCGCCTACATTTTGCATTTCCCAATGTTTTAGTGCTTATGTTTACTTTGTGCTTCACACCTAATTAATGCATGTTGGAGGGGAAAAGGGATGGGAGTTTGATTGTGATACTTCATTGCAGTCTGTTACTAATTCTGTACTTCAAGAAAATTAGACCTTACGCATCACAAGAAAAAAAGGGCCATAGTACACCTGTCTTGCAAGAGACTTCTTTGTAAGGAGAGGTTTAGCTGAAGGTTGTAGTGCTGATGCAGCTTCACTGGCAATGTAAAAGACTGTGAGCCTTCTCCTGCTAGCACCTGCCATGCTGACGCTCATGTCGAAGTCTCGTGATATGGTGAGGATGCCCAGGGTGCTCCCTGCTTTCTGCCAGGTTGTGACTGCTGCCACCACGAGCGCTTGTGCCAAGTGCTGAGAGCAGGAGCAAGGCTGCAAGGTAGTATGAGGAGGAGCAGTCCAGTCCCTCTCTGGGGGTCTCTGCCGGGACTGCGTGGCTTTTGCTGCTGAATGAAGCATGCAAAATCCCCATGCTTTATAGTGCTCTGCTCATGCGCCATGCATTTTGAAACTTCATAAAACTTGGAGGAAAAGTCACTTCAAGAAACCTTAACAGTCTCTGTGACTAACACCATGAGTTTGCTGACCTTTGATGTGTGGCAGAATGAATGAAATTATGGATTTATGATGGAACTACAGGTAAGGCCATACTGTACGATGAAATAGGGGTCATAGTTTTGATCCATCTGCATTCCTTCCAGAGCTGGAAATGACATTTTCACAGCAGTAAATCCTTGCCTTCCAGTCTGATATGAGAAATACAATGTGTGCTTTCTGCTCTGTGTTGTACCAGTTGGGTGTATACCAGAATGGCAGCACAGTATCTGGGATCTCTGCACTGTATAGGGTAGACAAGTCGTTAATTTATCAATATTGTTACTGATTTTTGTCAAGGAACTAAATTTCTCAAATATCTTGAAAGATAACAAGAAAATGATGATGCCAAGAAAAAGATCCACCATTTGCAGATGCAAGGCTTCCCAAATGCTGTCAGAAGACAAGACCTGATTCTGTACTAAGTGCTTGGCACCATGGCTGCAATGTTGGCAGATCACCCGTAAGTCACTGAAGAACATTCTTCAGGGTTTGCTTAGCACTGCTGGGTAACTCTGCTCGTTGTGAGGCTCAGCCCTAAAACCTGGGCTATATATAGCAATATGCAGAGAGCACAATTATCTATAGAATTCGTGGACTTCAGAGCCTGTGCCATTTTAGGATGCAAAGTTATCTGGAGTACATAATTCTACTGTTGAAATATAGTGCATCGAGGTAATCTCTTACATGGCTAGTGAGATAAACATACAATCACGGTCTAAGTGCACATGTTGGCATCTAAGAATGACTCTAACGTTACTTTAAAAGCACACCAATGATTTTTTTAGTTTTCTACTGTTTTCCATCTTCATTCTTATGCATGTCACAGCATGATTTATAAGAATTGGTATGTCTACTAGTGATATGTAGCAACATGCCATTCAGCAAGGAGAAAGAAGTTTCATCTTGTTGATATTCCTATTTCATCTGGTTGGCTCAGTGAACCTTTACATATGTATTCATGAGACTGTGCCTGTAGACGAATGTGGAGGTGGAATTACCAAAGAAACCAAATGCAGAATGTTAAAAATGATCCATAAAAAGTTTCAAATTCTTCATTTCTGTGACAAGAATTATAACTAGACTGGAAAATGGCACTGTGTAGATTAATTGTAATGACATGGACTGTAACAATGGAGAAAAAAGGTAGACATCATAGCCATCCCTTTAAGGACTTCAAGGTCATCGTATTTTAGTGGCTCTCAGATGTTGCAGCATGGAGAATTAAGTGACTGTACAAGAAGTACATATACATGAGTTAATTTTATGTGATTTTTCCATGAAGGTTCCAGTTCTCATTATTAGAATTGTACTTTTAAAATATATTTTTTCTATTAATTTCCTTTTTAAGACTATCATGCAAATAGTTTGCATTGAACAGGGAGAATTGATTTTCATTCTTTCTTGCTCTGTCTTCATTGGAATGACAAAAATCATAACCAAAGCAGAAAATAGTGCAGATGTAATCCATTCTTATGTCACAAATCATAAAAAGAAAAAAGTAAGGCAACAATTTATATTTTTGACATGCCTAAATTACTCAGAAGAGTTACTACCTTTTTTCTTCTGTCAAATTCTTGTTTGAATCTTATAGTGGTTTAAAAGTAATTCATGTGCAAAACGCTGTAGCAGGGATACAAGATGGTATCTAATTATTCCATTCAGAGAAATTTTAAAGCTGTGAATTCTAGGACTTCAAATATGCCACATGTTGTGGAGGGTACATCAAAAATTTTGAAGGTACTCATTTTACGAGTCCAGGTTTTTCAACACAAAAATGTTGCAGGATACACAGCGTAAAACCCTATTAAATATACAGGACACTGCACAGAGGTATAGGAGATCTTTTGCTATGTGCCAATTAGAAATAGGAAATTTATCAAACCACTATTATAGCTTGAATTAAAGTAGCACAGAATATATATTTTAAAGAACTTTATCTTAAAATGTTTATGTGCTTCACCTCAAGTGCGGAAGGCATCTATTAGATTTATCTTGAACTGTGTCATTGCAGTCAATTTCACATCACTCCATTTTACATGTTTTAACAGCTAGTTGCATACCGCACCTAATTACTACGGCATGGCAATTGTGTTTACATTAGGAAGAGTCCTCTGGGGAATATCCTTGCAGGAAAAAACAAACAAAAAAGGTAATTTCAGCACTATCTGGCACAGGGCTGTAAGCTTTATGTAGGCAAAAGTTATGCCTACAGAGATGAGGATGCTTTCACTACTACTTGGTATGGAACAAGAGGTTAGAAGAGTTCCTGTCATGCTGAATAAGCCTACCCAGAGAAAAGTAGGTGGGAGTCCAGCCTATCTTGACATGCTAAGTACAAGAGCAGAAATCCTGCAGTGCCCTGGGAGCTCTTACTTACGTAAGCCAGCAGGATCCTGCTACTGTGAACACGCCAGCACATGCTATTGAGATCTGCTTTCTGCTGTGAGTGTACCCAAGTCAAAGTCAGTCTCTTCTTCTGATGCTTTGTCTTGAATCAAACAGTAGTAGAAGCTGCTCGCTACGGTGACAGCTGCAGCTGGGGACATTGTCTCTAACCTGCCCATCCAGAGACAGGCCAGCCTGCACAGAGGAGGGCTGTGCAGGAGGAAGGCTCCTGCGGTCATCACAAGGGAGAAGGTAGAGCAGATCATGTATGCGTTGCTCAATGGCTTCTCATACAGTCTGGTATATTCTTGTTTACTGGCTTGGAAAACTCAGACTGCTAGAGCTATTGTGGTTTTTTTAACTCTCATAGAGCAAGTTTTTCTTACTCTCAGAGCAACCTAGCTTTTATTTTGTCGCTGTTGAGTTATCCTCTGCTGTGACAGTGCAGTATGCTAGGTAGAGCTTCTCTTGCTTGCCACTTCTGTTCAACGGGTAATTCCTCTGAGCACTAGATTGTTTCATGTGTATTGTATATGCACAATGATTGTCAATATGCTTTTGAAAGTATATACCGGTTTCCTAACAGCTGAGGTTGTTGCAGCTGATGATGCTTCTGAGTTCAGTAGAGGCAGGATTCCCCTATTTTGCCTTGTATCTCTTTAATCCTAGTTTCTCCATGAGTACTATTTTTAGTGGAACCTTTTTTTTTTGCATTTTCAGTAACAAGCAGAAGGTATGGATCCTAGCCATTTTTAGGTCGGTTAAATGCTAAAAATGCTGTTGGAGATAGCAGAGAGAGAGAGAGAGCGCGTACAGTTATGAAACCAGGCTTTGGTAGTTCATATCATGTCAGAAACACCATCAGCGATCAGGCGATGGAAAGCACTTGCTATAATACATCGACTT
>JAVJGI010000001.1:21449569-21475222 GCA_035590275.1 Ibycter americanus
CCATCAGTGATCAGGCAATGGAAAGCACTTGCTAAAATACATCGACTTTGAGAAGGGGCTATATCAGCAGGGAGAGTAGTCTCAGTGATGGGATTGCTTGCTCTTTTTATGTTTCAGTACTTCATCTCAAACTGTGATTCTGCCTTTATATGGTATAAAAATGCTATGTACTTGCATATATGTTGCTCACAGTGACTTTCTATTAAATATGTTTAATTGTCACAAAAGAAAGAGAAGAAAAGATATTCGCAAATCTTTGGAAGCTTTGTAGTCTGAAAGCCAAAGCTGTGCCTTTTCTGGTTTATGCCTCATCTGTCATGAAGATTTTGCAGTGATAGCTCAGTTTATGCCAATGCTGGTAAGCCAAAATTGAAACCAGCTCACTTTTCTAGAACTCTATTAGCTTTGCAGTGCTAGCAGAACTTAAAACTAATAACCATTTATTTTAGTTACTGGGGAAATCAACCATGTCTATGAATTTACACAGGTAGTAGCTCAGTTTAAAAAGGCATTCCATTTAGAGTAGAATTGTGCTTTAATGTTGAATGAATGCTTCTTGGGGGTTGTTGGCTCTTACTTCTCTGTTTCTATACGTGCATATGTTCACCACAGAGGCAAGATGGACCATGGGGCTCCTTCACTTCATATGATACAGCGTTTGGCAGTGCACTGATTGTTGCTTGACTTGGAAGTGTATCCATAGTGGTACCTACCAGCAATATTTACAAAGTTCCCATTGCCAAAATGTTTCTTACTTAAATTGCCTTATTTAAAACATCTGCGTTGCAGCCATGGGAAACACTAGCTTAACAATTGCGCTGTTTTAATCAAAAATATCTTGAACTAATTCAGTTTCCCCAATGCATATAGTCTGTTGTTCATATTACAAGCAAATATTTGAGGATGTCTAAATTACAGTCTGTAATATTTAGTCAAGGATATTAAGAAAGTAATATTAAATTAGAAATGTGCTGCTCCAATATTAAACTGTTCTTATTTCAGTGAGGTTTTTCAGTGATTACTGTAGGTGTCATCCATTATCTCCCTGCCCTGTATGTATATTACCAGATTGCATTTTAATACAATAGGCCAATGAATTTCATTCTGAAAGAAATCCAGGATTCATCCTTTTTGATAAACTTGCTTGAATTCTGGTATCTTCTCAAAAGTTCATCTTAGGATCACAGTATTCTTAGTGTATAAAGGCCTAAATTCAGCAACTGTACAAGTCAGGTTAGAATCTGTGAAAATACCCTAATTTCCAAAAGTTGGGTTTTTTTTCCCTCCACATTTACATTATAAATAGACACCTCCCTTCCCCCAACCTTAAAGATCAGTGAAAGCAGTATGAACTGTATCAATTTATACAGTTCTGTTAATCTACTGAAAGAATGAAAATAAAATATGATGAAATTCTAAATCGGTTGTCCACATTCTTATCTGCAGTACAAAGTACTGATTGCTACAGTAATAAGTCAAGTATTGCAGTACTGTTGTATGGTTTAAAGTGAAAACTAGTCAGATAACGAAGTTGATTGTTTTTCCAGTTCAATAACCATATAGTTTAAATCCTTATTACTCATCTTCTGTACTAAAACTTAAATCAGATAAACTAGAGTGTGAATGTATTGAAGATACAACTTGAGCTGGTGGAAATTTTCATAATTAACAGACATACATTTTTTACCAGGGATGTATCTGTTAACTCCTCTGGGAATCGGTTATCAGGTTACTCTGCGATTCTGTTTTTGGAATTTGAATACTGCTAGAGTGATACTCCACTGATATTTTCATGTACTGACTCTGTAGCTGCAGACCAATTTGTTTGATGTCAGATCCTTGTTCTTACGGTGGATATGGGGTATGCTCTTAAAACTTACAGAAGGGCCGTGTTTTAAGAAATAAGCAGAAGAGGCAGTGTGAGGGAAGGCAGATTGCTTGGTGGCAAGGAGGTTCAAAGCCAGGCAGCCAGTCCCCCTGGCTGTGCTGGAAGGGCCTCCAGTCTCCTGTGCCAGCTAGTGTCTCTCTAAGTGTGAAAGCTGGAAGCAGGAGGAGAGAAACATCTTTCTTCTGCTTATCTGAATAGACTGACATTCCTCTGAGCTTGTCCCTGCAGGGGATGGAGAAGAAGCCAGCATGTCTATGATCCTTAGTGCTGTTGGCCACTCACTGACTGAGGCTGGAAAGGAAGAGCAAAGCAGGAGCCTTTGTGCAACCCTGGCAGAAGGGGCAGATTCTCCGTGGGATGGACCAGCGTGTCAGCCTGCTCTGAGAAATTACTGGGTTGGCAACACGTAAACTGTTAAGAGCTCCAGACAATATCGAACACCTGTGCTTAACCCTGCAAATGCATTTGGAATGATGTTCCAGATCCAGACCTTCTGGACTTTGCTCTAATAATTGCTAAATATTCCTTTAGGTTAGGTTGAAGGCCATCTGAAACTTCTAGCCTGCGGGGTTTCTGATTTCACCTCCTCAGGTAAGCAGAATTTTGCTTCCATTCAGCACACTGATGAGTTTTGTTGAGGTTCATCACAGGGAAGCAAGGCTTGGCTCCAACCCACTCTTACTTGGCATGCACATATGGCTGACATACAGCGCTTTTTAAGGCAGCAACAGCACCATCAACTGACAATGCTTTTCATTTTAAAGATGGGGAGCCTGAGGAGGAGATGCTACAAGACAGAAAGATGCAAGAATTCAGCCAAGATCCACAAGAGAAAGGTCATTGAAAAAGATTGTCATGATATCTGTCAAAATACTCAGTAATATTTAATTCCAGACCTCTCAAAAATCTCTTTGCTGCTACAGAGCCTATGGAATAAAAGTTTCACAAGTTCTGAAAGCCTGTTTTAGGGCCTGCCCAGATATATTTTGGTGCTGAGCACTCTGGGTTCATCACTCTCTGTGTCATGTTGAAGCACAGTCAAGGTTCACAGTTAAAGACCTCAGCTGGGTGTTACTCACTGCAGGGCAGTGACACAAACCTGAGAGCATCGCCAGTTTTTCTCTTGCACTGTGCAGGGACCCACCGTGCCAGTCCAGATGTGCAGATTCTGTTTAGTGCAAGGGTGCTTAAAAGCTAGCTATTACTGAGAGCTGTGATATCCTCATCCCGTGATGGGGTGAATCCCCTTGCTTTGTTTTGATCTCATCCTTGAAAAGGGAATGGTATTTCCTCAGGCCACCTGGTTTAAGGAGGTAGAAGGAGAACACAGCTTCAAGAACTGGTGTCGGAGTGTATGTGTACAAGCATAGCTGGATTAGACCTACTGTGTCGGCAGGCTCTCCGGGTAAGATTACTATCCATTTTTATGCGAGTGAACGTTCATTATTGCCTGTAGAGAAATGGTTTTCAGATAAATAACAGGAACAAATTCACTGTGGCATTACAGTGACACGAGAGGAGGTTTCAGCATTATTTTAAAATCGCAGTCATGTTGCAGTCATCTTGCATTGATACCTCTGTCCAGGTACATTAGGATCTCTTTTGGAGCCACGCTGCTGCTCTGCACAGTGTTATTATGCTTGCTGAATCTGTCTGTATCTACCTAAATTAATAAACCAAAGCCAGTGTGTTCTTGCGTATGCTGCTACACAGAGAAAGTGTGAGTAGTTTAAGTATTCACATATCACAGCTATTGGTAACTGTATGAAAATCCAACTCAGTAACATACAGAGCCAAAACAGATATTAAATCAAAGTTACATCTGAAAAGTACACATCTTTCTCACAATAAAATATATATTTTTATGTTTTATGGTATCGCATTTACCGCCTGATTTTGGATTATCTGTTATACCATTATACATATAACAGCAGGGCTTAAAATGTTTTTATATCTGAATAGGTTCGATTTCTTCCATAATAAACATTAAAGACACATTGCTGTATTTAATTTCTGGAGAAAATGAAAGGCAGGGAAGTAGAAAAGGATTACAATAGATAGTTTAAAACTACTCCTGCTATGCAGAATTGGGCAGTAAACAAATGAAGTTTTATGGAAAATCAGTTAATATTCAGTGATTCAAAATGTGGCTTTACTAAAGACACATGAGCCAGACCCATTAGTTGCAAAATGTTCATCACTCAAAAATATTCTACAATATTTTTATTTAATTACCACATGGAAAAAAAATAATCTGGCAGCTTGTAACCTATATATATGCCAAACAGCCAAGCTTGCTTTTTAGGCTTATGAAGTGGAATCCTCCAGTCACGAGGATGGAACATTACACTGTATTGAACACGCAGAACATCATCCCAAATGTGGACTTGGGTTTCAAATGAGCTGTGTAGTCTTGTTCAGAAATTTACAGTCTTGAGAAAGACAGAAGTGCAGCACTTTCTTGGAGGAGGCAGAGGGGAAGGGGACTCAGGAGGGTTCCTTGTTTGATACGGCTCGCTGATTTCCACTTCAAACTTGCTTAGTTTACAAGTACAAATATGGTTTTCTTTCTTTCTTGTTATTTTCTTTCTTTTTTTTTAATTTTTGGCAACCTGCTCAGCACATTCACCCCAGACTCTTGACAGTCAACATGGGTTCTTTTCCATTTCATGTCTCATTGCTGGTAATAGAGTCTCTGCAGGCTTTATTACACCTCCAACACATCTCTATGTGCTTGTCTTCAGATAATGCCATCAGTGACACCTGTGCAACCCTTGTAATCTTCAGTGGTGTGGTTACAGTGTTGGGAAAGGCATAATGAAAAGGTGGTTGTAGTTTCTTTGTATAGAGGAGAGCAAAACCGAGTCCTCAGAGCATTTCCTACTGGCAGCATGGACTGCCTGGCTTAACGTATGAAGTGGGAAACAAGTGAGCCGCTTTCAGCTTGTGGAATCAGATCTTAGGAGAAAACAGTGCAAACATTTACTTCAAAGCTAAGAAATGTTAAACAGAAATCCATAACCTGGTGTTGCCACTACACAGAAATCAATGCCAGGATTAATTACCTGGTAAGTCCTGAGACCGTTAGTTAATTTGTGTGTGTAAAGCGTTTTGTGTTTTATTTATTTATTTATGAAAACCCAGACTGCTGCGTGGACATTTTCTGTAGCTGCCTGAGATTAAGAGCAACTCTGAGGCTGCTCTTGAGTTACACCTCCGTCAGTTCATCCTGCCCAGCCTAAAGTTCAGTACAGTGTAAAGAGGTTCAGAGGTTCTCTCCTGTCTCCTCCAAGGAGATCCTCTTCACAGCAGGAAGCCTGAGCAGGTAGGTTGTGTATCAGGCTGGCCTCAGACAACAGAAGGCAGGTTTTGAGATTGGCTGCCACTCTTGGTGGCTGAGAACTAAATTATCCGGGGCAAAAAAAACACATTTATTTCGAGTTGATCTTCAAAGGAATGGAAATACAAACAATTGGATCAAAGGGCAATAAATGCTGAAGAGAGTTCTCTGAAAATCACAGTACCATGCCAGTTCTTGAATGCCCGTGTGCAGTTAAATACAGCAACAAAAATTGGTCCAGAATGTCTTCTGCCTGTGCATGCCCTGAGTCTCTTTCCAAATTAATTCCTTGCTGACCCACTCAGGCTCTGCTAGCTCAAGCGAGGTGACTGTGCATGGGAGCAGAACACAGAACTGGCTGAGAGCTGGTGGTTTGGTGTCTTTGGGGCTCTGTTCAGCTCTGGCAGGAGCGTAGCAGCCTTGGTGAGAAAGCTGCTAGGGCACAAGCTGTTTTCCTAACCTGACAAGTAAAGTGTTTGCAGGTGCAGATGGAAAGAGGATACAAAGCTTGCATAGTCTGCTGATGTTTTTTCTCCATTCAGAAATGCAAAGATTATTGAATAATATAACAGAGAAACTGAAAAATTGTCCCAGGGACATACTACCCTCTTCCCGCCCCCCGCCCCGTTACATTAGAAAAACTGGCAGGGCTGGAAGAAGGAATGGAAAAATGAAAGAAGACAGGAGCCCCCTTGCAGGCTTTTGTCACACAAACTTCCTAAAATTATCCTCGCTTCTGGAAGGGACAAATGGGTTGTAAACACTGATGGCTGAGTGCTCACAGAGACCCAGGAGCTCATTGATACTCACAGCTTCTGCTTTGCCAAGTATAACCTCCAAGGGAAACACTCCGAGCAATAGCTATTCTTAAGTGAATTATCTTCTCTGGTTTTCCTACATGGAAATCTAGCCACAGGGCAAGGTAACCCTTCCAGCCACTCATGCCCCAAGCACTGCCAGAACTCCGAGAAGCTCTTTTTGTATGGAGCTGCTGCTGAACAGCATCTGCGCCTCAGAAGGTGGCGTGACAGCTGCATTAACCCCTCCAGTTGTAAAGGCAACAGCTAAATATATGCTTCCTTGAGATACATACATCGATTTGAGATCAAAAAAGACCTTTGAAATAGGGATGAGAAACCACAGGTATGTCTTCAATATATTGCGGATTGCTTTCTGCAGGTTGCTACCCCGCCTGTTCTAAGTAGGTTTTCTAGGATAGGAAAAACTCCTTTATGCTTTTCTTGCTGCTGCTGCTGCTTTGCATCCCTGTAGAGTTGGCCATGGCAACCTGTCCCTAGGTTTTCGGTCAGGTCAGATTTTTTATCAATAATTGGCTGAATGATACTCTATTATTTCACAAAGTGTTGTGCAAGAGGCAAGATCAGTTTCCACGTCTGCTTTTGTTTCAGATTTGCATGTTTTCCAATTTTTTAATAATTCTTCATGAGATTTTTTTCCCCTGTTGCCTTATCTTCAGTGTGTAACTCCACATATATTTGCATTGAATCACAGCTGATGGGCTGAATCACTGCAAATGCATCTATTCTTTTAAATATTTGACAGTGTAACGTTTCATAAGCCCATTATATAAATAATTTTGAAATTGCCAAACAATGAATAGTTCTTCAGCCTTGAGCCACTTGCAGAAATAGCTTGGAATTTTCAAAATTATTCTGTTTCTTGTAAAAATCAGTGGTGTATTTAATGCAATAATGCAGAATACAGGAAGGCAAATAAAACTGACAGGTTTTCCTTTTATTTCACCCAGTATAGTAGTATGTGTATGCGTGTATTTTATATCTGCCTTCCTCTGTCTGGCTTTCTCCATCTTTTTATCTATGAAAACTGGTGTCCTTATCCATGTTCACATTACTTAAAAATGCAAAAGGAATGGAATCGCTATTTATGTTATTTGGAAATAAGTTACCATGTATTTTGCCTGGATACTAGCATAATACTGATCCATTGAAAATGATGATTGTGTATTTATAACATTGTATTGATCCTTTTTTAAAACAAAGAGTATGCATTTTTCAATAGCATTTGCTAGTGTTTCCATTTTTACTCATTTTTAAAACAGAATTTCAGCAACTTTCCATGTAACTGCTAGGCTGGTCCTGGTCCTGACGAAATACGTGTGCTATGAAACAATTCAATAGGACCATGCTCAGTAGGGAGAAGTGAAAGATAAAAGCAAACTTTCTGTGTGGAATATTTTCTTGATTTTTTTCCCCCTCTTATTTTCAAGAGGTAAACTTCTCATCACTTTCTAATGTTTTCTTGATGTGATCCAGCTGAGTATTGTTGAAAGGTCTGAAAACTGGCTAGAAGCAGAAGCTAGTAGGAACCCATTATTTCACTAAGCACAATCCACAACCTTCCAGGTGCTTATGTCTATCTATATGAGAGATACATAGATATTAACTGTCATGTCTATATTCTACTGGTGTTTCTTCTATAGATGGGAAATGTCGTGAGAGGAAAAGAAATGTTTGTTGTCAGTCTTTAAATATGTCACCTATTGTTTATTTTTCATGTTTCTACAAGTATGTTTGTCATGTACCTAGTATATGTAATCATTTATAATATAGTAGAATTAAGGAATATATAAATGCTATTTTAAAAGCAGATCCCCGCCCCAGTAAATTAGATGTTATCACATGTTGAAGTGAATTTGCATTTCCAGATTCATAGTTTTCATAAACATCTGTCTGAAAACAGAATCAGAAATATCAGTAGTAATCAGGCAAATGAAACTTTCTATGATGGAATGTATCTCAAAATTAATACAGCAAAGCTTAAAGCATTAACCCTACTCCAGAGCATACCTTCAGAGTGGAAAATCCGTGAAATATGCGTGACAGTAATTGAGGTTACTTGAATAACCTAGTGGGTTTTGGCTGTCTGATCAAACACGCTACTACAAAAAAAAAAAAAAAAAAAGGTCACTTTTTTTAAGGTTTAAGAGCAAAGTGGAAGCTTGTTAAGAAGAGTTGCTGGAGTCTGAACTTGAGTAATCTTGAATGATAGACTCAAAAAAGTGATAAATGCTTTGGAAGCTAGAGTTACTTGTTAGTTGGAAGAACGGAAGGTGGAAGCATATTGTAAGTATCGGGGCAACTGAGGGGAAGAAAGAATTTTAAAACCTAGTTCAGGCGTATTTCAAAACAAGTGCTAGAGGTTTAATTTATAGAAGGTCAGATCTACAAATCGTGTAAAGCTTGAATGTGACAAAGAATTTACTCTAAAAAGATTTTCATGAAAACCTACCTTACCAATATTGTATTAATTTCTTCTTTATTTTGAGGATCAGGATATCACTAGCTGAGTTAACCTAGATTCAGCTCAGATCGCAACTTGCCTTTCAGTTCAGTAAATGCAGTTGTCCTCACAAGGCTCAACTTATTCAATGAAACCATAAATCCAGAGTAGTATGGCAGTCCAATTCAGCTAATAATGTCGATTAAAACCATTGAACAAAGGGTAAGGAAAATGTCTGGCATTGTGGAAAATAGCTAGCATCTGCCTGAATAAATGTTTCTCTCTTTTCACATTATTTAATCATTTGCTATGGTGTTTTTCTTTTTGCCTTTTAGGATGACAGACAGAGGTGTTTCAGGGTGAGACTCTACCGTTGTGTTTCTGACGGGAAAATTAGCACTTTTTTTTTTCCCCTTCAGATTATGATGTGCTGTTAGCGGCAAAGCATTATCTTCTATTCTGTCAACTAGTTTACGATGGGCTGCTTTCTCTGATAATGTGGATGCTGGTTGGAGTCTTTTCGGAAGCACTGATGAGTTAGAAGGTGAGGTCTGATATAAGACCACACAAGTCACTAAGAGACAAACCAGTGTATATGTAATTAGGTTGATTGGTATTTCCAGGTCCTAGTGTAGGTTAACGCATTTGTTAAGTGGACATTCTACAGTGCTCGATCCAACAATGTCTAGATGTGCGTATGACCCCACAGAACACGGAACCGTAGTTCTAAAACTAGTTTAAGGCTCCTGAGTAAATGAATATTAACCTGACAAGTTAATATTTTTCTACCAATCATAGATACAAGCCCAGTTCTAATTATTTTTTTATTTTTAATAAGATTCTGACATGGATGGTATTTACTGCTAAAGACTTCATTATAATATATGACCATTCATGCGTGCACGTAAAATTTGAATTAATACAAGCCGCAGAGATGAGTCAGCATTGTAGATTTATGTCTGTTTTAATGTAGTGAGAAGGATCCTCTGAGAAGACAGGAAAAAAAAAATTATATTCCCATCATTTAAGAAGTGAAGCTCCTCTCAGCAGCACCTAAATACCTTTAAGGATATACAGGAGAACTTCTCATAAATTACCTGGTACATTTAAAATAAAGGTTACTCAGAATAATTATGCAGGACAGTCCAATATAGTAGGGTGGGAAACTACTTGAGTTCGTTAATTTCATTTGTGTCCTGTCAGAGAAAAATCAGTTAGAGGTATACATCAGGGGATTGCACTTTCTCCAAAAAAAGGTAGAGCATGTATAGGATCCCCTTGTACGTGTGTGTACGTTCCTCCAGATCACTGTTTGGCTAGGGGACTCCACGTGAACTGATCTAACCCCAGCACTCTCACAGAACCAGCCCCACAATAATCAGGAGGGCTTATATGACTCCATTAAGATACTATATACAAAACACAAGTGGAAAATGCCTTTTTTGTTTGTTTGTTTTTGTTAAGACTGAGAAGCATTGGCACAGGTACAAAAGCAGAAATGTAGTAGTCTATGGAGTTACAAATAGCTGAGTTTGGGCATTTTGAGGATTGTAATTTTGGTTCTGGGTGTCTTAAGTATCAGCTACAGATCAGCTCATGTATGTAAAACCTAACGTGGATTTCATTGTAGATGGACTAGCAGTAAAAAACACACAAGAAAAAGGTTGGTGGAAAAACAAGGGTTATGCTTACTAGTAGATCTATAGTTTTTGTTAAGGACACAACCTACATCTTTCTAACCACTCCCAGCCCTTTCAGATCTATGTACAGATTCTTTTGGAAGAATCTTCTCTGTAACTGCATCTCTGAAAATCTAAGTAAATAAGAAACTGTTCATGGATCTTCAGATCATGTAATAACAAAAAGGAAAATAGAGTCGAAAGATGTCTGTTAAGTGTTGTGTGCCCTGGATTGTGCCAAGAGGAAATGTGTGAGGATTTGGTAGTGCGTTGCCTCTTGGCACAGCGTTGCAAGAGCTAGAGGGAACCAAGCTTTGTGAAGCTGCTTTCATACAACTGCTTGGGAATTTTTCCTGGAATGACCACAAAGAGATGTCAGGTTTTGTTTTAGTTGGAGTGGCCCGACATACACGTGTTTCCCTTGCATTTGCCAGCACTTAATGCAAGAAAAAGTCATGCAATGTTTTAGAAACAGGAATTAGAGCTTACTGTGAGACTGCATAGGAGGAGAAGGTGATAATAATTTTAAAAGTGATTTAATTAAGCTGTAGTCACACTCTTATACCAACATGCTCTCAGTGTGCCCCAGTGGTCTCTCAGGCACCAAGATGCACACATCCAGGCAGTCTGGCCAAGTTTCTCTGCAGTGCTGCAGTGAATGGGGACACTGGGGGGGGACACTGGGTCATACTGAAGTTCTCATCACACCTCCTGGACTGCAGCTCAGGTTGCTGGTTGGCTCTTCAGGAGCCATAGCAGAGCTGACAGCAATCAGTGTCCCCACTCTGTACCATTTCTGTGAATCGTTAGGATTTACTCATTGTCCTTTTTCTCTGAATCTGTGTTGGGAGAGGCTGCATGTAGATATGCTGGAGTTTTGATAACCTGTTAGTGTAAGAGTCATCAACATATGCCATAACTCAAGCCCTTCTTTTGCCCTGCCGATTGGTGCTTCCACGCTCAGACATTCACCTTCACTCTCCACTCATACCAGTTCCCGCTCTTCTATGACAGCTGAATATTACTGGACAGTCAAGGGGGTCTAGTGCTTCTGTTTGCTTTGTTGCCCGCAGTTTTGTGGCACCCTATCTGTACCCAGAGTGTGGGTTTTTTTTTTTTCCTGGCTCAAGTTGTGTTGAAATGCCAAAAATCTTGAAAGTGTTTGTAAGCTAATAATCGAGAAAGTTTTTGGTGTTATGTCAACTGTGAAATTTCATTTTGATGTTGACCTTTCTGAAAATACTATTCTAAAAATACTATTATTGATTTACATCTCTAAGCAAAAAGTGATCTCAAGACAAAATTTGGAACCTGTCATTTAGAAAATGTCAACATGGGATGTTGTGACAACTGTGAAACTTCTTTTCCGTTTAAATGAAAAAAAAAAAATCAAAATCAGCCCTTTCCTTCTGAACAGCTTTTTGGTTTCAGCAAATCAGCAACAGTAGAAGTTGCCAAATGTGCCCAGGAAGCTGTGACAGTGATGCCTGCTGCCTTTTGCGGCACCTAGTCCTGGATCCAGTGGCATCCTAAGGCACAGCCTCTGTGTCTCCAGAAGAGAGGAGTCCAGGAGGCTGGCACACTCCCAGGTTCTGCAGTGGAGCTGGTGAAGGTCTGTAAATGAGGTGGCTATCCTACTTTTGTTTGAACAAAGAGTACTTACTAATCTGTTCCTCTAGTTCAGATATATGGAAATTCTGGATGTTACAGTTCTGGTCTTACTGAGGATATGAGGATAGGTTCCTGCCACAAATGTGTGGGGTTTCCTTTGTATTGTACTGCGCTGTGTCCTGCACAGGCTGCACGTGTGTTGGAAGAGCTGCTGCTTGCTTTTCTTTCCATGCAGGATTAGGTGTGGTAGGTATGTGGTCATACCTGCCACACTATGCCAGGAGGAATCTCTTTCTCCATGATGTGTGAACTTCTTAACATAGGTGAATAGGTAAATTAAGAACCCTGTGGTCTCATTACGTGCATCATTTAGTCTGTAATTTTTCCAGGGATCAAAAGAACAGCTTGGCTGTGTCACTGAAGCAGCTTTTGACAGCCAGTTCTAAACAAATAATCCGTTTTGGTTACATTTGGGTCTGTCTACCTAGAAGACTGAGTGGAGGATTGCGTTCCTTTTTTTTCCTCTCCCAGGCTAACCAAACATTTTTCCATCTCCATTGGTGCAGTGCTCAGCCTGACCTACCAAGATAGAGGATGTGGTAGGTTTGGCTTGTCATCGTGACGCTATGGGTCTACCTGCTCTAAGTAATGACAGGATAAACCTGTATCTCTATATATCTGCAAAATGCCATTTTAGACAGCATGTGTGATAGCTGTAGTGTTGTTTATCTAGTGATTAGCTTAGTCTTCACTGTGTGTAAATGAGATTGGCTTAGCTTCCAGAATTACTTTATTAAGCATCTTTACTGTATGAGCATCTTTTTGCCAATTTCCAAATAAATTGTGGTGGTAAGGAACTAAAATGTTCTATCTTGAAAGGAGGATGTGAAAGGATGCTGCTTTTCCCTTCATTTTAACTTTATTTTCTGCCCACTATCCCTTGCCTTTGAAATTAGAAAAAGAGAAACCATCTAACATGTCACCAAAAAAATATAATAAACAAGCATTCTGTATGTCTTGTAAGAGCTTGAAATGTATTACTAAACTAACTCTGAACATCAGTGATTTCCTCACCAAAACGTGGGTAATTTCACTGAATAGCGTGAGCTGGAGGAAGCCGAACAGGACACCACATACATGGGTGGGTAGCAGACCCATGCTTCCAGTTCAGGACTGAACAGAGACTGTTGGCAATCGCTTCCACAGTTACTACATACAAACAAAACCTCCACAGGTGAAATTTTTCACTGAACTGATGGACTAAAGCCCTTGAGAGCGACATCTGGAACCTATAGTTGACCCCCATACAAATCATACAGTTAAACCGATTTTTGCTTTTCAAAATTATCACTATTACAGTTGACTGAGTACGACATTGCCCCATGCCCTTTTCAAGTGGATGGCAATTTTTTTCCCTTCCCATTCCCTTTTCAAACAGACGATAAATTCTGTACATAATCATCTTAAAAAATGAAGCAAAACAGAAATTCAAACATGTTTTCTTGGCAGTGGCTTTAAGTGAACCTAAACTCTGCTAACTGGAAAAGCCATTTGTGTTTTCTTTTCTTCAGAACACATGGCATGGCGTGTTCAGAGAACTGCAGATCATACACTTGAAGTCATGTGAGGTCCTGCTGCCTCTGCCCACCCAGATGTAGCTGCCACTTACTGTTTCACATTGCATGTGCTATGAATAACAAGTATCTCTGGAACACTGGAGCATAACATTAATTATAGCTGCGTGTTCAGTGAAGTACAAAGGAATGCCCCTCTCCTAAGCAGGTTTTCCCTAGGAATACCAAAGATACCCTGGTTATAGATGGCTTTATAAAACTCCTAGCCAGAAATTATGTCAAGATTTGACAGAGCTTCAGCTCATAAAAGTCTTGTAGTTCCACTTACTTCATTAGAGCCGTATCAGTTTACACCAAATGGGGAACATACATAATTATATTCTTATTATATTTCTTTCTTTCTCTATTTCTTGTTTATTTCTTTCAGTATAGTTTATGTGTTCAAATAAGTTAGTAGAAGTATAACAGAGAAGCTGAAAAAATAATGCTGTTCTCTGGCCTGCTATTGTAAAATCCCATTAAGACTATAATTGATTTCATAATATACATTTTCTCATCTTAATTCCATTTTCCAAGAGTCTGTAATGGAAAAGTAACTTTCCCGAATGAGGAAATGGGCTTGAGATAATGATCTGATAAGAAGAAAGAGCATCCAGATACCCCAGTGGAAAATTCCTTCTGTTCTACTTCTGAAGGTACAGAGAGAAACTCAGTAAAAATTGTCTTTCTCACTCTCTGCAGAGATTAGTTCAATTTTTTCCCTAACCCATGAAGTTCTTTTGCTTTGTTTTTCTACAGAAACGTTTTACATTTTACATGTCCCACCAAGAGAATCAAAATATTTCACACCACACGGAGTGGTAAGGGCTTTTTTGTGTAGGGGCAGTCTGCAGCCTTCAGACCTCCCCACCCCTGACAAACAGGAATAGTTTGTCCCAAGTTCTTGGAAGATAATGAAGAAATACACTTCTTATCCTAGATCTTCAAACAAGACATTGCTAGTTGGTGACTGGGTGTTTGATCAGCTTCTTAAGGATTTAGAGAAAGGGCTTCCACTTCATGAGAACTGGTTAGTGTCCAGTCTAGGCTGTTCATGTAAGACCATGTGTTCAGGAGCCGATATGCTGCAACTGCATAGGAGGTGTTTAAAATACTGGTAGCACAAAAGATTGCTCCTTGGTAGAACCATTTTGTTCCACCCAGAGCAATGAGGAAGCTTCTCTGCCTGGCCACAGGCAACGATAACGGTGTTTGGATGGCAAAATAAACCCGCCAGAGAATCGAATACTTTGTTTTGCAATCCTTCGCATGGTTAATTTTGTGTTGCCTCATTGTCAACTAAAATGGTCTCCCACACCAAAACTTCATTTAGGTGGGAGCCAGAGTAACAGATACTTCAGGTAAGCATCTCTTGTCAAGGCTGGTTTAGAGTTTGGGGTTTCATTGCTGCTCTGGGGGCAATAGCAGAAAGCCATGCAGGTTGTTAGATGCTGTGGCAGGTCAATTTGAAATCTTCAAAGGCAGATAGATAAGCAGTTGGCAGTTGTCGCTTTATGGTTTTTGTCTCAGGGATTTTCTCCGTTACGTCGCTTTGCTAGTGGTTAGTTGGAAAACCAACACCATTTTTACTGCGGCGTCTGTGTGAAGGTTTGGATTGACTTCCGTCAGTTTAGCATGTTCCACAGAATAATTTTGCAAGGTAATATTTTCAGTTAAGTTTTTCCTACCGTCTAGTAGACCATTTCCAATTCTTCAGCCTCTTCATGTGAAATATGATGTTGTCTTTGCAGTACGCTAGCTTGTATCGTGTTAAGCTTAATGAAGCCTGCAAAGTACTTCTACCAGTTTCCTAACCTAGTATTAGTCCTGTAAGATGCTGTTTAGTCCGGCTCTAGATGCAGTTACTGGACAGTGATTGAGATGAGTTCTTATCAAAATATTACGTGAGTGATGAGATCAACAAATGTTTTTTATTCTGTTTTCTTCTTCAGTTTAATCAGTGGCAGCGACATAAATAGGTAATGACATAGCAGACGGCTAATACCACCGCACCTTACAGCTGCATTTTAATTTTCCTTAGAAGTCTGTCTCCCATTTTAGCAGCAGAATTTTGATCTTCATCATTAAGAGAAAAGAAAACAAGTGTATTTGTAAAGTTTCATTTACATATTCTTGAGGAAAGCAGAATCAAAGAAAAAGTGTTTAGGAATTACTGAATCATCTGATTAATTGCAAGCCTTTTTCTCACTTAGTTGCACATTAATCTTGAATCGCTACTTCACTCTTCCTGGTGACTGAAAGCTCTCCATTATTCAAGGGACATTTCCAGCTGTCTGTGTTGGTAGCAGCAAATGACACTCATAGGTCTCTGCTAAGAAGCTGCCTAAATCCGAAAGCAAACAGCGCAGCAGCACCATGACAGAGCCAGGACATCCTCTGGGGCTGTCTAATCCATCACTTGACTGTGAGAGGAATACAATATTTTCCCAAATTTGTCTCCAGCAGAATGAATTTGTGTGTAAAATCCCAGTGGGAGAAATTTTCTTGTAACTTACAACACAGGTAGAACTCGACATTAGTTACTGCTGATTTACTCTGTTGTAAATAGGATGGGAATAATGACTTGGTGTCTTGATATAGCAGAGCCTAACATTATCTGTATTATCTTCAGCCATAGATTAAATGGTGATCATCAAAAAGAAATTCCCTCCCTCTCCCTCTTTCCCCAGTAATCTAATTGATATTAAAGTAACTGGGGGTTTTTTCTATCTAGCTATCCTGCAACAGACACAGGATTATAAATACATGATGCATGCCCAAATCTTTATGCACTTCACTTTGTGGAAAGAGAAGCTCGGTTTGTCTCATTTTCATTTTAGTTAGTGCTTTTCTGTACGCTCAAGGCTGAACATCGATATGATTTGCATGAGTCCAGCTGTCTTTGCCAGAGCCACATGCGTACATAGAAAGAGAGCTAGAAGTCTGAAGGTACAAAAGGAGAGGGGGTGGGAATAGCCCCCCGTGCTCCCAGTATGGGGCAGCTGCTGTGCGACAGTTGGTGTTTCCCCATCAGTGTGTGGTCTGTTGCAGCTGTTGTGGCAGAGCGAGAAGCTGCATTGCAAACTGTGCTGAGTAAGAGCTGTGAATCATTCCTGCTGCTCGAATCTGTTTAACGGGCTGCAGGCAGAGCGGGATTAAGCCAGGCAAGGTGCAGGTTCTATAGCTGCTGCATACTAAGGGCTCTCCTGTCTCTTTCTGGCATTTGTAACATTCCTCCTGCACAAAGTCAGAGGCAAGATACTACTGTTTTAACCCAGCTTGGAGGAGGGGAGGACATTGCCCTGGTGGGAGTTGCTGGGGAAGGGTCAGAAGGCTGCAGTGCAGCTGGGGGCTCCCATTTGGGAAATGTTGCAGGGTGGCCCTGCAGATAGATGCTTGGGCATCCGGTGAGGATGAGGACAAGCGCTCAATCCTTGGGACCATGCACCCAGGCAGAGATGGGCTTAGGAAGTGGTAAATGCCCCACAGACACCTAACAGGTCCTCTGCAGCATGCCTGGGATAGGGGAAGCTCTGCACCTGCTGGGCTGCAGAGGAGAGGACATGAACTTGGATCCCAATTTCTTGGGTGCTTTCTGGGCCGCCCCACACCATGGCTGGCACAAGTATGGAGGGATGAAGGCAGCGGGGAGTCACCCTGCCAGGCAAGGAACAGGTCCTGGCACGGCTAGGAGCACTGGGCAGAGACCCTGGCAGAGAAACCAGACCACACTCCTGCTAAGGGTTTGCTCAGGCAGGAAACCTCTGTGGCTGCTGAGCTGCCTCGGCCATGGTCTACAGTGGGAAGGTCTAAGCCAGCCCTTGGGAGGGCTGCTGCAGCAGCATGCCTTCAGTAAATGAACGGTTCCTGACAAATCTTCCCGAGGTTAGACATGGGTTTTGGTCTTGACCCCTGACGGTGCCGAGTGTTTTGGTCCTTACTTTGTTAGAAAGCATTTGAGCAGGGGGCTGGCCAAATCATGCAGCTGACACTTTGTGGTCCTCTGTCCCTCCCTGAAGTGACTTGGAGGTTGCACCCGGACAGCACGAGGTCTGGATATCCGTGCAGCCTGCCCTCCCCTCTTGGAAAGGAGCAGAGAGGTGTTGCCGTTGGTGCTATAATGGTAACAAAAGCTCATTTGCCTTTACTGCTCTGCCATTCTTCAGAGATACTGTATTTCTTCCCCATGACTTCTGAACAGAAAACCTGGCGGTTGATCTCTCCTTACCCTTGCCAGCATTTCGTTCCCAGTGCCCGTTACTACCTGATACGGCTGTCTGCTGCAGATAGAAAGGCTCCTGTTGTCTGTAGTGTGTGGAACTATCAAAAATTAGCTGGCCATGGTATCCTAATGGAATGAGCATTGCTTACAGCCTTTTCCTTTTGACTGTTTTGGATTCTCAGCCCTATTCTTTGATTTCAATATGCAAGAAAAGTTATCTTTTCATTTTAATGTCAAATGAGAAGCCAATATTGTAGGTTCTTTTTCTTTCTTTTTGGGCATTGCCACTGGAAGTTGGGAAGCTTCTTTTATTGTATGTGATATTTTTCATGAAACTGGAACAGATAAATGAATGGCAACATCACAACTGGGTTTACAGATCAATTGTTCCATGCACAGTTAACATATAACTTCCTGAAAATTGTAATGTATGCAAAACATACTCAATTCACTTGAACAGTCATTGGTTATTCATTGCTGTGGTTTCATATGTTGTGAAAGGTTGCGTCCAGACGTGGGGTTTTTTCCCCCAGCTTACACACAGTTAAAAGGCAAGATGTTTAAGTTTAAGCCATGAAATGTGGACTCTGTGGGCAGGTTTCCTTGACATTTTTGAAGACTGGTTGGTCTCTCAAATTCATTCTGTATGGTAAGTGTCACTGTTTCTGCTTACTCTTTGTTCAGTGGACGTAAGAAATGGAAGTTTCTAAGACAGTCCTCAGAATGGGATGTGAAGACATCGAGCTTTTGCTTTCTTATTGGCTTGAGGAGAAAACAGAAAAGCAGTTGACGTACCCAGAACTGAAGCTGTTGTCCTGCTATTAGAGGAGAGACAGCATTCACAGCTGGGGACATAATTGCAGTCCCAGAACAAGTCCCTGCCAGTAAAACGTGGAGACTGCAGTGGGCAAAGTTGATGTTCTAAGTCTTATTTATAAAGGAAGGGGAAAACATGCACTAATTATGACAATACTTTAAAATATGTAAATACAGCTGTGTTGGTATGACTGATTTTCATAAGGCCAACAAGAACAACTTGCTCAATGACCAGTTAAAAGGATTGCCATTGCATCTGTAAAAAAGCTCAGGTCTTAAGGATTTTTGTGTTAATCACCATTCGCCTTCACTTCATATAACCAAAGCTTCTGAAATTGCAATGAGAGCACTGGCTGGTAATGGCTGGACAATATTCCAATTCAATCATTCCACACATTCATAAATCCTGTTAGCTTGGAAAAAAATCATTGAGTCAGCTCCCAGAAGGAACTTCTCAAAGTATTTTGTATGCTACAATTTGGCAGCAGTTAAAACTTTGAGCTTCCCAAGCTGACCTTTGTAGATGCCATCTCCTTTCTGTTCCAAAAAAGGCTCACCTGGTTCTCAGATAGCTACATTCCGGCTGGTACAGATGGCATCTGTGTGGAGACGGAGGGAAGAAGAATGGATGCCAGGGATGTCCAGGTAAGAGGGCAGTTGGGTGAACGCGTGTAATTTTAATGACCAGGATTTACCAGAGTGATTACTTTTTACTGCATTCATTATGGTGCACAGCAACAATATGCATTGTCATTGTGCTTATGAATTCTTGATTATAAGTGCAGCAAATGTGTATTGAGATAAAGGGAAAAGATTAGGTCTTCAAATGAAGGTATGTCTCTTTCTACTAGTTAAAGCCTGACCTATGTTGACCTAGCTACATCTAAACTTATAAGCAGTGTATTTCTTTGTGATTACTTTGTTCCATATAGACCGGTAAACTATTGAAAAATGTAGTGTTAAATATAATTCTTTATCCTTTCTACCAGCACCATAAATCCATTGTTTAGGCCTGCTTTCAGGGAAATCAACTGAAATTTTGTTTGTGATTTCACTGAGACCAGGATTGAAACAATCCATATTGCTGTGGGAAATGAAGGTAGCCAAATTTTGGAATGAGATTGAACACGTGTAATAAAATATAATACCATCATTCATCTTAACAGGCGCAATAAAAAAAAATAGTTTTCTTACAGTCTGCAAGTAATACAAATGAATTAAAGTTATTTAATTGCAAAATATTTTAAAAGTCAGGATGATAACTTAAAAGTAACTGCTATGGCAAATTTTAATAAGATAATGACAGCTTCATTAACTTTAAAAATGTGCATAATTTTCAGGAATGTTGTATTAGCATTGAGGTGACATTTTCTATTTTACTCAAATTAAAATTGTGTAAATAGGCCATTTGAAATGCTCACATTGTGTATTAAAATTAACTATTCGGGAATTAATTCTTTAACTTCTCTTGAGAGTTATCCTTATTCACACAAGAAATCCCATTGACTAATGGCATTACTGAGGCATAATCAGATGACAATGGGACAAGTATAAGAATTACTCATGTGAAAAATACCAACTCCATCATTCTTTGTTAAAGTATTTGCTGATAATGGTTCTTTTCATGCAACTAGCTATTACAATGTTCAGTGCTGTACAGCAGACAGAGGGAAATTCTTTCGTGATCTCTGTGGATGATCACTTTCTTCCCTGACACATGACAGGAATTAAAATGCTGTAGAGAGAGCATGAAGATGTAGTGGTGGTAGGTGAAGGAAACAGTTGGTTTTTTTGCGTAAACAAATCAACATAATATTTATAAGAGCATGCATCAGGTAGATTCGTGGGTCCAGACTGGTGAAAAGCTTGCTCCTACCTTGCAGCCGCCTTGTTTTTTTAAGGCATAGGCTCTTGGGAAAGTGGATGATTTTAAGGAAGACATCAGTGTAACTATTGTGACTTCCTCTGCCCTTTCAGTGCTAAGCTACACCACAGACAGGCACACCTTCTCACGTACAGCCTTGCCCATTAAGGTAGAGTTTAATTTGGGGTTTTTTTTGCAGACAACCCGTGATACTTTCTTGGGGGTGTAGGACTGCTTACACTAATATTTAAGATCTCAGTCAGATTGGATAATACATGCAAGGTTCTACACTTAGATGAGGGTCAGTCCCCAGTATCATTACGGAATGGGCAATGAGCAGAGAAAAACTTGGGAATACTGGTGGACGAAAAATTGGACATGAAGTGGCAATATGCACTTGCAGTCCAGAAAGCCAGTTGTATCTTGAGCTGCGTTAAAAGGCAGCGCAACCAGGATGTCGAGTGAGGTGGTTCTCCCCCTCTACTCCTCTTGTGAGACTCCCACCGGGAGTACTGCATCCAGTTGTGGGGTCTCCAGTACAAGAAAGACATAGACCTGTTAGAGCGAGTCCAAAGGACAGCCACAGCGATGATCAGAGGTCTTGAATACCTGTCCTATGAAAAAAGGCTGAGAGATTTGGGGTTATTCAGCCTGGAGAGGAGAAGGCCCTTGGATAGACTTTATTGTGGCTTTTCAACACACAAATGGGGCTTGCAAATAAGATTAAGAAAGACTACCAGGGTCTTTAGTGACAGGACAAGGGGCAGCAGTTTTAAAGTGGAAGACAATAGATTTCGTTTGGATATAATGAAGAAATTTTTTGTGATGAGGGTGGTGAGACACTGTAACAAGTTGCCCAGAAAGGTTGTGGATGCCCCATCATTGGAAGTGTCAAAGGTCAGATGGGGCTTTGAGCAACCTAATGTAGTGAAAGATGACCCTGCCTATGTTGGACTAGATGATCTTTGAAGATCCCTTCCAAACCAAACCATTTTGTGATTCCATGGTTCTGTATGTTGTCTTCTAACGTGAATTGTTGTGAGTAGACTTGTGAGCTTTGAAATAATTTTATAAGGCATTTTAAGCAGATCCTTTTTTTTTTATTTCTCCCGATCTAGCTTCAAGTACTAAAACCAACAGAGCTCTGATGAAGAGTGAATGATGAGGAAATTCTGTCTAAGGCAATGGACTGCATGTATAGGGCTTCTGGGTGTGCATCCAGAACTGGCTGAGTCCGGTGCTACTGCACTGCCCCTCCATGCTGGCAGAGTTCCTGGTAAAACGTTCCTGGTGAAACCAGAGGATGTTGTTGATAGACCAGAGGCTGACTCCGTAGGCACTGAGTGTAAGGATCACTCCCCCAGCTCCCCTAGGCAGTGGAAAGATTGTAGTTTATTTAAGTAGGTTAGGGATTTCGCCCTCCACTTTTATTCAAGTGTTATTCTTATGAAATTATCTTAAACAGTTAATATTGGGTGGGGGTTTTTTGTCTTTGCAGAGAATAGGCAAAGGTAGCAAACACAGCCATGCTGAAGTGAAGAAAATTAATTCAGTGATGAGGACAAAACATGATTAATAATCTGAAACTTTGCTATTGTTTTTTTCTGTTTGCTTTCCAGTAATTATATCCTTTCTGGACGGTGTGTGTTTGTGTGTGCTTTTTTGGCCTCAGCTCAGGACAACAGTGGAAACTCAAGACTAGGTGTCTATCGAAATGGTTAGCCTAAAATTCAGCTGTCATGATGTTAGTTCTGGAAGAATGCAGGTCATCGATACCTGAGGTAACGAAGCAATTGGCCAATTTAGTGATTTGTAATCTGTTTTCATTGCAGAGCCCTAAAAACATCTAGTTTGCTTGCAGAGTTCTGTGTAGCAAGTTTTAATCTCTTGACAAGTAAGCTTGCTTTCTGTAAGCAACGTCTTTCATGGGACTCAAATCAATCCATGGACGTCAAAGAGTCTGTGGTCCACAGACTGAAAAATACTGATTCAACTGATGCATTACACCAGCTAATTTCAGTACAGCTTGTCTTCCTAAATCATGTTCCAATGTTTTGATAAACTTGTGGATGACCTAAATATGGATACAGAGCCCTAGCTTTTATTGCATATTTCTGATGTTTTCTAGTTTTTCTAGCCATGCTTTCTGGCAACTGTGGCTCTTCGAACCTCTCTTCATCATGCGTAGTAGCTTACTTGTGTCCTTGTTTTCTGTGACTCATTAGAAGATACATTTATTTCAAATGAAAATTGTCTTGAGCATTTTAAAATCATCATCCAATAGTATATTGAGAAAGATTCCTTGGGATTTACAAGAAGCACTCGTTAAAATATGTCAGCTACTCATCCTGTAATTTATAAACAGATAATCCTCATTAGCAAGAGAGATGGAAGTGTTTCCTAAATCAATCTCATTGCCTTTGTAATAGATCAGATTTGTGCAATATGGTACATAATTCAAAAGAATATTTGAAAAGTAAAGCCATAGATCCTCTTAAAGGACTGTGTCATCTCCATAAGTTTGGATTGAAGACTACTATCTCCTATCCTACTATATTGATATCCAGAATACATTAGAATATTTTTTTTATTTTTTTAAGAGCAGCTTGCTGACTAATCCTGTTTGCTCAGTCTTTGTAGCTGATCATGAAAAAAATTGGTTTGTTTTTATTATTTGGTTTATGTCAAAGAGACTTATTTCTTAGTACTCCCCAGCCTTTCCTTTTGTTTGCAACAAGCTTTTTTTTTTTAAAAAAAAGCAAAGTATTGGCAGCTGTTATGACCTCTGACTGCTGGATCCAGAAGCTCATAGCAAGAGATTTAAGAAGTAGTATTCAGAAATGAAAATGTTCTAGCATAATTGTGTAGTCTTCTTTGTGTATTCAGCTGCTTAAATAGCACAATCTTTCATTCACCATAAAAACAAAACAAAAAAATCAACATTTGGGTTGAGTTATTCCGTTGAAGGACAGTAACAATGTTAATTAATTGGAAGTTTGTTTATATTCACGGTCTTGATGTGAAGTATTTGAAAGAAGCCAGCACTTTTCCAGCAGCTGAAGTCAGAAGACTTTAAGAGAATTCCTGAGGAGTTAATGCATTCTTTAAAACACAGTTTTGACAATGATCCCTTCGAGCAGGAAAAGAGGGGTGGTTGTATTAGAATGTAAATACTATTGTGGGAATCTATGAAGAAATATCAAAGTCATAACACAGAGCATTATAAGGAGGCCAAAACTTTTTATTAATTCATGATTTTTTTTAAAAAAAAACCGACACAATGGAGTATCTCTGACAAGAGATGGAATCACTTTTGTCACCTAAATTAATTTGCCCCTATGTCTTGTAAATCATTTCATGCCACAAATAATTGATCAGAGACTGAAGCAGAAATGAACAACTCAGTCTGTGATTTATAGGGAATTAATACTTAATTAAGTTGGCTTACTTTGGATTTTCATCTTTAGGGAGAATAGGCTGCTAAGTATTCATGATACCGTCACTTAGCTTAATGTTAGGAAAAGCCTTCATAAGAGATTAAGGCACTCTTCACATTAAAGAGGTCAGAATGAAGTACCTGAATTTAAGACTAAGAAGCAGAACCCGTGTTGGTATATGGGGGTCTGGTGTCATCTGCTAAGTGAGCTTCAGATCATCCCAAGAAGCGAGGCGAAATGGCAAGTTCAGAATCCTGTGTTTGCAAAGGAAGCAGGCAGTTAATCCAGAATTCTTTGCACGATGATCTTCCCTCCAGTGTATTTCCCTGGTACAGCTTATATCAAGAATTTCCAGTAAGAATTATACAGTCCCTTCTTTGTCATCTAATTTTAGTATCTTATGGGTGCTTATATATAAGAATATCGAATCTTATTTCAGAATATTTCTAGGACTGTATATACTGTTTCTAAAGTTCTGCTTCCTACTTCTTGCAGTCCTCCTATTTTATTTGTTATTTATACTGTCCTCCTGTGTTATTGCTTTGCAAATGGATGTGTCTTTTCACATTGCTTTAGTGTAGTTTGGAAACAACATTAGTCTAGCCAATTAGTATGAGAGGAAACGTCCTTAATTTATTTCTAGGGACTGAATCATTAATAATAGTCATTCTGTATAAATGTATGGAAGTTTGAATTCTTACAGTACATTGTACAATCTCTCCTACTGCCTGAGCCACCACTTGGAAGCCACCAGAAAGCAGAGCAAAAGCGTACAGATAACTAGTTGGGCAAGGGTGTGCGGAGGTGGCAGATGGTGTTCATGTGGGATATGCAGGTGTTCCACATTTGGGGCAGTTGTGTTTGGCTCACTCAGAGTGAGCCAACGTGATTTTGCGCTAATACTAAAATTTTAATTAGGTTTAAGCAGAAGTGTGCTAGTGCATCTTTCTTTTAAGTGGCATGAGGATTTACCAGTCCTGAAGACTTATGATTCCGATGCATAGTAACTAGTAGTTAGAAATAGCGATGAGTTGAAGTTAAGAGAGTGCATAATGATCGTGCTGATTTCTGGTTAGCGATGGATCTTTCTGTGACTGCTGAACCTAATAAGGCTGTGATATTGAAGTAGAATAGCAAGTCTTAAATGAACAAATAATTCAGGCTCTTAAAAAGCTGTAATACCTCCCTATTCCTATCAAAAAATAGGCAGCGGTGAGATGAATCCAAGAGGGACCTTGGTTCATCCATCTGAATGGCATTTCCAGCTGATTTATGTGTTTCAGACTTCCCTCTCCTGCCAAAGGGTGACGAGAAACAGTAAGGCACGCAGCATGTGCTCAGAGCCTGTGGGTCTGGCACATCTTGGATGCGACTGAGCACTGGACATCCAACCGCAGAATAATTCCAAACACGGGGTTTTTTGTTTGTGGTGGGTTTTTTGTTTTTTTTTTTAAACTTTGCATTTATTTTAGATTTGGAGATAATAACAATTATTTTGTATATTCTCTTACGAGGTCTCTTTCAAGAACAGAGTCTCTGTTTCTACCACTGGAACACTGTAAAATCAATTACCTTTGTATGTGTGTTGATAAGATGGTTGGGATGCTTGTTCCTTCACCAGTGTATTTCAGAATTACTCACTGTTTCTACCTGACAACTTGACGTATTTTAATATGTCACTTGATCAATTGCTTGAAGTGTTTGCAGAAGCCAGGAAATGAAGCATCGTGGTCAGTGCTCATGATTTTATTGCAATGGTTGTGAAGTCATGTAATTAGATGTATTTCTGCTATTATGTTTTTAGCCCTTGCAGCTACGGAGAAAAGACAGGAAATGTGATTCAGAAGACTGACAGGAATAGAAGGCATCAGGAAGACTCCAAATACACTGGGGGGGGGGGGGGGGGGGGGGGGGGGGGGGGG
>JAVJGI010000001.1:21475322-21520090 GCA_035590275.1 Ibycter americanus
CCCCCCCCCCCCCCCCCCCCCCCCCCCGCCTCAGGATTTTAAGGCAGTCTTATTATTTCTTAGGGTCTAGCTTGTAATTCGTCAGCCTGAGGGTAGGCAATGTTGCTGAAGATACAAAAACCTGACACAGGAGGTGGTTTGATTCTTCATGTGCATTAGGGTTAGTGTTACCAAATGTATTTATCTAATGGAGTGCTAGTGTATTAAATGATTTAGTAAAAGTAAGAGTTCTAAAATTCTTGGAAGACAAACTTGACTCGTGGCTGTTTTTTTAAAATTAGTTGGTCACGAGGCAGAAAAAAGCAAAGGAGAAAGTTAAGTGGGGAAAAAAAGAAGGAAAGTGGAGAAGATACTGCCCCGGAAAATAAGAAAGTGAGCTGTGTTATCTTTTCGTGTTACTCTTTTTGCAGTATGTGCATGTTGTCCTCTTGACTGACAAAGTTCTTGTGTTTCCCTTGGAGTGTATCTGTTCATTAGTGTCTCCAGACAGAGGTAGTTTAGCTTTTAATTAAAATACAATTTTCAGGTTTTTTAGTGTGTTAATGAGACAGCAGAAATGAATTCATTGAAAGAGGAACAGATATCTAGGCCTTACAGCAGTGAAAGTTAGAGCCTCATTAGTAGCTAATTATGCAGAACATAGTATATAAATAGAGCTGTTATGGCATTAAAAAAAGCCTCAGTGCATTACCTAATGACATAAAATGTTTACAGTCTGTTCTGGGTATGGTATAATGTCTTACTGAAGTAATTAATGGCATATTTAACAGTGACACAACTGGAATGGCAATTGCTTTGCAGGTACAAGTTGAGGGCAAGGGAATGTACAAAAGTCTTTGAGGAAGGGATTATTTGTCCGCTAATAAATACTGGGGTTTCGGAAGGTACAGGAGGAACACATGATTTATGCATTAGGTGGGACAGTGACTTTTCCTGACAAGGACGGAGGTGCACTGGGCTTGATTTGCAGGTTTTCCAAAAGTGAGCGGTGGGATGCCAGAGGTCCAGACTGACGCTTCCAAAAAGGGGCTGGTTCCCGGAGAGAACCAGAGCCCATCTTCTGATAGCTAAGAAGGTGGGAAGTACTATGGAGATCTTGCTTCTTGATATAAAAATGGCAAGTGAGCCCGATAATACACACAAGGTGAAAAAGGAAGGTTTTGTTTGACTAGAAGGGCCCAGGTAATCAGACAGGCATACTTGAAATAATACATAAGTAGCAAGTTAAATAATGTTTTTCATAAACTAAAGCATAAACGTGATTTTTTGCTCTGCCGAACAAGAACTGCATATGTAGCTTAACTGCTGATCACTATTATTACTAATATTAAACAGCATAATGCTTTTATAAGGCAGTGCTTCATACTAAGAGTAGGGCTGTCAGTGGCAATAACTGAGCACAGCTGCGTAGGTGCGGCGTGGTGAGAAACAGCCGCAGTACCGCAGCAGCGGTAGTAGGGGAATGACTAAAGGAGAACACTACGTTTTGGGAAACGTGCTGGCTGTGGAGCCCGTCTAGCACATCAGAGGTAATTTGGATAGAAGTAGAAAAAATATTGTGAAAAGCTGGTGAGGGTGAGAAGGCAGATGAGGAGATGTTTATGCAAATAAGAAGGGCCTGTAAAATGATCTGTGCATTAGTCATGATGATTCCAATTACTGTTGTATTGACTAGGAACCACAGAGCCACAGAATCAATTAGATGTTTAAAAATACAAAAAGCCATTTCCTTGCTCAATTTGTTCAGCAGTCAACAAGTTTAGAGTTTGTTCTGGGAAATTATTTTGGTATGATGACCAAGTTAGAGACTGATTAATGTTTAGCTGGGTGTAGGTGGATTGGAATGATTTTGCTGTGAATTCAATGCTTTATTTTTTAGCTGCCATGCTCAGTGAAATAGCATAGAATGATGGAAAACATCATTCTTCTGTGCTTCTGCATTAGCGTTATTGCATGTGTTAAGGACATGATCAGCTTTAGTGGGAGGAAGAGTTAGTGACCTGCAAGTTTGTGTTATAGCACGTAGGAAAAGAAGTTACTTACTAACTGTGGTGGGGTTTTATTTTAGTTCATCAGTGAAAATAATTCTGTATTCATAAAGAGGTCTAGGTAGACCAGAGCTGGGGGCCTGAGAAATCTGTTCCACATACAATGAGTACAGTTAAATAACTGTCAATACCAGCGTTGCTGAGAACCCACCAGTTTGCCCAATTCCTAACTGACAAAGACATTTGTTGATCATTTTTGCTGATCACTGAGTCCAAATATTTTTATTACTGTGGCCAGTGTGAATGCCAAGTTCCAGTTGTGATGATGCTCTCTCTAAATCATAGAGTTAGTACAAATTTGCTGACAAATCTTGACTTTTATAGTCAATCATACATGACACACAAGGATGGTCAGTTATATACGACGTTATAGGCCCATAAAAATCTGTGGCAGACATCCATAACCGGTTTTCTGTCTTGGGAACACTAAAAGGTGTACTTTGGAAAATACTTCGGTACTTTGCCAAAGGTCTTGCTTTTTGCTGTATGGCTAAGCAGAGGAGTTATTTGGGCTGGCTGTGGCTCGAGAGCAGGCTTGCTAACCTGCTGTGACTGCCGGTGATCACACTATTGCCTCCAGTAACTACCTTTGTAGATGAATAAACTGCTTTCCATGTGCTGTGGAGAAAGGGAACGGCTGTAGTGTGGTGAATAGCTCCTGCACTAGAAGTCTGTAATTTTAGTCCAACTTGAAGTAACTTGTTCATGTAGCCACAACTGTAGTGTGTTTTAGGTGCGCTTAGAGTGTGGCAGAGAACGTACGGTGTATTTGCTCGCCAGAGGAGATCCGGTGGCCTTCAGGGTAATGTCTGGGTGCACTGCCTTTGACTGAGCAAAACGGTAAATAGCGGTTGATTCAGATTCCTTGTAAAATGCTCCTATTCGCTGCGTTAAAAAATTTAAATTTCTGCGTCAATATTCTTCAATAAAAACCTGTAAGCCTGGTCACCAGCTCGGCTTAGAGTCATCAGCCTACAGCAGTCTGCGGTTTGGCTGGTGACTCTGAAATTCAGTAGCTTATTGCTATTTCCAGCAAAGTGTTTTGGAATACTTTGTGTGAAGGGGTGCTGCGTGATAGTGCAGATGCCTGCACATCTCTGTATAGTACAGGAGGAAGGCAGGAAGCCTGATGCCAAAGTTCTGCTTTGCCTGTCTCAGAAAGGTGAGTGTGTGCTAGTCTGCGAATCATCCATCCTGAATCCAGCATTTTGTTTAACATCATCTTCAGGCTGGTCTGTAAGTCTCTTTGGTAGATGCTGTGCACTGGGCAGCTGCACAATTTGCTGTTCACGGTGTCCGTGTCTCACCTGCTTAGGCTTCAGCCCACAGCCATCTCCCATCTTCTGCATCTTCGGTCTCCTGTCTTTACAACGTGCTGCATTCTTATCCATCCTCCGCTACTCACACCTGGCCAAAACGCAATCCTCATGCTTTGCTTGAATATTTTGTTGTTGTTGTTGTTTGCTTGAATTGGGGAGAACTGAAATTTGCATAAATTACTTTTGCAAACCTGAGATGGAGGTGGGGGAGGGATTCAGAAATAGCTACTGCTGAAGAGCTGAAAAAAGTTGACTAGAAATCTTGGCTTTAATGACTCTGTTTAAACTATAGCTGCAGGAAGCAGGGGTTCATGCCCACAGAGAGATCCTACATGAACATTTTTCTGGATTTTTCAAAAAGCTTATATTTCATATTAATGATCAGGCGGGCAAGCAGGTGACTCAGAAACTTTCCAGATGGAAAAATATTTCTTGCAGTGTTACAGATGGCTTCTTAATTTTTAGAGAACCTTGGGATCATACTTGTACTGTGCAAACATGATTTGAAAGATTGTTATTAGAAAAGGAGCTATTAAATTAGGGGAAGAGCAAATGCGGAGGAATTTAAGAAATGGGTAAGGGCTTTGTATGATTTTTAGGTTACTTGCTGCCTGTGTAGCACGATATATGGGAAAGAAGAATTGAAATGTCCTATCTGTTTTGTGGAGGAAGCAGATGAGGGATGGAACATTTAATGTTCTTAAAATAGAGTATAAAGTACAAGTGTGCCCAGTGGAGAATTTTTCAACAAAGAGTAGAGAACGCTGTATGGATAGATACAAGTCAGGTGGAAATAAAGAACCTACCAGTAGTGGATACAAGGGGCTCAGGGGTCCCTCTGTTACTAGGATATCTGTAATCCCTATCAAAATCTGTGCACAGAACTACTCAGATAATAAAATACAACTTCAAAGCGAACCAACACAAGCCTTCACATTAGATCTCATCAGAGGGACATGTGAAAACAGATGTTCTTTGGCTAAATTAGTCCTTAGAAAGTTAATTAGTTAATTCTCTTTTTACTTTTTTTAAAATCCTCTGCTTTATTTGTTTCCTTTATCTTACAGATTTTCCCTACTGGATCCACTGCTTTCATGTTGTAATTTTATTTTTTTATTATTTTTTTTTTTGTTACTTGTACCTTGCAATTAGATTTTAATAGAGCCCAGGCACATGGTCCATGAAGCTGGTGGATTCAGAGCAATGGATATTGCCGATAATTTAAAGGGAGAGATAGTAATGGGAAATCACATGGTTTGGGACAGACTGACCCTGTAAGAGATGTGCAGAGGAGAAATGGTCAGCAAGTGTGCAAAGATGAAGTAACGTCTTCCACATGATGGCAGTGCAGACTCTGTCTGTTGGGCACCTCCAGGAAAGACCAGGTTCTCCCAAGATTTTTGGGAACTAGTGCCTCTAGTGTGTTAGAGCCCGTCTCATTAGAAAAGACTTGGCACACCGTCTGGTACACATGTCTATCCTCCCTTCTCAAGGAGGTGATGCTTACAAGACTGTTCTTGCTAGTTTGTTTGTACAGAGACCCTTTCTCTCCCTCCTTCCCTTTAACTTACCAGATAATTTTAACCAAGTTAAAAGAAGATAGCTATCCTGTGCATTTCATGAAATGCAGGGGCTGGGAAGTGGATGGAAAGCCAGAACAATAGTCTTGCTGAGTGGAACCACCGTACAATTCAAAGCCCATCTGTTCCAGGGGGCACTGGCCAGCCCCACCAGCCAGCGCTGCTCTGCTGCCTCTGGTCCCTCAAACCAGTAAAGGATGTGGAAGGCAGCTGGAGGTGGCTGGAAATGGGAAAGAGCCCTGAAGGTTTCTCCCTCACCATGGGGAGGTGCAAGGAGTGGATGGAGGTGGAGAATTAGGGAATTCTGCAGTGGGAGAAAGAGGTTGCAAGGGAAATGGGGCAAGTGAAACTTGTGCAGTTGGGGAATATTAGGTAGGGGGTTCATTATCTGGATAGTGGTGCTACATCTAATGTTAGACTAAATGATCGAGTGATGCTTTTTTGCTCTTAAAATTTGTGTCTTTTCATTTCCGGCACCAAACAGACTGTTCTTTTGAAATCCATTTTCTGGTTTGCTGTATGTAAATACATACATATGCCTGTATGTGTGGGAGGCAGAGGAGCAGAGCGATGTACATAAGAAGGAGAAATCTCCAAATTCATTCCTTATTTCTCCCTTTCTTCATTGAGGCTTCTTGCTGCCTGGACATGAGGCAGGACTTTAGGATTAGAGTGGGATGGAAAACTTCACTGAGCCATATATGCCAGGAACTGCTGATGAGCACAAGTATCAATATTTTCCTGAAAGCATTCAGTTTTGTGAACTTCTAATTGAAAATCTCCTCCTGGTGAGATTTTTAAAACCTGCCGACTTTCTCGTTTGCTTACCCACGCAGCCTCTGGCTTTCCTCTGAGCCAAAACCCTTTGAACCTGGGAGCCAGAGGTACAGTCCTGAGCGACACCGAAAGAGCTGAGGTCGCCCTCACTGGTGTCCCCCGCTGTAGCGTGTGCAGTCCGTGCAGGGGGTATGACTCTTTTAAACTGGATTTTGATAGTTGCAGTGTTTTAAATTAGTAGCAATGTAACAATAATAGTAATAATAATATAATAATTATCAATAAAAAATGCTATTCAATAATGAATGGCAATGGAACACATAGAAATTATGTCTTGCTCATTCAGCGTGTTGCAAGGGTTTTCACAGTCCCTCATTCCACTGGAAACAGGGATTCCTGGTCAGCTGTACAGTACTATGACATAAAAAGGCAACAGAAAAAAGTGATGTCATGTTATTTTCTACCGGTTAAAGGAAGTATCCTCACAATTCCTAATGATGTAAGGAGTGAAAAGAACATTTTATGACTGTATTTCCTTGTCCTGGCTTGCCTTGCAAAATACGAGAATCCCCCTGAAGCCATTAGATTTGTATTACCAAATATGTACAGTTAAACTATTTTACAGCTATTTAAATTTGATGCTTTGGAAACCCTTTAATATCAATTTCTGCTGAGGTTTTGATATTTCTGCTTTCATTATGAAATAAATAATCTGTATAATATTGTGGTTATTAATGTAAATTACTCCATGTATCAGATCAATGATGGAATCAGCTAGTGGAGAAAAGCTCTGGTAGATTAATCTTGATTATACAATTTATGGATCAGAATGGTTTGAGAGATTGTAATGTAGTGGGGCAAATCTTGTCTCTATTTTTATAGCTACTTTTAATTGAAAAATCCTACCTAAATTGTAATTCAAAGACTTATTTTTTCTATTTCTTTATTAATTCATATATTTATTAAGAAAAATAAGCTTCTGGTATACGGCTATGAAAAGTATTGAATTAATTCTAGATGAACATTTAGTAAAGACCAAAAAATGAGAATTCTGGAAGACTGGTATGCAGTTTAGCTTGGGGTGTTGCTTTTAAATGGTTCCTGATGAAGGAACCAAACCAGATATTCTTGCAAAATCAGATACAGGCAATGATCTTTCTTCAGCAGCATACATGGAGTATCTCCTATTTATTTCTTTGTTTAGTATCATATGTAAAATATTCAAAAAATGGTCATGTAAGTCAGATTGACAGGAAGTGTTAATATGTATAAAGTACCTCAGTATTCTTAGTATTAGCGATTATTTCTGTGGGTTTTTTTACTCTTCATGTAGGAAACATATAGGAAGAAATATCTGGTAAAAAATAAGCATTTCTGATGGAATAACACAAAGAAGCTGTTATGAAGTCTCCATATATGTGGAAAATTGCCTAAAACATGATGATATCAAATGAGGTGTTCAGTTTTCTCTGCTGCCTCGGAGACTTTGTGCTTTTCTCTTGGCCCCATTTTAATTTCAGTGGTGAGATATCCAAATCTGTTCCAGTTGTGAGTGGTGTAGAACAACTGGCCAGAATATTAAGAACTTCCAAAGACTTTCTTCTGAATTGAAGAGAATATTGCAGAAGGTGAAAACATAAAGTAGGAGTTAGCTCGCTGGGTGGTGCTTGCAAAAAAGGGGAATGTCTTAGCTGTGTTGTAGAAGCAGAGAGCATTCCTGTGCCAAGGCACCGCGCGGAGCTGCCTGCCACTTCTGTGCCGACCAGCCAGTGCTTTCTGCTTTTTCTGCTGGCTTTTTTTGGGCGAGCATTGTATTCTGAGCACAGGGTTGAGTTCAGAAGGATCAATTGCTTCTCATAGAGGTGAGCTACAGTCATTTGCTTTCCGTGAGGCTGCTGCTTCCATCCCTGTTGCGTTCACGGCAAATGCTGTGGTTCAGGCTGGTTTGGAAACCTTTGGCATCTGCCTCGCGAAGGAAAGGCTTTCACAGCTCAGCGGGTTAAAAGTAACTTGTCTGCAGTGCAAACAAGCGTGGCGAAGCCTGCCAGAAACCAGGGCAGCTCTGCCAGCTGGGTGGCTGATTTCTTCCCTCCGGGTGCAAGCAGTGCCGCCTCTGCCATCAGGGTCGGTGCGGGGCAGAGAGCCGGCCGCCCCGGCTCTGCCACAGCCAGACCTGTGTCCCTTCCCTCTGCCTCTGAAATACACGAGAAATGCATTTAATCCAGTTGAGGACGGTCACCAATGACATTTCAGAAGAAAGGAAACAAGAATTTCTCTAGTCCCTGATCTGTTCGGCAAAATACTGCAAGGTGCGAGGAAAAGAGGCTGGAATTTCCTTCCCGCCCTAGCAGATAATGTGACACATAAAGACTGAGATTGTATGCGACTGTCTCACCTGCCCACTGGAGCACTAGCTGGTATTTTCGTTCCCTAAATGTCTGCTTCTTCTGGAAGTGTTGCTAAGCGTCGCTAATAATTGCCTGAAGACATAAACTACTGTGGAAAAGAAACATTCTGTTAAATTTGCATTACTTCATGCAGTTCACCTTTCGAAATGTCCCTATCCTCCCCCAGCTGGTTCTTCCCATGCCAGCCTCTTGCAGGTCTGTCCTAATCCATTTATTCCCTATCCCTGTATCTCCTCCGTTGTGGCAGCTACCCGCCCGTAGCCTGCCGTAGCATAACTGAAGTAGAAAAAGCTCAGACAGACACGGAAAATACAATTAGGTTCTTGATGTATGAACAAGACCGAATTCAGTTATCACGAGCGGCCACAATTAATTTCTAACTTCTTTTTTGTTATTGATACAAACAAATGTGCTCTTAGCTCGTGGCCAAAGCTCTGAGCAAGTCATCCTTAGCCACTGGTGATTCAACCCTGCCAGATTACACTGTGCATATGTTTATTTCTAATTTAGGTATGTTTGGGTTACAATAATTTAGCTAAAGGAGGAAAGGCAGGGATGATAAGAAGGTTGTTGAAGGAAGTGCATAAAGGGGTTCACCAAAACTCCTTTGGGTCTTCACCAAAAGCAGCTGTGGCAATTTTTTCTTAAAAAAAACCCCACAAACCACTCCCACAAAAACCCCACCAAAGAGGTGGCGACGGCTGCTTTACATGAAATAGTCCTAAATAAGACATACAGCCTTTCTGTCACAGACTGACATTTCCCAGTCAGGCAACACTTTTTCTTCTGCCTTCTGGGTCTTTTCATGGTCCTGTGAACCTTAAATCATTTTCTTCACACTGGTATCACTTCAATAAGATCGAGAGCGACTCGTGCAGGCCAGCCATACCTATGGCCTGAATGCTTTCCCGGTTACCGGCTCTTCCCGAGTACCAAAGCGGTCAGGGTTTGACTGGCTCCTTCTCTTGTTCCTGGCAGGGGGACCTGCAGGGCTTGTGTCCTGTGAGCCAGCTGACCTGGACTTCCAGCGGCTAACACTGCACTCCAGGCGTCCAGCCTGAAAGCTCGGGCTCGTTTGGCATCTGGTAAGTCTGCAGGAGAAGGCAGCCGAGACTATAAACTGCTCTGGTTTGAACTTTGCACGCTCAGGAATATTATTATTTATATAAGCAAATTGCGTTGTTGTTGCTTGGTGTACAGAGCCACGTGGAAACAAGTCACCACTGTCACCAGCGTGAGAGCGGCATCACCAGAAACTTCTAGGAAACGTGTCTGCTGCAGTTATCAGGAAGAAGTGGTGTCAACCTCTGCTTCCAGAGCTCCAGGTATGCTTCCCAAATGGGCTTGGTACTTCAAACTCAGAGTGTGACAGAGTTTTAGAAATGCTCCTTGATTTTAGTATATTTTTTGACTGATACGATCATATCTGCAGCTGATTCTTTTTATAATTAGAGACTTTATTACTACTTTTAAATCCTGCAGTATTTTCTCCTGTTACTGTCATCTGAAACAATGCTTTTTGTGGTTCTAGCGACAACATAACAGATGTTTTTATTGCTTTCCAGTCCTTATTTGACCTTTGCAAATGAGCGCTTGGGACCAATGCGTCAGTCTGACTGCAGCATGCTTTCAAGCATTAGCACAAACTCAGCAGAGAAGAATTCTTCTGACTCTAGAATTATAATTGGAGGACAAGACTGAGCTTATCCAAAGTGTTTTTAGGTGTATGTTAATCTCACGGCTGGCCAGAGTTTCTTGCCAATTATTTTTTTTATTGGGAACAGTTTATATGGATGTTTTCTTAATGTGTGGCATCTTATGTTTCAGTGAAAGTTCCCACAGAAAATTAGTATTTTGGAAACAAAGTGTTTTGTAGGGAACGATGACATTTTCTTCTGCATAGGTGTGATCCTTTGTGTGTCAGAGCTCTTCCTTGTTGATGTTTTATAACATCAGCATTTTCCTCAATGATTCAGGAAAGAAATAAAAGTAATACTTCAAAGATAACACTATGTTCCATTGAAGCGGGCAAGCAGTGGTCTGACTTTGTACTACTACTAACATACTACTGAGTAACGTGAAAGAGAAATTAAATTTCATAAAATTGTTTGAGATGAGATTTCACAATTCTGAAATCGAATTTGTGGATCTGTGCTTGTTTTACCTCAAATTCCACTTACCTTCAGAAAGGATCTCTTTGGGTTTCCTTGAAGCAGAAACAATGTCAAATTTTGAAATTTCAGATGAAGTCAAGTTCTGGCTTGGAACCAACACCACGTATAGCTCTCTGTAGCAAAAATACCATGTTGGTAAGTGTTGAACACAACTAGCAGAGAAACAAGCGTTGGTCCAGTTCTGCTTATGAGTGTTACTGTTATATATGTCAGGATCGTGGCATCCCGCTGGCCTGGGGCACACAGTGGCTGCGTGCTGCTCTGTGGTCTGCCCCCTGCATGTTCAGTTGTTCAGGGCTGGGTGAAGATCTGACCTATCTGTGTCGCCAGCACAGAATACCCTCATTTAAAACCTGCACAGCATAGCCAAGGTTTTGTCCTTAATGTTATCACGGTAACTAGTTCTATGTAAATAGAGATTTCTCATGTATTACCATCTTTTCTTAAGTAGGACTACATGAGCGTACTCTAGAATCTTTTTTTCCAAATTTTGCTTGAAAAGCATGCCCTGTGAGATCTTTATGCATTGTTATCATGCTATCTTTTCCATAATTGCTCAGACACAGAAGGAAAAACAATTATTTTAGAATTACTTCCTATTAGGAGATGGATATGAGGCACTGGCACAGGCTGCCCAGAGCAGCTGTGGATGCCCCATCCCTGGCAGTGCTCAAGGCCAGGCTGGATGGAGCTTGGAGCAACCTGGTCTGGTGGAAGGTGCCCCTGCCCATGGCAGGGGAGTTGGAACGAGATGATCTCTAAGGTCCCTTCCAGCCCAAACCATTCTATGCTTCTATGATATTTCTAGCACAGGCTGAAACCAAGTGTCCTGCTTTGGGGTTATGGGGTGAGCCGTACCGTGTATCCCTGCATGTGCGTGCCATCTGAAACTGGTGCCAGCAGATGATGGTTTGAGGGCTCTGGGTGGCTTCAGGCGCAGAGTTTCAGGCAAAGGCTGAAGTTGCTTCTTCCCCATGGGACTCCTGGGGAATGACAGCAGCTGTGCCATGCCTATTCTGTGCTGGGGTGAGTCTTCTCCCTGGTATAACTTGTCTGCTGGACACATGGTGAGGCGCTCTGCACCTCCAGCAGTGACCCTAGCCTGAGCATGGGTAACTGGGCAACTCCTTGTAGTGGACATGAAATCCAGACCATCCATTTAAAAATAAAACCTGCCAAGGTCCTGAGAGAGCTAGAAATTATATCTATGGATTGATGTGGGACTGTACTGATGTGTTTATGAATTCTTATTGCTGCTCTGTTCACAGGTGCCCCCTTGAAGAACCCATGGCCGTCTCACCCATGCTGTATCCCCCAAAGAGCATGCTGCTGGTCAGAAGAATGAGAGGAAAGCGTTCAGGCTGGGGAACTTTTCTTCGTCATTGTTCTTAACACAGTAAGTGTTTCAAATGCATCTCCTTACAGCAGCAATAAATAACAGTGTATCATGTATGATACAAGGTACCAGGGAGTAATAGCAAATTTAATAGATAATAGATCTCTGTATCTGTCTCAGAGTTTCCATTTTCAAAATGGAAATGACAGAACTTAGCTGCAGTGATATGCCTTACTCTGTAAGGAGGATAAAATCCCAGGAAGCTTGCTTTTCAGGACTAGCAAAATATTTTTAGGAACATTTGTTTTTTGTGAAAGTAAAGAATGCTTAGGGTGCTGTTTAACGTGGTACTAAGGGGAAGCTTGCAATTACCTGAGGATGGAGGATAATGCAGAATTTAAAGTGAAAGGGCAAGAAGGGAATAAATAAGAGGTCATGTACTTTTAGTAACAAGAACTATGACTAGAAGCAAAGCTAACTAAAGAAAAGAAAATAGATGTGAGTACATGAATAAACCTCTTGGAGTTTCTTCGTTTTGGAAATATCCATTATGCTCTCCATCTTCAGCAGAGAAAGATCTGAAAAACAAACTACGTGATCCCCTCAGTGACAGTGCTGCTAAACCATGATGACAGCCCGGCTTGTACCAGCAAGAAACGAAGGGAGCAGAGCTGCAACCATTTCCAGTTTCTCTGAAGGAGATTAATCATGCCACCTCAAATATCAAAGATCAAATCAACAGCTTGTATAAAGGATTTATACAGTGCTCATCAAGTGTAATAACGCAAACCAAACAAGCTAATCTGTTCGTGCACTGTAGTCGTTCCTGCCGTACCCCCAGGTGAGGGGCAAGGCTTGCCACACGCTGCAGCCTGCAACCGTTCGCCAGTTGGAAAATGCTTTTTCTCCAAACCAGCAGCTTCCAGTTCCTGTATGGGGAGCTGTGACAATCATACGAGGGACTTCATGACATACGTGGAAGAGACTTCATCTGCTTTATGAGCCATATAAAAATATGATTAACTGTGCTGTCCGCTAAATGGGAGCAGCGTCAGGATTCCAGCCAAAGAGTAATAGGATTAATCTCAAGAACATAAAATGTGGTATTCTAGTGAAATGTGAATCCTCCCTCTCAAACAGTTGTTACAAGTGTGCAGCTTTTGCTTGTTCCCATCGTCTGTGCTTAGGCTACTCTTGCAAACATTATTCCTGTATTTCTGAAATGAAGGAGTGTATGTATTTCTGCTGGTTGGGTCACCTACAAATAAATTGGCATGGCATAGTTTCCGGTGAACTGCTTTAGCAAGCATATCACTCGCTCCAACATTTTGTCAGGATTCTTGACTTTTACAAGCAAAAACAACAATGGGAAAAAGCCCTATGAAGACTGCAGTAGTGAGGCAGAAAGCTCTGAGATAAGAAAGAAGTTAATTTTCTATTAAATCTACCTGGATGTTTTAATTATTAATTGCCATCTTCAGTTATTTAATTCTTGGGTGCCCTAGAAACACGATAAATGAGAGTAAAGTGAGTTTGTGAGAGGAATTAGATGGAGCTGATTTCTTGTTTCATTTTTGGTAACGTACATCTGGGGAAAGTCCATGAATTCAAAGATGACTTCAAAGCTGTAAAGACCAATGACTTGCTTAATAAAAGAATCACATTTTATGGGGTATAGCTTCCAGTTGTAATAAATACATCTTTTTAAAAAAAAAAAATAAATAAAACAACAGTGCTATTTATCTAATCATTCTTGGAGTTAAATGCATTATGATACAGTTAATAGTGTATTTCCTGTAGTGATATATTATCTCAAGTAGTTTGGTTTTGTCTTTATTACAAACTTTGTCCTTTTTTAGGGGGAAATTTTTCTCCCAGTCCTCCTTTTTGCTTCTCCTGCAATTGTGAGTTGATGATAGTATTTAATGATGCTGTCAATTACTTCTGTTTCACTTAGAAATAAGGTTTGAAATAATATTAATGCCTACTATGAACCCTCATTAGTGTTTAGTTGTATTCGGGTTGTCCCTAAATATATCTTGAGTTTCATTTAAACAAGGAATGATAAATGTACAGTTATGTTTGCTTCCACTATCCAGCCAGTAAACTTTATTCAAAAGACACAAGCATGCGTACGACAGGTTGGTTACCAAAGGTATTAAAAGCCAGTAACCCTGTGTCAGCTTTTTCTCCTTCCATTTAAAACCAGATTTATTGTGTCTTGTCTTCTCTTCTGAGTGGTTTACATTAATATGGAATGCTGGCTACATTATACGGCCCTCCCTCCAGGATTTGTGTCTTTATTGTAGGCATTGCTTCTTTCAAGCTTTTATTTATTGTGTTAGATTATATTTTATGTGCCCATAATACAGGAGAATGTGGACTATAATGTGGACCCTTCTCCTTTTTATATTACAACACATCAAATACTTTACCAGTGTCTGCACAAAATGCGCAAACACAGTAGATGGGCATTTTTTTCGGCATGGTTTTGTGGAACTGGGGGATACTTCCTTTGGAACGGTATGGTTGAGATGCTGTGAACTGGTATGGGTTAGAATATCGTAAAGCTTTATCACAGAAGGGATATTGATTTATCCCAGGTGGAATCCTTTGGACTTGTGCTTAACATACAGACACGGATCCATTTTGGAGGCTATAAGGTAGTTTTTGTAGGGAAGGCACGAAGCCGCGGTCAGGCCAGGGCAGCGCTTCAGGTCAAACCTTTCTTTCACGAGGCGCTAACTGAAGGATCTTCCTGCATTGCTGGGCACCCTCAGCAAAATACGGGGTGTGTTTAAACTTCTTAACTTGGGACAGAAATTTTCTTGTTATATGTACGATTTATTGAGATGGTCTACATCTGAAATAGATTTGAAGTGAAACTCAGACAGCAAAGCAGAGAAAGCAAAGCTGATAGCTTGCATTCCTAGGTCACTTATTCTCTTGTTGATTATCCATATACCCCCTTATCCAGGTAGGGGGACAAAAGTAAATATTGATGTTGGGTTCAGAACAATGTTAAACCTTTTAAATTGTTTCCAGCCATAAATCACATCTGCTGCAGTGTTCCCTGCAATGTTGCAGAGAACAGACTGGAGAAAAATTCTGTCAGTTAAACGTAGCTGTTCAAAGAGGTTGCGAAAGCATGTAACAATGTAGCCACTGGGATCAATTTTTATAATGCGTAGCGATATTCAATAAGTCATTAACAAGATTAATGAGGTCTAATAAAAAATGCAAGCTCCTATTCCATATTTTACTCAGCTCACTGTAGCTTAAAATTGCATTTTATGATTTTATTAGATGTATTACTTAATTTTTCTCAAACTGGTCATTTTATTTAAGTTAAAATATATTAAATAGATTTTTTTCCACAGAGAAATAGGATTCTAAAAAAAAAAAATTGACTTTATATATTAAAGTACCTTTATAACATAAATAGGTATCTAATCAATAGGCTCAAGCCTGCTCTGTTGCGCTAGCGTAAGGCTTCGAGTGAGGCTTGGAGACTGGGCCAGTGCATAATTGCACTACCTGCAGTGCCTGGAGTATAAGGAGTGGTAGATCTCTGCCATGTATCACCTAGTGAGGATTATTTCTTTTGGTGACTTATATGTTGGCGGAGCCCTGCTAAATCTTTATTGAATCGCTCTCAGCCCTCCCGTTCAAGAGGAAAGTGTTGCCTTTGCAGGAGCTGCTTCATTCACTCCCTTACGCAGACCTTTAGCAAAAGAGACTTGAAGGTGTTTACTCCGTGGTGAGGAAGGCTCGGATGCGAACGCTGCTGCAGCCGTTGAGCTACCCGAGTGCAAAACAGGAGAGGTGGTAGCTCGAGTGACAGCAGAATCTGGCACAGAGGTCTTGTTTTTCTTTTTAATGTCTTAAATTGTAGCCCATGAGAAGATACTACTGCAAAAGGATATTCATGAAAATGCAGCAAGTGTGTTCTGATACGGAGAACACCAGCTTTCCACCGAAGGCAAACCAGCTTGGTGTGACCTTCAGTACAACTTGTCTAGGTGATGCTATATGATGTACAGAGGCATAGTTGTTGATCTTGGTAACAGTTGTGGGATTTCTAAATTAATAAATTGGAAGTACCTCATCAGAAGTCAATAACAAACTAAGAGAAACAAGTTATTCTTTGCCAGTGATTAAGAGTGAAAGAGACTTACTATCTTCCTGCATCTGTATTATCCCTGACCTTATCGCTTCTCATCTAATCCATTTTTTAGAGTATTTCGTCTGGCCTAAATAATTCAAGCTTTGCACAGCATCTGAGAAGCTGCCTGTCTTTCATGTCCTACTACTTAGTGCTCTTCCATAGCAAGATTTCTCTTAGGGATTTATTGTAGCCCTGCTACTTCCACATACCTTTGTAATATGCTGTGTCTGAAGACTATAATTCTTTTTCAAAACACCCAGAAAACCAGAGAAGAACCAGGCACTAGTGAGAAAAGTTCGGTGGGTATAGTGGCCATTCTTTCAAAATGTAGTTTTCAATTAGTCAGTGTGCTGGGAGTTTGTGACACGTCCTTTCATGCTCCACTGTCACTCTTCTGAACAAATTCACTGTAGAGAACGTGGCCAGTATCAAAACACAGTTGGTTACCATTTATTTGTCCTTACGTGCAAGTTTTACTTAATTAATAACTACCTTGGGCCTTCTTTTATAAAGCTTTGCTCTGGAGACCAGATCCAAGATAGTGTATTTTTGTGATTTAAAAGTTAATTTAAAGGACATATAGTGTGTTACAGCATACAGGAACAAAGCTTATTTTTGATTCATGTAAGTCTTAGGTCCTGGATTGATTGGTTTAATAACGTTCCTTAATAAAGTAAACTGAGTGTATCTTACTCCTGTGGGCTCGTGGGATGGAGAGTGGGAAGTTCCAGTCTCTTTATAACTTGTTAGCTTGAACTTGGTGAAGGGTGTTGGAGCACTGTGCTTTGCAATGACCGTTTTACACACACAGCCCTTATTGAAAAGACATCTCTGTTACACTTGAAAATGCATGTATTTACAGGCTATAAGTGAGCTTTCAATGTTAGCTGTCAAGTGCAATCGGGGTATTTATTTGAACACTCAATTTACAGCAGTTCTTTTGTACTTCCAGTGCTTTGTCTATGGGCTTTGTGGTCCTGAGGAAGTACTTCAGGAAAGAAATCTTACTCGGAGGAGATGATTAATAGCACACTTCAGTGATTTCTGCAGTTATGAGGTGAGTTAAATGTTTGCCTCTTACTAAAATCTCACCAAAAACCCCATTTCTTTTCTTTTCAACATGCACTTCGATTGTTCATACCAGTTCCATTCTACTGTTTTGCCTTACGTGGGGAAAGGGAGACTTGCTGCAATGATTTAAATACTTCAATACGCCATCTGGGAAAGTGCTGACTTGTGCCAAGTGTTAATTTATTGGGTTCTCAGAAAACATCTAGAAAACCTGCTATTTTATGGATTCCGGGAAGGCCTTTAAGAGGTGATAAATGTGGGCAGTGACCTTCAAACTAGAACTGATTTTGGATCTTAAAGCTCATTTGTTTTCAGCAGAACACATGCTTCCAAATGTAATGAGCTTCTGAAAACCTCCTGTCTGCTTAAGTCTGGACATGAGAGACGTGTGTATTTGATCTTACTGAGAAAGTCCAAAACAAGTTTCTTACTGAGCAACAACTGTCCCTCTAAGCTAAACAAATGCTGTCTAATGTTCTAGGTAGAGCCCTGTAAGATTTCAGGTGTACGTGATGAGGTACAAAGAGATTCACTTCCGAAAGTGTTCTCTTTTTACATTCTTCAAACCTCTGTGAATGTAGAGGGCATCAGCTGCTCGCAGCATTTTGCAGCATCAGCTGAAGCATCGGATGCTGTATGTGCTTACGAACGAGGATACAGATAGAAACCTGAGAAATGAAATATGGAAGGTGCTAAACGAGGAGCACGCTTCTGGAGGAGGACAGAAAGAGCCCACACAGGCCTGCTTTGCTGGGGCAGGCGATAAGTCTGCCTCCGGTATTAATTTATGGCAAAGCCAACCTTCCTTCCTCATCACTATGAATTTCGGGAGTTCACACTCGTATACTTTCTGTGTCTCAGAGGCTTGCGGGAGCGAGGAAAAAATCCGTATGAAACACGTGGCTTGACATACTTCTTTATAACTCATCTATGTGGATGTATTAAATTGCCTAATTACAAGATTCAGGAAAATTATTTTGTATTTTTCCAGGGTCCTGAGAAGCAGGGAATGTAAGACGTACAACCAGCGGGATTCTGAGCAGGCAGAGGTAGCATGCAGTTTTGGTTAATTCTTACCATGCTCATGTCTTTGGGAAGAAAAGGTTCTATAGTTTTAGAGTGAATTTGTTCTCAGAGAGCGCTGCGGTTTGGGAGCAGGAATCATTAAGAGTTTTTTTGTCATTTGGAGAAAGAGAATGTAGGAGTCATTTTCTTGGGATCCTCTGGCAGGCCTTTGGAGAATTCAGGTATAAGCTGAAATATAAGAATTGAAAATGCAGAAACAAGTACACAGAAAGGTACAAAGCAGAATGAAAATCCAAGTTGAAAATAAAGAAAAAAAAGCAACTATGTGTTCTTACTGTTTGAGGTCAAGCCCACTGTATCTATTGTTTTGCAGAACTTTCCCACAGAACAGTTCGTTTCTATTAAAATATGTCTCCAAAAATACAGTTGGAATCAATGAAAAATAAAAAGGTCTGTGTGTGGAAATCATCTGGCATTTAGCTTCAGTGTAGTGACCTTGCTTATGCCGCCTTCCACCAAAGATCTGGATGCTTGTTAGACTACAAAGAATGCTCCTTCCTCCTTGCTTCTTTCCTGAGCATTAAGCGCATCATGTCTCCCCTCTGCCAGCCTGAAAAAATCCTCCCCGAGGAGACGATCGCTTTGCCTTGACGAGGAGCATAACGTTGCCTTCTCATTCCACCGTGCAGAAAGCTGAATACACAAGGGCGTATACTAACAGCAGAGTAATGCCACAAACCTTGCAAGAATGGCTGTTTTGTTTGTAATTTATTCACCAAAAAGGTCAACTCCAGACACAGCATCTGTTTTCCACCACGATCCCGATTTCACCAAATAATTTTGCATGCTGCTGAAGTTTTCAGGAAAAAGACAAGATTAATTAGCTGTTTCAGGGGACTTTCAGATATATCCTGAATACTATTACAGTTATGGGCACACAGAGAAATCATTCCGGATGAGATTCAGCTTGGTGCCTTATGGGAAGGAGCTTGGGAAGAGGTACCATGAGGTGAGAAAACAGCTAGCTGGAAGGAGCACCATTATGGGGTAGGATGTGTACAGTTATTAAGCCGGAGAATTAGTCCTTCAATAAGAGAAGGATACAAAGTGAGTTTATAGCCTCAAAATGTGTTAGTTAATATTGGTAATGTGCATCCGTCTGTTTCTTGGCTGTGTGCTTAGCATTGGTATTGGCTGGTCTCGTATCAAGTGAAAATGATGATATAAAGCGAAGTGATTAATGCCTGAGACAATTGGAAGGTTATTTTCATCTTTTACAGTGCTGCTTTATGTACGGCATATACGCACAGTACATGAGGTACTCTTCTAACAACACAGATAGATGTTTTATTGATCTCCTTCTGTTCCACTTAGCTAACTATGCCTATTTTCAGTGAGGCATAGCACCAGGATAATCAAGTATGCATTTAATGTTAAGAGTGCACATAGCTGTCTGGGAAAGCTAGGTCTAATGCATTCAAAGAAATAGCAGACTTCTAAAACATATGGTGAAGGGAGGAAGAGCAGGGAAAAAAACCCCAATATTCTGAGGCAGTGAGGTTAGAATGATTTAAAGCACAGTGGAGAACCTAAAAATAGGAGCTGTCATTTAAAATGGCAAATGCAAATTGTACTCTGAAATTAAAAGACATCTAGGCAGATTTTGAAAATGAGACTTGTATGTTCGAAGCCATATATATGCTCTTGAAAACACCCAAACTGACAGATTTTATGCAATGTAAAAATAAAGCAAGAAGAGAGAATTATTAAGTAGAATGGTGAGAAATAAAGGGATTGTGTCTGTATACATTTTCAACGTTTTTTTCTGCTGGGACTTTTTACATAAAAGTGTAACTGCTTGGTAAATACTGAAAAACATAAATGCTTGAGCTGGCTGGAAACACAAAAATGTGATTAGAATTTGATTAATTATTAAAAAACAACTTTAGTAATGTATTTTCCCCATAGACATAGCTACAGTTGGTATAGCACATATTAAGATAATTGAGAAAAACGTGTCTTTATGTACAAGAGTATACGTATTATCCAAATGGATTCAATTAAACCCCTATCAACAGTCAGTGTCTCAAAAATCAGGAAATAGCTGATATTAGCAGTTTGAGGGCATACTTAACTTATTCCCACTTGTATTTTGGTAGTATTAATTGCATGGGCGTATTATTTTTTCTGCAGAAAATACCATAAGTATACAGTAATTCTACAATAAGTTGAAACGTACAAAGGGGAATTAAACTAATTAAATGAGTGAAAGAAGAAAACCAAAAGACAACGATGAATGCTTTACTCAGGATGGGGACTTGTTCAGTATCTCGAGATCAGCTGCTAGGTTTAGTCTTTCCTTCATATTTTTCTTAACAATCCTGTGAAAAAGTAAAGGGAATATTAATTAAATTATTAATTAACTTCACAGTTCGTACTGTATTGAAATTATTAATTACATTCACAGTTCATACTGTACTGTGAAGCGCTAAGATAAGGACATGAAGATAAGTAAATCTGTTAAACTGGATTCAATAAAATTAACAATAGTGAAATGAAATGCATTATAATCTGTGATTCCCCTTATTATTATCACATCATGGAATCCACTTATGTAAATGTGCCTGAAGCATCCGCCCACTTGGCAACATAACAGTCCCTGGGAAGCATTTTACCCCACTTTTTACAGAAGGGTCACTCAAGACCTGGAGATACAAAGTTATTAGCCTGAAGTCCCGCTGGAGCGGAGATACAAATCAATATTTCTGTGTTCCAGGTTAGCATCTGGAGCACTGAACTGCAGAGGGCTACTTTTACTATAAATCTGAGGGGAAATGAAGACAGCCTTGATTGTAAGGGCATTTATCGCATTTATTAATTTTTGTTGTGCTGTGCCATAATTTGGAAAATCTTTAAGAAGGATGGCGGTCTTAAAATTACATCTGAAGTATACTGTGTGCTAGGATTTCAGTGAACATAATGGTGGAGTAATTACAGCTAGTAGGGTTACGTTGGCCCTAAAGATAGCGAAGTGCAAGTCTAGCATAATGAATTGTTCTGGTTAGATCAGCTGAACTACATTTATGCTAGAAATTAATGCAGGTCGGGATGTTAAGAATGAATACTAGTTTCAAATTCTATGTATTTATAAAGTATGCTTCTCTGAATCACAGTGTCATGCCACTTTCAAATTACTTGTTTTAATTGCTTTTTTGCGGTGGTGTTTATGTAGTTTTTCAGAGATGAGAAGATAATTAGCGAACACTGTTATGCAAAATGTAACAGGAACCAATTTATGCAGATGTCTTGCAAAGACGTTTTCTCATTTGTTCTTGACTACCCAAGTTTAGAGTGCTAGGAGAGTTCCCTGGGTGAATTCTTCCTTTTCTTCCACAGGTTAGCATGGTCTGAAAGCATTGCAGTGAGCTCAGACCTGTCCCTGTGTCGGACATCAGCATCTTCGTGACCCGTTTGTCCAGCGGTGGCAGTGACTGGCTGGGGTTTGTACACCTCTGTGAACCTATCCAACTTTTTCCAAAGTGGACCAAGCTGAAACTGCAAGTGTTCTTGTTTCAGGAGTAGTCAGTGTCTCAGGGTCCTAGTCCTGCAGCCACTCCGATTCTCTCAGCTAGCGATGAGAAGACCAGGCAGCTCTGTCTGGAAAAGCGTAGGTAAGATTATGTTTCCTGGACATCTGTACCCGTTAACAAATTTTGGAATTACTCTTACCTAAATCTCTAACTGGAGCTGATAGCAATCTTAAATTTGTTGTGAAAGTATTTATTTCTGAGGGTATTTTTATTTGGTGGGTATCATGCTGAATGCATTTTTCAATTTGTGACTGTTTTTCATCAGAATTCATATATGCGCTTATGAAAGGAATGGCTGATCTTCCTTGTTAGAGAAACAAAATTCATACTGACAAAAGCTATTTGAAATAAGCTGAATAGTTGTAATGGGACAACTCAAGTTTTGGGGACTAAAAGAAAAAATTGTTCAGCATCTTCTTCTTTATGACTCAGACAAAAGGAGCCTACCAGGAGGGTGTCAACTCTGAGGCTGCGCTGCATTGCAGCACTGAGCAGGTGTAAGGGAAGAGTTTCTACAGGAAGTAAAATCAGCATTTTGGAGACTGGAAAACTGTTCACCTGCAATACAGTGTTTTTCTGTTAGGATCCATGCAGTGATAAAAGGCGTCTGGTCAAGGAGAAGAGTTGTGACCAGTTACTCAAAATTCTTGTAGTAGGACCTCAGAAAACTGGTAAGAAACATGTGGGAAGGGTATTTAACTGTGTAGGATGCAAATACGTTTTAAAATATTTTTTTAAGCATGGAATTTGGCAAAAGAATTAGTATAGTCACTGACAGATAGAAAACTCAGTTATGTTTTCCTCCTGGAGAGTGATGAGGTACCATTGTTGGTTTACTGGAGGAGGCATTTCTTTAATAGTGTGCATGTTTTGATGATAATGAGCCAAATTTACTCTAAAACTTATGTTCTGATAAAGTCTCTCGTAGAATAATATATGATAGTCAACAGCAATTCAATGCTTCTGAGACTGAAATATGTCACTCTTTTAATTGATATATATTTTGAATGTATCCAAGTATTGTATTGGGAGGGTCTGTTGTTTGTGATACAAATATGATAAAAAAGGAGCACAAGCTCTCATAGGACAAGTGAAATTGATTTCGCTCATTATCTTGAGTGTCGAAACAACGGAGAAGGAAAAGAAGAAAGGTAAGCAGTGAAAATCAGAGGTTTAACATCCTGTTTGTGTTAATAGTTTAAACTATTTGGAGTAAAATTTTGACACAGATGGTTTATGTGTTCAGACCACAGATTTCCCATCATTAACGTCAGAATAATTACATTTAAGGAAAAATAGAATGAAGGCGGTGTTCATGTTTCTTGAGACTGACTTGTTTTGGTTTTTATTCTCAAAAGGTGCTGCTACTCTGGGCTGGTTCTTAATGAGCCATTCTTCAATTGCTGGTGATGTTCACGGATCAAGACCCTTTGGAAAACTGCAGGGTTTTTGATGAGGATAACTAATGTAAGGGCAATGGCTGGTAAGAAGATTATTTGAATGTAGGAAATTGATAAATGCTGCACCTTTTTGCATCTGCCTTTTTACTTTTGTCCTCATGATAATGAGACCAATAGTGCTGTCTACACGAAAGGAGAAGAATTGTTCTCTAGTGTAAATAAGTGCAAGGTACTATTGAAGATGCTGTGGCCGTGTGTTTCTCTGCCATCCCCACCATTTGTATTTTTGGTTTTGGGGAATACAAGTTGATAGCAGCCTCTGCCAGGAACACTGTTCAAATCCCTTTGGTTTCATGCAACTCTTGTCCATTTTGGGAAAACCACTATTTTTCCTTTATTGCTACTGAATTTCTCTAATGTCTGGGTTTTGAGGACCGGCGTGAATAGTCTGACTGCAGAGCTACGTATTTCAGTGTGGCATCAGCTATAATGATCTTCATTGACTTATTTAAGAGGATGTACCAAAAAAAATCCAGGAGGACTGTAATTAGTGGTTCATAATGTATCGAAAGCAATGTTTCTCCCTAAACTGTAGGCATTGAACATTAGCTTGTATCTGCTTCAGAACAGCTGCTGTTTCTTTCATACGTACCCTACAGTAATTGAATAGTCCTGCCATTTGCTACATAAGTACCCACTCCTCCTGTAAATCCAAGTTCGCACTGGCTGAGATAGCTTTCCTTTCCATTTAACACCTACCATTTTGCCATGACAAATCCTTTATACCCGAGACTTCAGATTTTCCTGCCATAGCAACCCAGTATGGTTATTATGTGTTTTGTCAATACCTTAAGTGGTAGGAGCTATTTGTGTCAAAGGCATTGAAAGTCTTTGGACTTTAAGAAGTACTTAATCACCAGGCTATTATGGAAATTACTTTAAAGGATATATTCTGCAGGATCCAGTGCCTTTGGTTCTCACAGAAGGTCACCAAAATGTGCAAAATGAAATAACATACTGAAAATCACGTATTTATGGGAAGTACTAGATCTGAGAGCTACTGAAGTAAACTGGTGTGGAGGGGGAATTTTTGTATTGACTCAAAATGTCGTAAGTCAATATATGAAGGAAGAATGTACTAAACTAGACCGTATTATAAAATTATAATTAATACTATGCAGTAATGAAGCTGTAAGTATAACTGCTCCAGTAGCAACTGTAGTTATTGCATAAATTAAAAAAAATGCTTGAGAGAGAATGCTTGTCAGGCACTTTACGCAATCAGGCTACTTGAACTGCATTTTTCGTACCAAATATCCAGTCCATGGGTGGTAATGGTTTCCGGGCAGGCACAGGTTTTGTCTGAGATAGGTGTACTCTGCATTTTTTTTAATGCATTGTGTAAATACTCAGTTTACTAGTTAGTTAATAATGATTAAAAGGGTGATTAAATAAAGGTGCTGGCTGGGTATAATTAGCACAGCTGTTTGTGGCTCCATTTCAGATACTGACATGTTTCTTTCATGGCAGTCATAGAGGACAGAATGAAGCCGTTGGGATTAGCTCGCGGATTCCGATCGCGGGACCTGCCTCACCAGCAGTTTCTGGTCGGCAGTCGGGCAGATGCCCTGAGGAGCAGCAGGGCACGGTGCCCTTCGCTCGGGCTGCCCTCGCGCCCCGCAGCCACGGCAGCAGCCGTGCTTGGCTGCTGTGGGCGGAGTGGCGCCAGCTGGAAGGAGGCATCCCTTAAACCAACCGACCGAATCACGGCAGCAGCCGAAGATGCTGCTTGCTCCGCAGGAACAACAAGCCTTTGACTGCATATTTGAGGGTGGGAGGCGACAAGCGAGGAGGATGAGTGATTTCACAACACTGCGAAAACACTGAGCAGCAGCAGCAGCAGCAGGGAACAGGTCGATCTCAGCCAGTCAGCTGTTATCTGAAAACTTACAGGGTTTTTTTTCCTTTTTTTTTTGTTTGGTTTTTTTGGGGTTTTTTTTTTTTTTTTTTATGTCTGGGAGAAGTGGGCTGATTTGTGATTGGAACCCCTACCTTGAGTTTTGAAGCTTAACAGATCAGACTTGTTCAGTTGCAGTACCCTGCAGATACAAGGCATCATTTAGCTGGCCCAGTCTCCAATAATTAGTGCCAGAGCTTCATAAATATCTAATTTTATCAATGCCTGTGTGACTATACACGGATGAAATCATAAGCTACTCTGGGTGTAGATTATAAATGAAGTGGTAATATTAACTGAATGTGATGTAAATCAGGGCTCTTTAGAGCTCATCGGTGAGCAGGAATCAATATTAAGGAAATTATAAAATTTCAAACATTTTTTGCTCTGATAAATAGATTTATTACTTCGGGCTCTTCTGGGAGGAAGCGTAGCACAGTAGTTCTGCTAGTGCTGGAGTGGAAATCTGGATGTCGGCTTTTCACCTGACTCTGCTATAAAATCATCACAATACCAGTAACATATATTTGCTTGAAGCTTTCTCTATAAACACAATTCTAGTGGATTTAGGTCCTGACAGCCTCATTTCAGTTAATGTTCATCATTTACATGCACAGATAACTATATCCTGGAGATACATCCTACTTATAATAAATAAATAGAAATATTGATAGTTAATAATTTCGGGATTGGACTAACTCTTCTTTTTAATCCATGTTTCTATCTCTCACTTGTCCAGGTACCTGGAATTTTTCCCCATTCCAGCCAACGCAACAAGCCATTTCCTCTTTGAGAAAACTGCCAATTATTTCTATTCTGAGAAAGCTCCCAAACGAGCACCTTCTCTGGCTCCCAGGGCCAAGATCATCGCCATTCTCACTAATCCGTCGGAGCAGGCGTACTCCTGGTATCAGGTATAATGATGTAGCCTTTTGTTACCACCATCCATTGTAGTTTTCCCCCTATGTTAAAGTATCAAAAAGCGCAGTGTGACACTTCCCACGCTCTATCTGGCACAGTCGCAGCTGTTAATGTCACCCACTGAATACATTTAGCATAGTCACGGGACTGTTGCCATGCTCCAACAAGACAGTTTTCCAGCAGGACCAGGGTGTGCTCGAGGAGCCAGCAGCCCCAAAACACACCGTCCCTGAAGGTCACAGCGGGGTGGCGCATCCCAGGGGAGATGCAGATCCTGCGGCAGGGATGCCTTGAGCCGGGGTGGTACAGCGCTGGCACAGGAGAATGCTTGTCTTGCATTCCCCACTTTCACGTGAGAAACGAGAGAGCTAGATCCTGTAAGTTTATGGAAGGTCCAGCTTTTCAAATTCGCTGTCTAGGCTGGGCTACTCTTTTTCACATAGAGATACAATCACCCACACATAAAATAATGCACATTAAAAATCTGTGTCCATCTATTACACCTACTTCTGGTGCAGACTTCGTGGTGGTGTATGAATGCTCAGGTCAACAGATGAGGCTTCTCCTTCCATGCTTTGGGAAACCTGGCGACCTTCCTCTCCTTTTTGTGACTAGGAGAGGAAATAAAGGTCCCAAATAAATGGGTGTGCTGTTTTCCTGACATCAGACAACATGTATGGCCATAACTGATGATGGATGTGGAAATTAACTCCCAGACTGTGAAGGAGTCTGTCTCTCTCCACTCACTATGGAAAAGCCTTATGAGCCTCCTGGTTTAGGCAGCCGTGTTAGGCATCTAAGGCTGGATAGAGCGAATACTCCTAATAATGGAATTTGAATATACAACAAAAATAACAATGACTGAAGAAACTGACCTCAGAAGTAGTGTGGTGGTGCAGCCTGCCCTTAGCAAGTCTAATCAGTGCACACCACCGTTGGTATCCTGCACCACCTACGCTGGGGCTCCCAGTGGTTTTCATATCCAAGTGGCTGAAGTTATGGCAGCGACATTAGGAATTACTGCAAAAAAATTCAAAGGCAAGGAAGAAGAGCACTGGGGAAAGAAAAACCTTGTTTGTGATGTTAGAGGCTTTATTATATTTAAGCAACAGCTGAAAGAACTTGCATTTTGTTGGGGTTTATTTTATTCTCCCATCTGTTCTACCCTTTTCACTACATACTTTCCTTTTTCATTTTAAATTCAAATTCTGATTATAATGGAGTTTTCTGAAAGGCTTTGGAGAAAACATATGTGTTGATGAAATGAGGAAACTTGTGAAAATAAAGGTTTTGAAGGTAGAAGTGTTTTTTGGTCAGGATGTTTGAAGAAATGCAGAAAAAAAGGGCGATAAAATAACCTGAAAATACAAAGATGTTGCTATAAGGGCAATTTTGATTTCTTTAAGAAATTTTTTCCTACTTGGCGATTCCTCCTGAAAACAAGGAAAACCAGATTTTTCTATTCGAAGTAATTATATAACAGGGCAGATTAACATACATTCAAATAGCTTTCAAGGCACAAAGACTGTCTCAATTCTTTTTCTGAAATAGCCTGATTTTTTTCAAGGACCTGACTCAAGCCTAATTAAAATCAAAAGTAGAACTCCAGTAGCTGGTAAAATACGTTAATCTACTAATGTCTGTTAAAATGAGTATTGAGGGGAAAAAATTCAGAAAAAAGAACGTGGACAAATTTCAGCTAAGAGGAAATTTTGGAACTTTGTGGTTCAGAAATGTCTGCATACCAGCACTTCATTATTGCTGGCAATGTTTGCACAGCTTAGAGGTGTGAACCCCTATTTAAATGCATATTCCCTGAATAATGGATTTTGAAAGTCTGTCAGAAAATCAACCCTCTTAACACAGCATTTAAATCTGTACTCAGCCCTCAATATTGCTGAAATCTCAGTGGGACTTAAACTTACGCTTAAATGCTGTCCTTAAGAGAATGTTCCTGAGGAAGTAATTTTCTGAAACATGGCCTATAAATGCTGTGAAAAACAGCAAAGCCGCTTTGTCTTCCCATTTCACGAACCTCAGATCAATTATAGAAATACCAATTTTTAAAAGTTCTTTGGAACGAGCTCTTTCCCTGTCACGCATGTGACACGCGTGTCAGTCACATTTCTAGCCAGCAATTTGAAAACCAACCTGCAGAAGCAGCTACCTTTGTCATAAATTTAACTTGACAACTTCTCTGCAGGGCTTTGAATTAGGATCTTTTTTATAAAAAAAAAAATAAAATAAAAAGAATGAAAGTGTCAGTGCAAATGCAATGAGCAATTGCTGGTTTACGGGTGACCTAGACATTTTTGCTTAGAGTCCGTGACAATCAGGAACCTGCAATGCTGAGTTTTGGACAAAAATCCCTTTAAAAACCTCATTACAGTGACATAAAAATCCCTGGGTTTGCCGTTTGAGGCAATGCGTGCGTTGGATGCTGGGCACATCTGCGGTCTGGTGGGCTTTCCCGCTGAGCTGAGGGACGAGGGCAGGAGGTAGCAGAGCGCATCTGTGATGCTACTCAAATAATCCCATCTCTTCCACCTAAAAAAATTTTAAAAACACCTCTGGTTTCACTGTTGGCTGCTGGAAGCTTTGACTGTGAAGCGGTGGGAGATGGCGTGTCTAGGGTGCAGTGAAGCTTTCTGTGCCTCCAGTGCAAGCTGCTGAGCCGCGTTGGTACCATCATTTGGTCCGCTTGTTGTAGGCATGGTCCCTGGCTGTCTCCCAGGAAAACCCTGGATGGGTTTAAAGTCACATCTGACCCTGTGTCAGGATTGCCACCACTGCCTTTATCAGTTGTGGTTGACGTTATCTTCCAGGCTCCAGAACGGAAAGGTTTTGTGTGGGGTGTGGAGAGAAAATGTATAATTGAGTTTCCTGCACAAAAAGTGGTAAAACTAACCCCAAAGCAGGCATTCCGTGTCAGTTGGCTCAGGGACTCGGCAAGCCTGGAGCATCGTGCCCGGCAGGTGTAAGCGGGGATGGGGGAGCCCCTGTGCCTGGCCACTCTCTGCAGTCACCTTGGCTTTCTATTCATCACTGGAACGTATCCCTGGAAAACTAGAGATGCTTCGGAAAGGCACAAGGGATGAACGTGCAAAGGAGGCCAGATAGCATCCCACACACGCTTGCTTTGGCTGTGTACCACACCAGCGCTCCTCATCCACTGCCTCTCTTTCTCTACTATTAAAGCTGTCACTGTGGCAGCTTAGCCAGGTATGTGCTAAATTTGCGAAAGATACACTTTTCTTTTTACAGCTATTATTATAGATGGGCAGCAACTGAGAAATGATGCAATTATGGAAATGGGTGAAGTTCAAAAGTTTCTTGGAATTTCTCTGCGTTGTAATTATTCTGATGTCTTTGTGTGATTTAGACGACGATTGTTTTGCAGAAAAAAAGATTTCTATGAAAAAGGTTTCAGACACCATTCAGTCTGGGAGAAGTTGGGGGGGAGCTGAAGCTGACGGTACCCTGCAGCCATCAGATCCTTATGATGGCTGTTCAGAAACTCTCAGCCACCACTCCTTTAAATGCAGGGGTGTTTTCTGATTCATGAATTCTGAACTTCAGGACCTTCCTGTAGCTAGAAAATGTCTGAGACAGTTAATTGCCAAATTGTGTCCCAGTGCTAAATCCCAGCAAACAACCACTGTGAACTAAAAGTCAAAAAGAGCCGGACAACATTCTCCTTTTGAAAACATCAAGAGACCTTTTTTTTTTTTAGCATCCATGTTATTCTTTTAAACCAACTATTTCTGGTTAATATTTACGGTTCAAGAAAAGAAGAATTTAAATTAAGCTTTATTTTGTAAACTCTTGCTCAGCTCCTAGTTTCTCACCATCTGGAAAATAATGGTACCTGCTGAGAGCCAGTAGTTACAAGCCACCATCTTTTGTGGCTAGACCGAGAATCAGGGGCTGGAAGAATATGGCAGATGTCGTTCGCTTATCAAAATCATTGGTGTATGGGTGTGGTTCTGAGAACATTATGAGAAGATAGAAAAAAGGAGAGGACATTTTCCCCCAAAGAAATCAGACTCACAGAGTGAAATCTTACCCTTTTGGAACTGATAAAATTAATGTTAGATACAATGGGACCAGCCAAATAGTTGGCAAAAAAAGACAAGTAGAGGTAAGTAGTCTTATTTAAAATTAACTAGAAATCTGTCAAAGAATTCATGTATCAAGTGTGAATTTTAAAAGCAATAAGTCACCTAATTTTGTGACTCAGTGCATCTTTCAGGTTAGAAACCCGCTGGTTTCGTGTCCTCAGGACCATCTTTGTGGACTTTTTAATGCAGGTGAAAGGGGAAAAAACCAAACCAACAAAAACATTCGTGATTATTTTCTTCCGCTGTTGTGTTTTGTGACTTTGTGTTAGGTATCTTTGTAAAAGAGATTTGTAGCTGAACCATGTATTCAGGTCAGTAATACTTTTCTGTTTGTCTGTAAAACTCTTGAGAAAGGCTCAAGCTGAGATTTCCTGAGTTACAGAATTTCAGAGTTTCACTTGTTGATACATAGAACTTTGTTGCATTTTCTTAAAATGAACAAAAAGGAGAAATGAGGGATGTAGTTCTGGATCTCGTTAACAAAGCCATTGGATATAACCAGATTTACAACTGTCTGTAGGTACAGGAACCAGCTGCTGTAGCCCTGCAGTACGGCAGCCCCTGAGCTCTGCCGTTTCTCACTAACAGGGCCTGATGCTGTGAAGAGGGATGGAAGGGTGAGTTACTAAGCTGTCAGTGAGGTGGTTCACAGGTACCTGCCGGAGGTGGGAAGGTGGTTTCCAAAAGCATAAGGGATGGACAGAGTGCCCGGGGTAGATGCAGTGAGCTGGCACAGCAGAAGGGAAGAATTCTTCTGGTAGAGGGAGTCATCATGGAAGTATATTTGTAAGCTCTCCCCTGCTCTACATGTGTAAGCTCTACTTTGCCCAGCTATCCCAGCCACGCTTTTCCATTCTGATTAACTTCAGGCCCTGAGCCAGTTAAGAGCTCTTTAAGAAGCTCCATTGAGTCGCTCGCTGGAACAAAGCCGATGACAAACTCTGTGCAGCGTTGACACCCTCATACTGAGCCGGTGTGTGCCTGAAGGCAGCGGGAGGAACCGGGCTCCGTAAGCCTTTCCCACATCGCTGCCGAGTGCGTTGGTGACGTTCAGGGTTGAAGCAGCCCTTCCGTCAGTGCCACGCTGGCTCCCACAGGGGGGCTTCGTGTGCGCTCCCGCTCGGCACGTGGGAGGCTTATTTCATGATTTTAGAAAGCATCATTATCTGCTTTAGTGTTGACACCTCAACCTGTCTTTGCTGCATCCGTGTTGACTTGCCTCTTGTTAAAAAATAAATACATAAAGGGCAGCGCCTTATATTCACACCCTATATTCAGTGGGTGTCTCCTTCCCCCAAAGTTTGGCAAGATGAAAGCTTACAGCTAGGCTGTACGGTTTGGCTGACAGTACTGTAACTGCGTTCCCTCCACTGATATTCTGAGATGTAGAAGGCAAGGCGTGCGAAAGAACCAGCTGACAAGGTCCGATGTTCGCTGATTAGCGCGTTGCTGAACCAGGCGTCGGCGCTTGCCGTGCGTCTGTCTGGGAGGCGGAGGGGAGAGCACGGTAACGCTGCTGCCAGGATGCCCTTTGGGGTTCAGTTAACTTGTGCTAAAGTTGTCCTGCTCTTCCACACCTCATCTTCAGCTGCTTATCACCCTGTCCCTGAAATGACCAACCTCTTTGGTCTGTCAGCGTAGCTGCGTGTGTAGCCTCTCCGTAAGCCGGTGTGCCCGGCTGGGCTGTGTTAGGTAACCCCTGTCATTAGGAGCGGTTTAGCTGTTGGATTCATTTAGGCAGAACTGGGTTAGAAGCAATTACACGTGCCATTAGTTGACAGTTTGGAGAAGGCTGTAACCTCCAGTAGCGATGAGATGGGCGATAGGATCAGCAGAAAGTAGAGTGACCTCTTAATCCAGCAAAATTGCTGCCCTTACTTAGCATCAAGGACCCTACGTGGGCAGATTGCATTCCTTGATACTGGGAAAGTAATATAAATATTTTATCTGAAAGACCGACAGTGTTGCTGTTGTACCTGGTACTTCTTAATAGTGGCAGAATCAGCCTTGCAGTTAGGCTCAGAATTTTCTGTTATGTTAGGGAAATAGTCTTCTATTTATATTTATACATATTTATACACACACACCAGACGTGTGGTGTAACTCTGGAGTAGTCAGTGACTGAAAGCTCAACAGGTTACCTTCTTCCTCATTAGGTAAGCAGTTGTCATAAGTGTTTTACTAAACATTAAGGTTGAGTCAAACAGAACTGAGATGCAGTGAGTTCCAGCAGGTTACAGCATCTTACTGGTGTGAAACTTTCATTGAGTATGTGAGAGGATGAGATTGGAAGGGGTGTCACAAGCTATGCCTTTTTACCCGTTCCTGATCACATACTAGTCTGTGACCTGGAAAGCGTCCGTATTTTTGTGCGTGGCATGATTTTCAAATCTGACCATGAGAAGGGCTGTTGGTGTCAGCTGCTAGAAGAAGAAAAGGCTAAGTGTGCAGAAGAGTCTGAGGACCAGAAATAGGTATGCGGGGCCTAGGAGGTAACCTTTAAAAAACAACAGAAATTTTAATCTTCAGTATTTAGGCACTGCAGTGTTAATGCAGCCAGAAGATAGTATTGTAGATGCAAATACTATCTAGTATAGTGTAGTAAAGTCTAAAATTTATTTTAAAAACAAACCTGATTTTCAGTGCAAAATTGTATTGCACTTTTAACTTGATGAAGTCTTTATGAACAGTTATGTGAAGGTGAATATTTTTCCTAATTACACTATTTTATTTTTTTAATTGTCTCAGTCTCGCTGTGAAGCGTCTCACTGGGCTGTCCGGCAGAGATGGGGGCAACCTCTCCCATGCTGGCTGGGACAGGAGCCATGGGAGGTGAGATGGCATTGAACATGGAAAGAGAATGATGTGCTCCTGTCACGTGGGAGACTTTCATACAGCCTGAAAGATAAATATAAACCAAAAACTAATTCATTAGGTACAAACACTTGGAAGCATATTAGCATTTTCATGTTTACTTAGACTCATGCCTAATTAGTTTAGTTGCTGTAAAGTTCTCTCAAGGGAATAAATTACTGAAAAAAATCCCTTCCCAAATATTGTGTTTAGTGAGGTAAAACAGCAGATCTTAAAAGAACTGCAGCAATCCAGAAGAAATGGCATATTCTCATGTAAAGGATTATCCCCCACCACCACCTTTTTTTCTTCCCCACCAGGAAAATGGTTCCATAACAGGAAAAAAGGGGAGTAGAACTCCAAGGAAAAGAGGCTGCTTCAGACATTTTACATCAGTATTTAAGCATGGAGGTGGTAGGACATTGGCTTGCTTCTGAAGGTGGCTAAAGGATGTAGGAAAACCAGCCAAAGATACGGATTTTGCATTACAGCTTCTTCTAAGCGACATAATGTCATGTGTGTCCGACTGACAACATGCACTGCCTTGCGTGTGGCCGGGTCAATTAACATGCAGTTCTGGGCATTAAGCATGGTATGTTCCAGAAGGGTAAGAATAGCAAAAGATCCCATTCTGGGGATCTTTTTAAAAAAATTGTGTTTCTGGCTGATAATTCTGCCTTCAAGAATAAAAAAAGAAGAAAAAAAAAAAAAGTTCCAGAAGCTATACCCCCCTCCCAATTTTAAGCAACGCAATTAAACGCAAGCCTAGCCTAGGACTTAGTGAGCAGAGCACCTGGCCACGTGTTTAAGACCCCGTGACAAGAGCAGCATTTCTGCAGCTGTGTTGAAGTGCTTGTGCTTTGGTGGGATAAGAGCTGATCATTGGGCTGGCAGCGGTGGCCTGGGAAAGGACAGAAGACCTGCTCGTGGGAGGGTTGAGTTCTTTGGGCTTCGGTATATTGCATTTTGTAGTTCTGTCTGAGTTCTGTGAACAGATGTGTTTTTATAAACCTAAATAAACAAGCCAGAGAGCACATAAACACCTGGGATGGCTAGCAGACGGATGGTCATCTGTTTGAGCCTTCAATTGCATTTTCTCTACAATTAGTTGTCTAATTGCTTGTCCAGGGTTGTAGCTAATGTATTTACACATGTAATTAATTATACTTTAAAAAACAAGTCAAACAACCATTTTCAGTTGTTTGTCCTTTTTTCTTCATTTGTGGAGTGTCAAACTACCAGGCTACTGAACTATTACGGGTTTTATTTATGGACTGCATTATGACTCCATTCTGGATGTGTCTGTAGAAGGACGTACGATACCTAATTATTTCTCAGGCTAAAGAAGGGAATATTGAATATCACTTGCAATGAAGTTCAGCATTGTGGCCAGTGGTAGAGAGGGCAGGAATACCTCAAGGGTACCTCCGAGGCTGGGGGGAGAGCTGGGACATACTAGCTACCCATGGTTTTTGCTTTTATTTTATTTTATTTTATTTTATTTTATTTTTAAGAAATTGACAATGGCCCCATTGACATGTAACAGGATGTTCAACCTTCTGAAAGCCGAATTTGGAGAGGGAGCTTAGACTTACTAATTTGTGAGACACTTGGCAAACTTCTGATAGTGGATAAAAACACAATATTCACCTGTGAGAGAACTCTGATATTACAAGGTGCCCAAAGAACAGCTTTGCAAAGCCTTTCTCCACTTTGTGTGGTGTAAGATGATGGTCTCCACAGTGTTTGTGAGACGCAGACCATGGGACAGGGCAGCTGCACGTGGCCTGATCCCCAGATGCAAACCCTGGTGTTTCTGAAACCACCGTTGCTCAGTGTGCTGGCTGAGCTGCTGGTTTTCCTCTTGAGTTTTCTTCTCTCATCCATGGTTAAATCCCTACTTGTGCTTTCATTTGTGCTCGACTCCAGGATCCCTGCGGGCAGGATCCCCTTCCTCCCCATGCCAGCACGTGGGTATCCCTCACTGCCCGTTCCTCCCACGTTTCCTCCTGTTTCCTCTTTTGTCAGGGGTCTGTGAAGCCACCACAAATCCCAAACCTCTTCCCTCTGTCTGGGATATGTCATCCTGTGGCTGGTGCTTTTAACTGTGACAAAGAGAGACCAGGCAAGCTGCTGCTCTGTTATTCAAGCTGCACAGTAAAATTAAAGGCACATAAAAGAGAAAAGCATCGCTAACGATTTTTGCAAGTCTGTCCAATATTAATGGAACTTGAAAAGAACGGCAATTTTGTTTTGAAGACCACTTCAAATGTTGATCATCGGTATTTCTAGAATTAACTGAACTTTGGGGAAAACTCACAGGGTTTACAGATTTCGGATTTGTCTGTAAAACGGCAAGCCACGTTCAGTCTGTGCTGTAGTCACTGCAGAGTCTGAGTGAAAAACAAAGACTGAGGAAGGAACCTCATAATAATTAAGAAATATTTGCAGGTGAATGATTTCCAGGACAAATGGCAGGGAACTGATATATCCGTGACACTGTGAGGTTAACGTGACCCTCCCAAACCCATCTGGCAGTAAGTAGTATGAAGAACACTTGTGTCCGATGCAGAAGGTTAAGAACTCATGGTATTCTGGGAATAGGACTACTGGGGCTGCAGGCTGAAGATCTTGGGGCAGGAAAGGTATCGGATTAGATATTGTTCTCTGCTTTAGTCTAACACAAAAATGCTTTGTTGTGGTCAAACTCAACTCTTGGATTCAGAGTCAGTATCAAACAAATCAAACTGGGAGATATCAAAGAGAAGCGAAAAGAAGCCTCATCCAGGCACCTCACTGGGTAGATGGATGGAGTTTCATAGGGCACCTCTGCATGGACCCGTGCAATGCTGTGCCAAGAAATCAGTTCAGGCCCAGAAAGTGGCCACAGCCCCCGTGGCATCTGCAGGGGCTGTGCCAGTGCCCCGGCCACGCTCCTTCTGCAGGAGGTGCCAGAGATGCTGCTCCCTGTTCAGCCACATCGCGTACCCGCAGCCCGCGGGGGCTACTGCAATGGAGACGGATGAAGGAAAATGAGCCAAAACAAAGTCTTAAGCCGCAATAGTGAAACATCCACGAAATACTGGGATTCGGAAAGAAAAATTAAGTCAAAGGTAAAACTGGAGGACTGACTTGTTGACATACTAAAAATGAGGACTAGAGCCCTGTCCAGTGAATTCCTCTGGTAGGCCTGTCAAAATGAAAAACACGTTATTGCCAGTTCATTGTCCATTAAGTTTGTAATTTTAGTGACACATTAAGGCTGAACAGTGGCATGTTGCAGAGCTTAGCAGGTGTATCAAAGGACCAGCACTCACAGACTGTGAACCTGGTAATTGCAGTGTAATTAATTTTTCATAGCTTTAAAATATGGTATCTATATCAAATGTAAATTTACCTTTATTCTTAACCATTAGTCAATTAATATAGCCTGACTTTGAGAAGGATATGAATGAATTACAAGGGAAGTGACTCCTTTAACTTGTATTTCTCTGGCCTAAATCTTATAGTTGTATCTAATATGAGAAATACTGAAATATGGAAGTCTGCTCTTCAGAAAACAATCAAAGCAAATCAAAAGAAGTGAAGATGCTAGTCAGCAGACAAGGAAAGCAGGCAGGCTGTAAATACAGCAAAAGAAAATAAGTCTGAGCAAGAAGATGGGCTCAGTGGCTGAGCTAGGCTGCGGGATCAGTGGTGATGGCTAGAATTGGATGGTTTGGGAAGAGCTACAGAAATCCTGCAGTAGGCAATTACAGATTCGCTTTTCAAGAGGATGAATTTCTTTCAAACCCTTGTTACCCAGAGACTCCAGATTGTAGTATGAGATTTTATGTTCTTTCTAAACCTGTTTTAATGATGGTTAAGAGTTAACTCTGAAGGCTCTTATTAGCTATAGAGAGATCCCATTCATCCTTGAAGCCTGCCAAACCATTAGCTTCAGTAATACGTTGCAGTAGTTAGATGAAAACTGCCTTAAGAATAGAAGCAAAAAGGAGAACATTAAGGAACTTAAAAGAACTTGGAATTGATTTTGGTGTGTACTTAACTCACAATGACACTGGCAAATAACATTTCATTAGAGAAAATACAGCTAGGTCTCAGCACCCTGAAAAAGAAACCTGCCACCGCCCCCCCCCCCAAAAAAAAAACAACCACCAAAATACCCTTGCAATGATTTGTATGGACTTTAGATCAGGAGTAAAAAGAGGAAGCAACAGAATAAGATGGCTAAAAAAAGATAGTGGCTTTCCAAACTCTGAAATAGCTCCCAGCTAACTGGTGAGATGATAACAAAGATGCTACACAGTAGTTTCAGTGGTGCGGAAAATACAAAGAGCTAGATTAATTTGCCCAAACCTAGGCATCCAGCATCAGGGGAGATGCTCTGCAGTACTTCAGCAGGCTGCTGCCACGGGATGATGGACACATACCATGGGTGCCAGTCCCAGGTACCTTCAGAGCCTGTGTCCACGTGGGCCAGCGGCCACCTCCTGTCCCTGGTGGAGCTGGAAGCCACTCAGAACAGGAGGTGAGCCCAGATAGTTTCCTCTGATTATCTGTATATCAGACTAATGATCAGTATGAGGTGATACTAAAGAAGCGGTTTCACTGCAGTAAGTGACTGTGATTCCCCTAAGTAAAAACACTGAACGTTCTGCAGAAACTTCTGTGCTCGGTTATTTCAAGCTGTTTACACAGTTAGATGCAAAACCCATTAGAGGAAGTTGATTCTGTACAGAACTAGTTACCTGAAGCCATTTGGTGGTGATAGCCAATACTTATTACTCAAGGTAAAGCTCATTGCATTGCTTCATTTCTGTCATTACAATGAAATACTGCTTTGCTTCAGATCTGAAGTGTGGCATAAGCACATCTTCTTTCTGACTGATTTTCTGCTGGATGTAACTGCTGCTTTATGCCATCCACCACTGAGCTGCATGTATAATTTTTTCTCTCTCTTTGACCCTCTCCCCACCCCCTGCTTTTTTTCCCCCCATTTTAATTAATATGATCACCTGGCTTATCAGAAATGACCTGTGCAATATACATGAATCACCTTTTTCAGTTGGTAAGCGTATTTCATGTAGCAGCTTAAGGCATTGTGCAACGGCACGCAGTGTGAAAATAAGGCTGGCAATTTTCAGGGTATTAATCTGCTGGCATAATAGAATAAATCAGAAGAGATGCGATAAGAGAAAACTTTGTTCTTTCGTCCCATTTCCAGCTGTAGGATTTCAAAATGCTTTTGGCTGTGGCTGCTTTCAGTACTGGCTCTCCACACATCCTTGTTCCAGTCTCTTCGGTGGGGAAGGCAAAGGAGCGGAGAGGGGAATTTTCTGAAGCCACTGAAAAAAGTCTGTCGAAACTCAGCGCAGAATTTTGTGATCTTAACAGGGAAAGGTCTCATCTCCCTCAAAGGCAACTGTCTGGGGACTGGCAAGGCGGGGCGGAGAGACGGGACGAGTGCATGGATGTGGGTCGGTGGGTGTTCAATTGACGAAAAGCCTCAATTCCGGAGCCAGGGTCCTGTGAAGGCACTTGTTGTGTATCTGAAGCTCGTAATGGTTCCAAAAATCTTTTAAATTACTTAATGAAAAGAAGCTATAGCTTTAGAAAACTGGTTTGTTCATACAAGTGCAGCTTCCAGAGGTTTAAGCGGAGAAGGTGGGGAAGGTTGGGGGGGCCCTGGAGAAGTCAGCCGTGACCTCAGGTACTTGTTCCTTGCAGATGCAGCCCCCGCTTTGTCCCCTGCTTTGTCCCTGCCTAATGCGATTCACGACGGGAAGGTGGGCGTTTTGCCTTCACCGTCACAGCTTTCGCAAAGGCAGGTACCTTGGGCTGTCTTGCATTATTTTTATTTTATAATTGATCATTAACTGCTGCCCTTTATAAAATAAAGATCAGGCACAGCAGCTGGGTTATTTGCCTTTGAAAAGCTGTTACTATGCGCACGGCATGCCTTTCTTCTTGTCACTAATAATATCACAAAGATGTAAGGAGGGAAAATGCTACACTGACATCATGTCATGTCCAGTACAAACGAAAACGCCATAAACATTCAGAAAACACAGAAATAGGAACAGCTTCATTGACAAATGCTTCCACCAGGCCATCATGAAGGATGGTATCAAATGGGTGGTTAGTATGCATGGATGGAGGCTCGGGAAATATTTCTGTAGAACTGTCAAGCTATTTTTAAAATTTGTTTCTCTTTGCAAGTCACCTATTTACCTCCAGATTTTCCCTATTTTCGTTCCTCAAAGAGCAGGTGAAACAGAGGTTGAACGCTTTAGTCGTTATACTTCTGCAGCACGACCTGAGCCCCTAACAGCATCTGTCTCAGTAATGCCAGCGCCCGCTTTGGCCCAGTAAGCGTATACGAAACCATAATGTGTGTGACAGTCAATGCAAATTAACTGCGCTGACCCTGTGACAAATATCAGCATATAAAAGGGGTGGGAGAGGCACTGATCTGACCACCACACCATCCACCGGCATATGGGCTGAGGTCAGACCCAAGTCCGTACGCTGTCCCCGAGGGTGCCTGGCAGCGGGTGCGTCACGGGTGAGGAACTGGAAAGGTGCGTGGTCATCCTACGGCACCCTTCCAGGCCTCGCTGGGAGCATTCTGGAGCCTGGAAATGAATTCAGGATTTCAGCCTGTGCTGGGGCACGGAGAGAGCAACTGGTCCCAGACACTGTCTCACAGTCCTGGCGATGGATACCGAACACCCTGAGCACAGCGGGAGGGGTAGGGAACACCAGCGTGTCGCTGGACACTGCACACATTCCCGTTTCACAAATACTGTGTAAATAACACACAGGCAGCAATGTGAACGTACGTTACAAGCCAAACAGCTGGTTCAGAGAGGCCAAGTGAGTGTGTGCGGGTAACTGAGTACGTGCATGCGCGTGCACACACGTCTATGTGTACGCTTGTGTTTAAATACACAAGAAGCACTGTAAAGAGAAAAGTGAGCATGAAAGAAAAGCGAGCATATGTGCGCAAGGCTAGTTCAAGATTTCACAGCAGCATGGGGAATCGCGATAGTATCACCCTAGTCATTCTTTGGGGTTCGGTTTTATGGTGCTGGCGCAGCAGCGGAGCACTGAGTTATCAGCAGGAATTGAAGTGTGGTGGTCAAAGGTTGGTAGGGGCTGATGGGAGCCCAGTCAAGGAAGTTTTAAAGTATTTTGTGCAGAACGGAAAGTTTGCAGCGGGGCCGATGGATTTGGGAGCCTTCGTAAAAGAGAAGGTGAGTGGGATGCTGAGGACAAGGTCGTATGAGAGACTTTAGGAGTCACTCCTTCCCCAGGGGCTTTTTCTGTTTCTCTCAAATCGATGGGGTATGGACACCTACTACCCTCCCAGGTGCCTTCTTCTGTCACGAATACCCACCATGCTTAGTCCCTGGCAGGGGTGGCCTCTCTCTCCTGCCGGAGGCTTCACCTGCCTTCTTGCTCCGTGCGTGCTGCACAGAGGGGGCTCCTCAGAGAGCACAACGAAGGGGCTGAGGGGCCACAGAGTGGGACTTTGAGTCTCTGCTTCACTGTGTGTTGGCAAGATACCTGTGTCCTCCTTGCTTGCCTGCTCCTGGATGCATTATAACTGGCCCTTCTCAACTGTTTCCTTCAGATACGTGCCACATAAATGAGTAGTTTGAGATGGACAGAGTGGCAGAGAAAACAATTTTTAATTAGTAACAATTTATAAATAGTAGTCCATCTGCACACGCAGAAAAAATCCTAGAAGTGTGTAATCTACATAATTTCAAAATAGCTTAGTCTATCTCTTGGAATACTTTTAATGTTAAATAAGATTAAAGTGTGATTGATGATCTCCAGATCCAAATCTAAACTACCCGACTGCATCTACAACCCTGTCGTGAGAGCACCCTGTCATCAAATGCCACATCTTTCCAAGGCAGCTCACATATTTCTAAAGCTCTCCTTTGTAATTAAATGACTTCATCACTATTATAAGAAATGTCACTGATATGGTTAATGAAAGCGTTAGGCTAGTGTTTCAACTAAGAGCTTAGCAGGGGATGTTATATTTTGGATTCTCGGTTTTAAAATTTCTGCATTTTTTTTTAATTGGAAGCCTAATCTGAATGTAGAACATGCAGGTTTTAAAAAGTTGATTAGCATTTGAATATTTCTTTTTTTTCCCCTGCAGTGGCCTTTTCAGATCTGTTCTTAACACATTTAGTACAAAAGTCAGTTATCAAGAGTTATACATAAAAAAGATGGATGAAGAGATGTAGAACATTAATATATGTTGGTGGTGGGAGGCTTGACAGCTGTCAACTTTGCCTGTGTGCATTTATCTCGTACTCTGTATTATTTATTCATCTGAAACACATTTGAAAATGAACGAGATGAAAGGTAACGTAAGGTAAATTAAGCCTGTTTAGGGCAACTAGAGATCAGAACAGGATAAAATACCTGCAGGAGCAGAACACCTGGGTATTGGTGGCTACTTTCATACATGAAGTGCTTCACTTAAAAACATGACTTGAATTATTCAAGAGTAGCTAGCATCTCTAGCCCCAAAGCATCTTCAGTTTGTTCTTCTGAATGTGCACATAATAAATATTTTAAACTCTGCGTCTTCAAATGATTGAAGGAGGCAAAAGGAGGAAAAAAGTTAAGAAAGCAAGCAATGAAGCAGCAATCTAAAGACAAAGATGGGTACATCCAAGATACATGTATTGCAGGATTCACCTTGTAATGCAACACTGCAACCACATGAAGAGAATGGGGAAATGCCGTGCAGGTGAGGATACTGAAGCTAAGCAGCTGTGTCCTGGCAGAAGCATAACTGAGCCCAGACAGTGATTAAGCATTCTTACATATCTTTTCAGATAGGTATAACTAGTAGAGTTTCACATTTTCTCATCTCCTTGTGTTTGATTTCATGTAGCTTAGCTGAAGGCAGTGGAATTGTTCGGGATATCCATATTTTTCAGCTGCTGTTGGGTGTTGAGCTGGTGCTATTGCTGCTAGGTGTTGCATGAAGGATGGTGGGTTGACCTCTATCTGCATAGCTTTATGCTGTAAAGTGTTCTTACCACTATGATTTGCATTCCCCTGGCTCAATTTTATCCCTGTTACATGGTAATAAATGGCTTGGGAAACCTGGGTAGAGTTGTATTAATCATAACAGTCAAGGGCTCCGGCTTGAAAAATCAGCATTAAGTGCTTCAAGTTGGATTTCTTTTTAAATGGCTGGTTAACTAATCCAATTAAGGGCTCCTGTACTTAAGATTTTACTGGTTTATTTATGTAGGCAGTAGGATTTCAGGCACTATACAGCACACAGGTAATGTCAGTGTGTTTGTTCTTATCTTTTCTGTCCCCTCCTACCAGTTAGGACCCAGCTGCTCTTCAGAGAGCTGTGTTGTCCTGGAATTACATCTGCAAGCTAGGAGCTAATCAGTAACTACAGACTCTCGATGGCTGGTTTAATTATATTTCAGTATAATTAATTATATTTATAATTATGTATTACATATAATATGTAAGTGCTATATATTTATAAATATATCATTGAATATGATATAATTATATTTCATTATAGATCTGGTTAAATCAACGACTATATTGAGTATTCACAAAAGTCAAACCATAAACCAGCTTTTTTTAGGTGAGTGCTTGGGGTTCTCCTTACAAAAAATGAAGGAAGCCTTTGTTGGGATGACTACAGGTAATAATGGCATTTTTTGAACGCAGAAGTCTATGGTTAGAGCTCTCTGTCGGGATGTGGGTGCACCAGTGTATCTTTTTTTCCTTGGCACTTTGCACTTTGGAACTGGGGAAGCCCGTCAGCAGTAAGTGGATCAGTTTTACAAAGGTTGTTTCTCTCTGATTTTGATGAGTCCACCCCAGGTTTCGTAAAATATGTGAAGACGTATTAGACCAGTGAGAATGAATGACTCTGTAGTCAGAGGGATCTACTGAGACAAGGGAAAGATCCAGATTCCAGAGGCTACTTCAATTAATACTTAACCATATTATACAGTAGAAAAGATCGACACAGTTCTTTCAGCCTAGTTGTCAGAGACCATATTGCTGCCCTGTTGTCGTCCCCCCCTGCCACCACCGGGTATGCTAACAGCTACACTGCTTTTCTTGTCAGGGGTTGCTCACAAGGAGCAGGCTTGGCTGACTTTCTACACTTGATTTACGCATCCAGAGGCGCTTCAGTAATTGTGAGTAGCTGGCAAATGGAGTTTCTTGGAACTGGGGACTCGCTGGTCAAGCCAGGTTTGAAAAACATGAGCGAGGCAATTACGTGTTGACGTTCAGGTCATTCAGAGACACAGACCTCGCACTGACTGTATCCTCGGAGGCCAGGAACTTACTAGACTTAGTGAACTTTGTTAAGTAAATATTTTTCAGCTGTTTTTCAGGATGGCATTGTTTCTGCTTTTCCATTTTAGAGATGGTAAAATTCTGCAGGCAGTCCTATAAAAGAAAAATATATTTTGTCATAAGCTTAATTTGTTTTGCTGTATCACCTACTCACATCTCTTTACCTCCTTTTTGAAATATGGACAGAAATGCAGGTATTTTATTCAAAGCATGTAGCATGATTACTGCCGTCTCGAATGCATGAGAATTCTTAGTATCATTTACCACATTTCCATAACTCACATGTTTTCATGAAATTTGAGATGAGACATTCTTTCAAAATAACTTTTATCTGTATCTTTTTTTTTTTTTTTTATGATAAATATGTCTGGAGAGCTGTGCTTCTTATTCAATGGGAAATTACATTACTTCGATGTCTATAACTTAGTTTCTAAGTGGCGTGAAGATTTTCTAGCATGGTCTTAAAGTAGCCATTTCATAGTGTGAAAAGGCTTTTCCTGTCCTTTCAGGTTACTATGTGACTCATGTTGGTTTAACTTGTGTTTGATATTAGTCACGTGATTGTTCTTTTTGGTTGGAATTGCCACAAACAACCTGAACCTTTCAGACTGCCTAAAGTATTGGTTAAAAATAACTAAATTCAGCAATACCTAACAGTAAAAAAACCACTGACTTTAAGTACCTGTGTTATACAGGCATATTTAAAGTCATCTAACTTTATTTAGTTCAAATTTTTGTTCTATAATCTGAATGGATGGATCCAATAACTATGACCTGTTAAGTAGCACCGTTCTGTGGTTCTGGCTTCGTCTGTATTGTAGGTGCACGAATATGAAAAAACAGGAGACGCTAATTAAGTGGCCTTTGAAAGAAAATACAGCTCAAGCTGGTACTCAGATTTTGTGTCTAGAGCTGGTTTTCCTTCTAAAATGTTGAGCGTGTAGAGCCTAATACGGCTTTTGTGTAGCTCAGCCTCACTGGTGTTGCTCAAGGGTCAAAAATGAAAGACAGGGTTTCCAAAACACGAAATCGTAGCTTTCCTGGCAATGCGTTCATGCAGTCTCGACAGAGAATTATGCTCCCCTCCAAATTAGCAGTCATATTCAAGTTTCATCTCGTGCATTTTCTTTGTGCCGGTGGGGTTGCTGGGCGGCACCCTGGGCTGGTGGCAGGTTACTGGGAGGGATGAGCAAGTCTTCACAAGTGTTCGTGAGGTGCCAAGCAGCACAGCCTGCTGTCTGAATTATATTTGACTAGATTAAAGATACCTTTAGTTTATAACTGTCTCATTCCTAACCAGTGTGCAGAGTTGAGGCGACAGCAGGGAAAAAGGCTTGTCGAGTATGGAGTCTTAGTTTTGGGGGCTTTTTACTTTCAATGTGAAGTTACTTTTTTTGTTTTTTTTTTTTTAATCTGATTCTATTTTGGTTTGATATGGACTAAAATGTCAGTATTTTAGAGATTTATTTTTCAGTATGTAATGTATTAAGTGATGCTAAGAATGGAGTGAGTTCTAGCAGTAGAAATGGAAATGATGCCATTACAAACCAAGCAGCCATGGTGCAGGGAGAGAAGGGAGTACATTTTTCATGCCACTTGATCAACCTCAAGCCAATGTAAATGTATCCCCATTTCTTTT
>JAVJGI010000001.1:21520190-21535023 GCA_035590275.1 Ibycter americanus
TTTGGGGGGGGGGGTGCGGGGAGGGGAGAAAAAAAATGTTTTATTTGTGGGTTTAGGAGTTATTTGCTGGGAAAGGAGCAGACTCCCCTAGTGCTCCAGGACAAACGAAATCAATGCCGTTAATCTCCTTACCTTTCAGAGTGTCACTCATCCTTCATCAGCAATTTTAAGAAGCAAGATAGATGTTGTCATTTCAGTAATTGTATGAGCTCGGTTATTCTTTTGTACATTAACCGAATTCATCATTTAGTTTTCTTAGAAGAATAGGTTAGGGACCAGCCTTTGAAAGGTATACTCATAAACAAAGAGATGCTCTATTTTCCTTTGTTTATTAACTCCATCATGTACTTCTTGATGCAGTTTTTATTCTTGAGACTATGCCTTCATTGAGATACATAAGAGTAAGTATTTGTGGACAAATATGTGAAGTTTTCAAAATACTAGCAAAATTGCAAAATATACTTAAAGTTGCCAAGTGACAACAAGGAATTAATTTCGAAGTCCCAAGCCCTCCAACGTGTGTAAGTATATACCTAAGGACATTACATGTTTTTAGGCTGGCCACACAAAGTGTATGCGACTTAGCTGAAAAACACTTCCATTTATACTCTTCTGAAATCTGTGAAAATTCCGTGTTTTGCAGCCAGTCCCATCCTTCCCACACTGGGTGATGTTTCCCACGCTCCTGGGTCTATCCCTCCCCTCGCCCACAAGAGAAGGTGTCCAGATGAACAAATGAGTTTCTGGTACAACTTGAAAGCGGACTCTCAGAGGCTTTCTTCTGAAACACAGCCCTGTCAGGCGCATTGAGGCGGGGAACTAACGTGAACTGAAATTGCAAAGCAGACATCAGGACGGGCCAGTCTCGAGAGACTTCAGTGTGAGAGCTGAGGGAGCTGCTTCAGGGCACAGGTCTGGAGGACAAGTTCTCCTCCCCTTCAGTCCATCGGTGGGATCCAGCTAGACCCATGTCTGAAACTGCTTTGACACATCAAGCTGAAGTTTCGTAAGTGTTTGCCTCACTTTTGAGTTTCTCCATCTTTAAGACGGGGGGATGATAAAACGCCCCCCACATGCCTGTTTCACAAAGGTTATGTGTAGGGCAATTTGAAGATGAAAAGCACAAAAGAAATGCTAATTGCTATTAATATAAGTCCATATATATATATACAGGGATGAAACTGTAGTAAATAAAGGATAGATGTCCCAGATTATTTGATAGATACACTGTGTGGAAAGACCCTTTGAATGCTTCAGAGATCAGATGCTGGTAGTTCCGAAAGTTCCAGCTCTTTGTTTCATTTTTCCTCCCTCAGTAGAAAGTGACAACAAGCTGAAGTATTATTCCAATATCTTCTTGTTTGTTGTTGTTTATAAAAGAGCTTCTGGCTAAATGTTCATTACAATTTTTTTTGTGTCCCAACTAATATATATCATGACTTTGTGGATGCACTAAATAAAATGACCCGTTTAAAAATCTGAGAGACTGTGTGAAAAGGCATCGTATGCTGGAAAACTGTACAGACGCTGTATGTAACAAAAGCAAATCTTTTTTTCGTTGGAAGGAGAATGGCAAAATAATAAATGGTGACTGGTGACATTTCCCTGTGCTACCATCTATTTGTAACACACTTATTTAAAGGCTGTGTTGGCCATATCCATTCATCTTTTCTCCTGGGTCAATTATGCTGTTTGCATTCAAATCAATCCCTTAATCAAGCCCGTTGATAATTGCAGCAGTGCAGGGGGGATATTTATCATAGAAATGTAATGAAGGCACTTTGTTCCAGTGCAGCCGAGTCTAGCATCATGCTGCCACAGCGGACCATTTATGCGTACGTGTGTAGTTTATTTTCCTCATCAACGGTCTCGGCCGTGGGCATGCTTGGATCTCACCGGTGGGGTTAGACGGGCAGCATACTAGCCTTAAGACCACTGTCTCCAGGGTTTACCGTATTGTCTCTTGACACTGCAAACCACAGAAGCACTCAGACCTTCAACGTGCTCGTTAGATGTACCTTGCCACATAGCATGGAAGCGAGAAGGGGATGGGCTCTCGAGTGCAATCCAGCCCGGGGCAGAGAATTCACGGTGGCACTGGGGAGGCTTTCCAATATTTAAATTATGTCCTTGCTGAGGGAATGTTGCTACGCAAGGACAGGCAAAATTATCATCTGATCAGACTCCATGAAATATGCTGGAACTATGTTATCTGTTAACACTGAAAAATCATCAATCGTCTTTAGGAAACAATCTTGCTGTCCACAGGCTCTATTGCCACTGACTTCAGAAACTGCGGTCATTTAAAAAAAACGCGTCTCTCGCTCCAGAGCAGTGCTTTGTGCAGAGTAATTAGTGAGAATACTGTTGTATGCGTGATGGCGTGATGCTGTAAAGACATAGGGTTTGTGAAGAGAGAGAATATCGCTTATTAGATTAAAATCCGTAGCCAGGAAAAGCCCAGTCATGTTGTTTCGATCACTAGTACGTCTCCAGTCTGAAACAGAAATAGCAAGCTTTAATCTGCAGATAGTACTTAAATATTTTAATTCCTTTACATGAGAGATGAAATGAACTCAGGTTTTTCCTTTTGGGTAAAACCGTTGTAAAATCTTGATTTTTTTTTTTTGTGTGTGTGTGTTTTAGTTTTGAAAAAGCATTTGTAATAGCTATCCCTTGTTTAACCTGCCATGAAATTCTAACAGAAAGATGCTTATAACTGCCCTTGACCAACAAAAGTGTATTGCTTTGATAAAGTTCATGATCTGCAACTAGAGTTTGGTGTTAGTGAGCTGAAGCAGGTGGAGCCATAAAGCCAACGTGGCTTTGCCATTTCTGACTCCTCTGGCTTTCTTTGCAAGGGCTGTTACATGGGGCCAGCCGGCACAGGGGGCTCAGAACGGAGCCTGTACATCTTTGCGACAGCTCTTTTTTGCCCCGTTTTCTGACTGCACAGCCCATCGAAAGAAAAAGAGGAGGAGGAAGGTGCCTTCCTCCCAGTCTCATCTAACGAGAGCAATAACTCTCACCTCCAGGGTGTACACGCAGATGATGCTAAAATGTCTTCCAGTTCGCAGTGGTCACCTTTTCCTCCCCTGCCGCAAGAGGGCTGGTTGAACAGGTATTGCCTTAGTCGCATCCTCTGCCGTTTACCAAAGTGTAAGTAACATTAGCTGGTAAATTTTAGTTCCTTATAAGGGAATTCAGCAATGTTCTTCGATATTTCAGCTGATGGCATTATGTGTCTAGATTCCTTCGTGTCCTTTCAAAATGTCCCCCTGCAGCTTTAATACTGAACACCGTACACTTTTTTGTACATAAAGTGTTGTCCCTAATTAAAAACTGGCATTGTAGATAACTACCATTCTGGGAAGAAAAAAACAATAATAAATTTCATTGTAGAAAACCAAGTAGCCCAGTTCTACAAACAGAATACTGTTCCTTCAACTATGTTGTCATGTGTAACATCAGAACACAAGCTTAAATGAATGTGATGAAACTGAGCTTACAGATATTAATTCAAAACAAATGAACAGTGAAACAATTTATTTTTGATTATTCAGTTCATTAGCGTATACTTCTTTGTGCAGCCAAGCCTAAAATAAAACTGTATTGAAGTTTTTATACATCACTTAGTGAGGGTTCTTTGAACTGCCATTCAGCTCAGCAATGTTCCCTAACTGCCTCAATTCCAATTTCACTTTATATTTCAATTCACCAGGCTTTACCACCCTTCACCCTGCCATGTATTGTCTGGGGATCCTAAACAATCTACAAAAATTCCATTTTATTGCCCTGGTAATAGTGCTATTTGAGGCTTCACATTGTTAAGGAGCATCCCAAATAAAATACTTAGCAAGTTCTGAAACTTTAAAATAGTAGTTAGATGAAAGCCAGGATTCTTGCTTTTTCTGTTCCAGGCTGGAGCTGAAATTCTGTTGAATTTTGACTTTCCTGACACTTACCTGGGTTTAGGTTTATGCAAGTCGTCCAAATTGAAACACAGTTCCAGGTTAGATATACATGCAAAATCTCTGCTGGGCCAGCTCACATAAAGGAGGCGATGAAATACCTGTTCACATATATCTTTGCGGCAGACACAAGAAAAACACTAATTCCCTTGACAACCTTTTATGAAAATTATGTTATCAAGTAGAAAACCTGGATATTGATGTGACAACTGGGCCTGACTTTTCCAATCAGCTGGGACAATTTAGCACCATCTTAATGACAGGGGTTTTTCACTATTTTTTGCATTATAAACCAAGTCACGAGCAGCATCTATATTGCTAACCCAGAACAAGCAAGAGCCGTTGGTGGGGCTTCAGCGTCCCAGCTGCACCCTGGGAACCTAATATCAGTGTGGGTTTTGAGTAAGCAGAATGCAAGCCACCTTAAATTTAACTCTAAATCTAAATTTTCAAAAGCAGTGTGGTTCCCTGAGGTCCAAGTGAAGCGAAGCACAGCACTCCCCTTGCTCAGAGCGGCTGCTTCCTCCTCCTCTTCCTCCTGCTGCCCTTTCCAGGGACTGCTGTGGTCCTAAGCAGCTCTATCCACCTAGAACAGCCGGGGCTCCCTATAGAGATGTGAGATGCTCTATGAATTAGTAAGGCATGACTCTCAACACAGCTCATTAATTCCAGGCTGGATGTTACGTGAAGTTGGTCACGCATCTCCTGGGCTGCTTAAACCTCACTTCCATCTTTCTGCAAAAGCCTCTGTAATGTGCAGCCTCTGTTATTGAAATTAACTCCAAGTTAGCTGGAAAATGATGTGCATGTGTCTGTCGTGCTGAAAACTGGCGTTTTTCCGAGCACTGTGAGGTGAATAAATCCCAGCCCATGTGGCCCTGGGTTCAGTTAGCCTGTCGCAGATTACAAGCACTGAAGTCACCGTGAGCTGTGCATTTGACAATAGCTTTGACCTCGTGTGGCACTGTTACTTGAAGGAGAATGAAAGTTCACTTTCAGCTGGATCATCTTGGGCATCTTTCAAGTATCAGTGAATTGAGATCACCATTGTTTAGTCTTCAGAATAAACGTTCTCCTGATTGCTGGGCAGAGAAAATAACTGGGAGTCATTAGTTCCTACTGATGGTCAGGAGTTTGCGCTGCCAATTTGTAATGCTTTTGTGGATGTGGCTTATAAAGAATTGGGAATAATAGTGTTATTTTAATTCATTATTGACCTCCTTTTGTAGTGACACTCCTAGAATAATTTGAGACTCACGTGAGATACTTGCAGTTCTGAGCTGTGGTTGCTTGCTGTTTAAGCGAAATAAATACCATAGTACCATATACTGCTTGGGTCCAGAAAGCAGATCAAGACAGGAGACAATAGCACATGGTTTGATTCATAGAAGAGCATAAGGCGTGCCACAGAACAGCAGGGGCTTGCTTTATTAGCCTCAAATCTGAGACCCCTTGCTGCCTGAAGCAAAAACTCCACATAAAAATGATCCCAGCATTAGAGTCTTTTAAAAATATATAAATATGCGCTGACTTTGAGTTTTGAGCCGCAGGGCCCTGAGCTGTGTAAGGAGAGCCTGCATACCCGGGAGCCACCGGTTTGTCCCAGCCCAGCCCCACGCCGCACCATCTCCCAGGTTTTGGCGTGGTCGGGGCACGGTGGCGGCGGTGCTGGTGCTTGTGTGGGCGAGTTGGCAGCCCTTGCGGCCAGCAGGGTGTGAAGTGCCTTTCGGAGACTGTCGCTCTCTGGACCGTGGCTTGTGCATGCATTTGGGAGGGAGCCATCCCTCCAGGAGCTGAAGATGGTCTTGGTCACAGATCGGTGGCTAGAGGCAGAACTGTGGCGCTTGGCCCCTCTGAATGGAGCCTGGCAGCATAAATAGGACTGTTGGAGACAAAGGAAAGACAGTAAATTTTTGTAAGCTGCTACCCGTTGAAACAGCCAGCTGATGCGATTAGTTGCTGGTTTTGCTCTTCAGTTGATTTGGTTTCATTGTGAATATTAGAACAGAATGTAAAGCATTATCAGCAGTGGCAAAACTTGTATACAGTTCTAGTTCGTACCTCTGATCAAAGTGATGCTAGCAGGTGCACTAACAGTAGGCTACAAGAGCTTAATATTCTGCTGTTATGTTCATCTCCGCTCACGTTTTTGCGGGCCATAAATCAAGTGTTGTCTCTGCACCTTTCAGGCAGCAAGGGACCAAGCTGATCAAAACCACGTTGACTATAGGAATCTCAGGACACATTATATGATGCCTCTAATAGGCTACCCATTTCACAATAATTTATTGTTTATAAACAGTAGTCTATTGCTTCTTTTCTGCCCTGTGTCATGAGAATTAACAACTTGGGTTTGTGCTATCTGTCACCAACAGAATAAACCCGTTTTCACGATGCGGTTGTGAAAGTAATTTAGTTAAGTAATGTGACCTAGTTAAGTATGTAAGTAGGTTAAAGTTACTTCAAGCTTAGGTAACTTACTTTTCAGGTACTTAAATAATAGTAAGTATTGGCAGGATGATAATGAAGTGTGTTGTTCAGCTCAGGAAAGTGCAGTAAGCCAAATTTGAAGAGAATTATGGCTTTAAGAAGCACGTCAGTGTACTGTTCTCAGTTCACGATGCTTAATCCAGGATAAATTGTGACTTTATACCTTAGTACGTACTTACTCATCAATCACCCATTTCATACCTGGGATTAAACTCTGCCTGCGCTATAAATAATATGTGCACCCATGCAAAGACATTCTAGGTCATTAGTAACAATTTAAAGATCATGTTGTAAAAAACTTCTTTAAAATTGGTATCAGCAAACCCTTTACTTGCTCAGCTGAACAACAGATTGCTTATAAACGGCAGTCTGTGGCTCTCTTTAACCCATCCCATCAGAATGATTAACTTTGGCTTATCCTATCTAGCACCAACAGAATAGAAGAAGTGACAAGCGAGATGATCACTTGGAGGGTAGACCCATCTCCTCCCCATCGTCTCTGCCTCCTACACATGCTCCTGTCCCTGCTGAATTCTTGGGATCAGGAACCTGGAGTCACCAGCACTCTTGCTCTTGCTTTCCCCTCTTGCTGCAGCTGAAGTGGGAGCTGTGTGTCCAGTCTGTTCCCTTCGGTGGGTGACGAGCTCCTGAGCAAAAGCCAAAGCTGGAGGGTGCCCAGGGTGGAGGAGCCCGCGTTCCTGTCCTTTCAGAGGAAGGACAAGTGAACCAAGCTAAGGGTGACTTCTTCACGTGACATGCAGTTCAGCTGGAAATTACCGTCACAAAAGAGTTGCAGATACCATGCGTTGTTCATCAGGGTGGGAAAGAGACCAAACAATTCCATGAAGGAAATACCCATTGCCTCATTTCCTATAGTCAGAGGTCATGTCTTTGCTTTATGCAATCTCGCAGGTGCGTGCTGCTAGAAACTGGGAGATCACCGAAAAGAAATATGACTGTATGCTTGATCTAAGCCCCTGCACTTTGCTGGTATCTGTTATCAGAGACACTATCCTGGACAGATTCTTGCTGTGATTTAGAACGGTCATTCTTAGGCTCACAGAAGCAGGAATAGCGCCTCTTTCCTGTCCATGCCCCCTTCAGATCTCCTAAAGCAAGCAAGCCAAACAGACATAAGCACAAGGAATGTAAGGGGGCTGGGAAAAGTTTTGGTGAAAGGAAGAGTAAATGTAAGAAATTCTGAGAAAATAACGAGCTGTGCAAGACCTTGATTTTTATTTATTTGTACCAGGGGACCATTGCTGTAGTCAGGGGAAGCCTGGCACTGAGATGTTTCTCAGCTATATTGCTACAAGTTGGACATGATAAAAATATTTATATTCAGATTTGTGATCTCTTTGACACCTGGAGAATTATACAAGGAGGTGTTTGTACAGAATGGACATCTGATTGCTTTGCTCTGTCTTCCTGTGTCAGATCTCAGCCTACCTGTGATGTGCTTCTTTCAGATACCCACATCCAGCCCTCTCCAGACAGTGCTGATGTGGAGCAGCCAGCTCACTCTGAAATCAGTTTCACATATTGCATAGCCGTTTTTCCATAGGGAAAAGCCTTTTCTGTTTACCTGTGGTATTAGTACCTTTCCCTGTGACTAGGAGGGTTATTACGATACCTTTCAGTAAATGTTAACTATCAGGAATAATTAATATCAAGCATAGTGGAGAGCACCTGGGGGAATATGAACTCTGAAATACTATGAAATGATTCTGTAACGTGATGGGTAAAGACCTCCCCTGGATAATGAGCAGGAGAAAAGCAATTCATGCTGCAATATCCATGGGTCATTCTTTCTTTTAGAGGAGTGGAAGGTAAGGTTACCATGTCTTTGAGGCAACGGTTGAGTGGCTTTTTTTTCTGCTACAGCAGGTTGATCTTCTAGGAAAGCTCACTCTTGAGTCCGTCGTTTGTCTACAGAAAAGATAACATATTCAAATGGAGTAACCCAATTTTTCCACGTTTTCCATACTAACTTAGTTTTAGGAATATTTATAGGAGGTGCTGGCAGATACAGAGCAAAAAGTTCGTCTTTAAAATAAAAAAATTAGTATTAGGTGTGTTGCTATGCAGTTCAGAGGACAGACATCTGTTCCAAAGCTGTATTTACTTGCGAAGAACTCCAGTAAGGCTATGGCCAGAGACATTTTCTCCTTGCTATGGAAGGTCCTGGTTTTGGTGTAGCAGTGACACCTCCTCAGAGAAGCCATTTGGTAAAAAATGAGCCCCCCCCTTTCACTCCCCTTTGCCAGAGGCACCCAGCGAGGGCGGGTTTGATCCCTGTGAGGGAGGAACACACGTGTTCATGGTGGTGGTTTTGGCACCACCTCTTGAAGACATGCCCCGTCTACTCACATCTCTCCCAAGCCCCCACTGCAGGCTGCCACTGGCTTGTGCTCCCGTTTAAGAAGTAATTTGCCTCCTTAAATCCAAACCCAGCTTGCTATTCTTTCATTTTGTCTTTTTGCTGTGTCCACCAGGCGGTGACGTGGGGGTGGGCTGTGGTGGCCATCTCAGTGTGTTGTAAGAACACGGACAGTTGCCGTGTACCTGGACCGAGGTGGGAATGGAGGTGGGAATGGGCTTGTTGCCATGCCTCGCGCACCCAGCGGCAGTCACGTGGAAACAAATGAGGCTGCTCCCCAGCAGGTGAACAACACAGAGACAACGAGGCAGAAGAAAGATGTTCCCAGTCTGTAGAGGCTATATTTCCCAGCGCAGCAAAGGAAATAGTCCCTTTTCCCAAATGGTACGTCTGTCTCTAACGCTGGGAGAGGCTACGGCTATTAACAGCGCAGGGAGCTGGAGCCGGATATCAGGCACGTGTGGATCCATCTGTTCGGGCGAACCGTTCTCCTCCAAACGTAACTCCTTCATTAGCTCCGCTTCGTCTCTGTTAGCGCACTCGCGTGCTGCCCACATCTGCAGCTCCCGACCGGCAGCTGCCAGTCGTTTTCTCCTCTCTTCCCTTGCCTGCCTGTGGCAGGGATGCTCGGGGCGCGGGCTGAGCCTCAGGCCACCTCGGCAGCCGCCGAGAACGATTGATGTCGGCTGTAACCTGCTGTAAGAAAACAGGACTGCCACCTTGCCCAGAGCCGGCGTGATATGTGACCGGGACGCTTGGCAGTGATCGGTGGGGCGACTTTATTATCACGTCCGCACTAAGTAAATGAGGTCCTGATAATGTGAGCTGTACAGCTCCCTGCACGGCGCAGCGGTGATTCATGGGCATGGTATGAATAAGCTGCAGGGACTCCTCAGCCCAGAAGAGATCACGTAATTTATTTAGTGGAATTCTCATGTGCCCTGTAAATGCACATATATCTGGGCACAGGCACTGACGTGGTTCTGGAGGGTTTTGTAATACATTCAGATGAAAACAGAGTTAAGTGGGCGTACTGAGAACTGCTCTACCATACGTAGCGTCCATTTATTCTGCAGTTTTGGTGGGGACTTGCAGCGAACCCCGGAGTGCCATTGCAGCGCGTGACAGAAAACCCAACGATCTTAATGCAGGTTGTGATTCTCTTTGCATTAGCTCTGTGAGGGTCTTACTCAGAGAAATACCAGCTAAGGATAGCACCGTGCTACAAACTGGGTTTCTTTCCAGATGTACCAAACCTAGGTCTGGTTCTTTGAGCCGCACAGCAGCGACACCCCTTTATATGGAAGCCCTCTAATGTGTGGATACTTAGGCCATCTTCCCCATCCCGACACAGCAGAGATGCAGCCGGCATTACAGGGTGCCTGATGAGAGAAAACAGGTTTCTGCTCATGGTCTTTCCAGTTCTTAGATATCCTTGTCAGCGCAGTAGCAAGGGATCACTTCCACAGCAAAAGATAGCATTGCTGGTCTACGGGGCTGATCGAAATCACAAACCCTTGACATTTCTATTTCCAACAAACCCATTATCTTGAAAGGAATTGAAGGGTGAATGCTGGAAAACGGTGCAGCTGTGGTTTCTTTTGCTGAGACTGGATTAACAAGAAAATTAATTATTTTTGCTTTTGAGAATGTCGGTGCTTTCATCAGCCCCAGGGTAACTCGGTACTCCTGAGGAAGTGTTACTTGATTTGTCCTTTCACGCCACGTGCGCAGCACCGATGGCGGTCGCTGGGACATCCACCCGCAGCAGTGGTGCCAGGAAGTTTCAGTGGCATCATCCTGCCAAACACACAGACGAGCCACTTACCTTCTCTCTCTTAGAGAAACCTCACCTACAGCTGGGGAAAAATAAACTGGCACGCTTAATCCCTGGGCAACTGTTTAGGGAAGCCTGATGTTATGGTACTGTGAGGATGTGCTTTTGCTTAGGTTGAGTCTTTGCCCGTACAAATATTGGAATACTTGCAGCAGATGCGTTTCCATACAGGGTAAATGCTATAAACCCATTTTTTGTCTAAAACTGGGGGGGTCTGTACGTTTGAATAAAACCATTTGTGCTCTGAGACGATATGTTCTGAAAGGTTTTACTTCAGTATTTATTTTTGCTGTCCATATTTTACTGGTGGAAAAAAAAAAGGAGGCCTGAGGAAGACCTTGGTGGTTGTTGTGTGCTGTGAGCAGCAGTGGCGGGTTTGTGTTTGTGTTAGTTTGCCTTCCCGGTTTGCCGAGGCGGCTCAAACTGGGGTCTGAAAGCTACAGGGACCAGCTGCCTTCGCTTTACCAGCTTCACTAGTTGAAGCAATGGCATAGGCTTAATTTTATCCAGCATAGAGATTCTACAAGAGGTGAGGCAGCCGGGCAGCAAGCAGGGAGGAGGTGGCAGGAGGAAGGAGGAGCTGTCAACCTTCAGGCAGGTAGTGCTGTGGTTCCTCCACGCTTTTTGTTTTCTTTAAAGAGGCAGGCACACGTAGTATTCAGGAATGTGAGGAACAGTAGTCAAACCTCCTGATGATGCCAATGGGGTGAAGACTTTGCCTGCATGCCCCAAAGTGGAGAGCATGGTCTAGGTGGTACCGGGGCACCCCACGTTCCCATGACCATGGGACCTTCTTGGCCCCTAACAAACAAGGGCCCCACTTGCACAATGTCTCCAAAGGCCTGATGTCCTTGTAAGTGTGGGGGTGTTTCCCACTGGCCCTCCAGCCAGGTTTCCTAATGGTCCCCACTGGTGACAGTTCCCTGACCTCGCAGCCTGGTGAAGCCGGAGAGTAGGGCTGGCGCAATGGTGGAGCTGCAAGGTGATGGCACCACTCAGACCTTCTCTGAGCAGCCCCACTGGAGTCAGCCCCCCACTCCCAGTCTCGATTTATGCCCAGAAAAATCCCCCGACTGCTACATTTCGCTGGAGCAACAGTGACATCTTGTGGGTTAATTTTAAGTGTACTCTACATGGAGATGTTGGTTCCCATCTCCTCTGCCTCCGCTTGCGCGGACACCGGCAGCCTGAATTCAGGCAGCATCCACGGCCATCTGCTCAGCACATCCCTAGACCTGACAGCAAAATAACTGATGGATGGCAGAACTGCTCGTAAAGTATTATGCCAAGGGCTCACTTGGAAATTCAGTTAGCAGGATCACATTATTTGGAAATAGTATTTTAATTGGAAACTGATTGGTAAGTGGATATTACACATATTTCATTAAGAGGACGCCTGGAAAGCTTAGTTCTACATGGACAACAGGAGACTGAAGTATTTGTTAACAGGCGTGTTTTTGAAGATGACAGTGTCCTAGTTTTAATTTGCGAGAATGCGATTAGATTAATGGTTTGAGTCTCCATTCTCATCATGGTAACATTCCTTTTTATTTTGGTTTTCATCACTGAGCATAACTTTTGCTACTGTGTTTGCCAATCTGCTCGCAAGGCTTTATTCGACTCAGGTATATATATATATATATATATTTTTTTTTTTTTTTTTTTTTTACCCTGGCATATTGAATTTATTGCTCCAGAAGATTTTTCATTCCAGCTGGGCTTCGGTTATTCTCTGATTCCCCCGGGGCTCCATTTTGAGTCCTACTGTGATTTGCATTTGTAGGCTTTCGATGGGTAAACATTACAGCTTCTCAAACTCTGTACTGTCACATCCTTTCCGATGGCACTCAGCTCCTGCTGATCTTGTAAAAAAAAAGTGCGACGCTTTGCATAATATTCTGTATGACATTCAATTATGGAGATCTTCACATTTTAAAAAACCTGTAATCGAGAGAAGAGCGATCTGCTATTAATTAGCTGTCTGATGCCCAGGACTCATGTTGATAGTAATAGTTCCCCTTGGTTATGGTTTTATTAATCCATAGGAAAACATGCTATTATAGATATTAAAAATTCATTTCAGAAGACTACTGCCAGCTTGAAAAATGGAATTCAGTCTTTTAATTTATTATTTTTTTAATAGAACAATTTTAAATAACGAGTTCTAGATTTGTTTAAAATATTTATTTCCAGCAAACTGGAAGATAACATCTTCATATGTGTGCTAGCACATATTTGTGCACACGAGCACTGGAATGACTGCTTAGGAAAGCTTTGAGATCTCTGTTATTGAACATATTGCCGCAAACTTTAGAAATGGATGAGGTTTCTAAAGAGGAACTTCCCGAGCTGATGGTTGAGGTCCTTGCCACCTATTTCTTCACAATATGCACCTACTCAGACCTACACACCCAAAAGGATGCCCACGCATTGCTGCATGTACGTGCAAACCTCTTTAATGGACTTTTGAAAATTAATGTTAGCAACATGCATCACCTGATCACCTCTTCTTCCTCATCCCCATGCATCATCCTGGTTTTCAAATCCAGTTCCTCCCTTGCCTGGCCTGGATGAATGACTGCGCTGCCCAAGGGAATGGACACCTTGTACTGAGGCAGGCGCTGCTTCCTCGAAAGGTTTCCATGGACACTGAACAATATATTACTTTTTTGCCCATGCCGACAAAGAGATAACCAGGATTTTGTGTATCACCACACATCACCTTTCCTGTAAAAGCAGCAACACCTACAAGGATTTTCTTCTTGGGATCATAGCTTTAAAAGTGAACACAACCCAATAATCTACTAATCTTCTGAAGCAGTAATTCATCACAGTGCCATCTATGTAGAAACAGTATAAATCAAATGCCTTCCCTGTATCTATAATGATGTCTGTAGCAGAGTGGTGTTTTTTAATTTATTAAAAAGAAATTAAGGGAGATAACAATCCAGCAATCTATCAGTTTCAGAACTGCATTCTGTTGGACATTAAGCATCAATTAATAAATAATATAGGTGCAGTTTGCCATTACTATAATACATTTTTTTAGTGCAATCAATGTTTCCCTTTTATAAATTTCTAAGGATTGTGAGTTCTGCTCTTCTAGTGATACGTGCACATTAACGGGGCAAGGAGATGCATGTCAGAGCAAAATATACTGCTACATTATCACTCAGAATTTATTCTACTTTCTTCAAAAGAAAATTATTTTTACCTTGATTCATTTTGCAGTGCAATGCAACTACTGGGTTTGGGTTTTTTTCCCCTAGGTTCTTCTGGCCCTGTATTCACCAATTTTCCTACCTACAGTTTTGCATGCTTACTAAATCATAGCATAATTCTATTGCTGGTGTGTATTAGGTGTAGAAGTACCCCTAATATGCTGGGTGTTCGCCATGAGAAGGTAGTTACAGGCTTATATGGGTTATACCCAGGCGTTACTGATTTGCAGCAAAAAAATACATTAATGCTCATTAATACTCATATTGTATGAGTCGCGAAGACAGAAGCAGTTTCTGAAAATTATGCTCTAAGTGCTTTTAGACCTTGTACTTTCTTTCCTTTAATGGTTTAAGTATGTCGTTTAGGAGAACTTTCTTCCCAGGGAGACAAAAGGCAGTTTCTTCAGAGATGCTGTCAGCACAGTAGTGGTCTTGTGCCAAGCTCTGTCCACACAGCTGCGATCAAACCGGTTCTTTCTGTGGCATGAAGTTACTTGCTGCTTTGATGTTTCCTTCCTTTAAGCCATGATCTAAGAAATGTCTTCAAAATCCAAGAAAACTGTAGGAAAGATATTGCCCATGTGCTCACAGTTTCTCTTGAAGGATGGTCCAGCTGGCAAGCCCCATGTTTGGGATGATTAGCACCGGTGACTTCAATATATATATATATATTTATATTTTTTTTAGTGATTTTTAATGACTTGGAAGCTAGCTGAAAAATTCAGATTTAAGTTTTCCTAAATTTGGGGGGTTTCAGTTATGCTGCTGTGATTCAAGCAAATTTCAAGTACATAGATTTTCTTCAACAAATCTCACGCTCTCGCTTACCTTCCCATGTTCTCAACATTTGTAGTATATTGTGCTGAGACAATTTTAACACGTATGACCCTGGAATTCAGGTAAATTTGAGATTTTTCCAGGTGTAGCTGAGAAA
>JAVJGI010000001.1:21535054-21620015 GCA_035590275.1 Ibycter americanus
CCGCCCCGCCCCGCCCCCCCCCCCCCCCCCCCCCCCCGCCCCCCCCCCCCCCCCCCCCCCCCCCCCCACAGACTTGACAGTTATGTCCTGAAGACCTTGTTAAGGCTCCTTAATAATTTGCCTCGTTTTCAAAAAATGCAAAGTGCTTGACAGCTAGTGAGGAATGACATTTAACAACACAGTGATGGAAAGCAGTAGAGAACCTGAGAGTTTCTGAAACGCAAATGGTGATTGCTTCTAACTACGTGCTTGGAGAAACTGGAGACAGTCACTCTTTTCATGTCATTTTCTAAAATATGACATGGATTTAAAAGTTTAGCTACAAAACTGACAGAATTTTCTTATTGCAAACTTTAAGACGCTTTATCGCTTTTTGATTAAAGGCGATCCTGGACTGCTTCTGTTCCGTAGCGCCGGCTCTACCAAGAGGGCAGTGGCGGCCGCATGAAGTTCAGCATCTCAGCGGAGAAGGTGAGAAAGCCTTGTGCACAGATGGGCTAAAAAGGAGGGAGAGTAGCTCCTTCTTCCCCAATAAATTCATATTGACATAAAATCTGGAAAACTAAAAAATTTTGTTCAAAAATAATGGCCATGATCTCTTCTCAAAAGAACATGCATGTGGTTTTGCTGGGTCTGAAAGGATAAGACTGTGTCTCACTGTAAGGTTTTTGGGGGGTGAGGTTGTGGTTTTTTTTTGGTTTTTGGTTGGTTTTTTTTTTTTTTTCTCTGTTTTAAATAAAGACGTGCCATTTAAATAATGGAAAGTATGAGGCGTTGCTGTGTACTTTTCCATGCGTGCCAGCTGGTATCTGTTTCTGGGAGGTGAGTGGGAAAGATGTTTCTTTAGTCTAGCATTGCATGCAGTGTTATAAACTGGGAGAAATACAGGCTCATTATAGCAGTGAATGAAAGCAGACATTTACTGTACCTGTGAATGGTGGGTGTTCTCTCACTAACAGAAACAAGTGGCAATTTTTTCGCCATTGCCTCATCTTCTTTTTTGAAAGTGCTTTCTTGGGAAATTAAAAGTGAAAAGCAGTCCAGATTGATGCATCTTTGGCATTTACAATAGAAAAGGCACCAAGTGGGACAAATCCTGCACATCATCCTTGGTGAATTATTCCTCTGCAGCTTGGCCATGCGTACAAAAATGGCAAGACGTGTCCTGCCGCGTGAGCACCCACTTCTTGCACCATTTTCTTCCCCTGACAAGTCAGCTGAGGTATGAGTCCATCGTGTGCGCAGCGCCCTGGAGCTGGTTTCTGTTGGAAGAGGTGGCTGTCTGGCCCCCTTACTTATGATTTATTTATATTTCACTTAAAATAGGCAAAACATGGTAATGCTTTCTTCATGGCCTGATGGTCTTTCACATTCCAACAGTATTTGTTTTCTCCTCTTTGTTTATAACAGGTAAAAAGTATTAAGAGGCATCCAAATAGACAGAATTTCCCATGTGAGGACGTTCTACATATTTACCATAAGGATTGAGTTTTGCGTATGGGAAAGGCAGAAACACTTTAAAATGAGAAAAGGGAAAGCTGAGGTCTCTTGGGTGTCCCCAGAGATGCTGTCTTTCCCACTGAGGTAGTGGGACCACAGCAGTTGTGTGGTACTGGTTGGGGAGGAGAGGTAAAGATCGCTGCTTTGAAGGTCTGCAAGCGATCCCGCAGGTTTTGATGGTACTGCCTGCAGCAGAAATCAAGAGAAGGCTTTGAGGAGACAACAGCCCGTGCAAGGAGAACCAGCTGTTGCTGGTTCATTCACATTTTCTAGAAGAGGATTTGAATCCAGGCTATATAAGCTGGAAAAGGAGGGGGGGGCGGAACTGTGGGTACAAGTGAGAAATCAAGGGATCTGTGAGAGTGACAAAGATTGTGGAATATTTTAATTTTTTGCTTGTTTGTGTGTTTTGTTACAGAGGAAGAACTGCTTGGTTTCTGGAGAGAAAACAGGAAACACTTACCCAGAGGGTACTTTATGGCCTGCTAGGTAAAGTACACAGCAAAAATAATAAAAAATAAAGGCTTGTATTTGTCAAATACACGTTGCTTTTGACACTGTGTTCCTGATTTAAAGGCACAAAAGAAACTGAAAGAGAGAGAGTCCTAAGACCTGATTTTAGCTCACATGCAGCCCGATGCCCTGACCTACGGATGAAAGACAATGCTGTGGTGTACGCAGAACCTGCGTATGGAAATACTGACGATCAGGCAATAGTTCCGATGCTCACAATAGCTTGTAGGCATTGTCTGTTTGTTCTTTGCATGTAATTATTCCAGAGTATTTCATGTCTCTTGCACTAAGCGTGGTTTAGTAATTTGAGAAGGATGCAATACTTCCTATCAGCTTTTCTCCCCCTAACTGACGCTGTTCATTCTTCATTTAAGAATCAGTAATAAAGTGTAAAATTTCTTCTAATCTTGAGATCTTTTTGATGCATTCCAATTTATTTTTGCAGGCATGATCTGGGCTAATAGTTCTAAAAACTATTTGCCTCCATGAACATCCTCTCTTCCCCTGTCTTTGTATTAAGTGTTTAATGCTAAAGTGGATATATTTTGAAATACCGAAGCAAGGGGTGTGGGGAAAAGGGTATTTGAGAAGCCAAAGATTTCTTGGGCAATATTTTTCTGTAAGTCAACACAAAATCAAAATACTTGGTCTGGATGCACCAAATCTGCTATTCTGGGTGAAGATGTGAGACTTTTGATATCTGTGCTGCTTTTGGCTGGGGTAATTATCTTTGTAGTAGCTGGTATGGGGCTATGTTTTGGATTTGCTGGAAACAGTGTTGATAATTCAGGGATGTTTTGAGTTACTGTTGAGCGGTGCTCTGCTGCAGAAGGTTGCCGCAACGATGCAGAAGTAAGTCGTTGGCCGCATTTGTCTGCTTTTGCTCAATGCCATTGTGCTGGCACATTGCCCGTCAAGGGACTGAGCTGTTGGCCTCTCGTCAGGCAGAAGGAAGCTCCAGGGTCACCTCCTTCCTTCCCAGCCTCTCAGCGGATCCAGAGGAGTCCCAAGAAGGGGATATATGGCGAGTTGCACCATGGAAATTGTGGTGGAAATTTCATGTGCAGTTCTGAGGTGCTGATCGACATGGTGGTAAATGAAAACTTAATAACTTCTAAAGCACAAACACACATGAAGCACATTAAGTTGACCAGTATTTTCTTGAGAAGATGGACTCGTTCTGATTCCTTTTGCTAACAATTGGTGCAGCAACTTTTCCTTGGGCAGCTGGTCAAAGATCATCACTTCATCCAGCTTCATTTATTCACTTCACATAATTATGACTGTGGATTATGATGACTGCAGAGTTCAAAGCCGCTTATATTTTCTGCAGTTTGCCTACAAGGTTACCGAGGGGTATATTTTCGAAGACTGAGCTTTCCTAACAGGGTCACTGAGTGTTGTCAAGCTGCATTTAGCAACAGAGTGAAGTAATTTATTTTTTTTCCAAATACTGAGCGATTGCTGGTCACCGTAGAGTGCTGGCAAAAAGGAAGCACCAGGAAAGCTGGAAGAACAGGAGCAGGTAGAACCCCCAGCCAGTGATGCCCTCCGAAGCCTGACACGGCACCGGGCAGGTGGTGGAGGGGCACGGAGACGCATCCAGCCTCGGGCTGAGCGTTTTGGGGAGCACGCTGGGACACAGCACCACAGACCGGCTGCAGACCCCTCCCAAGGACCTTACGCAGCGAGTGGTCTGTGGCTGAGCATCTACTAGCACGCTGCAAGAGTTGTGGGAAATGGATTATGTGTTTTTCATTAAAAGCGTCGGTTTGATTTACTCTTTAGAGAAAAGTACAAGAAATAGCACTTCACCTTCCCTGAATCCGGTGGCAAAGTATTCATTGGCCTCATTGTGCACAGCATCGAGCCTTGTTCTTCGAATATTGAATCATGCCAGGAGAACATAGAGAAACTCTATGGCTGATATATTTTGTAAAGAAAGACGTTCCAATTTCTGGGGTAAGCACCTAAGCCCTCTTCTACGAGGAGCTGAGTGATGCTCCCTGTCAGGAGCACACCCCAGCTAAGCGCTGTCGGTGCTGGTAAAAGCCCCGAGTCTCTTTCGATGTCAGTAACTTGTGTAATGCATTGCCTCATGCTGCTGCTTTGACTAAGTAATGCATTATGTATATCTTGAGGTATGGTGGTTAGTGTAATATTTATGCATATAGGTATCTGCGAGAGTCACCTTGAGTACGGCGCAGCCTGCAAAGAGCAGATAAACAGCATTAGTGCCTGCAGTGAGTGCGGCAAACTTGCAGGCGCTTTGCTGCAATCCAGCATCTAGACTTTCCGTAAGAAAGATCTAAATGATGTAAGTTCACTCATGGCTTGGTTTCCTAATGATTCCTTTAGTAAGGAGGAAGAAGCGTAATGTGGTATCTCATCTAAAATACATGCTTTTAGACTTCAGCAGCAATAAGTATTTCAGAGACACGAACGTGATCATTTAAGCCACTTGAACTCTCCTCACCTGCTTGAAGGAAGGAGGAAGAGTGAGAAAACAGCAGACAGGACTGGTGCTGAGAAGTGCTGTTCCCTTAATACGAGCGCTATGTACAGTTCTGGTCTTCCCGCTGTACCATTTTGAGGAAAGAAGGTATAGAGAGGTGTGACAGGGGTAGCCAAAAGCGCGGCACGCTTCTATGCGAGCAGCGGCTGAGTAGGCTAGGACTTTTTAACTCCGCAAAAAAGGGATGAATGGGAGGTACGTGTAGGATTGGTGGGGGGAGAGGGGTTGTAGTGGGCTTCTACAGCTCTGCAAGTGCCATGGATGTTTGCCAAGGCCTGCTTTTTCACTGGCCTTCATTACATGAACCTGAGAGATGTCAAATGAAACGATCCAACGGATCTTTCAAAACAAGCCAAGGCATGCGATACCTATGCTCACGTGTAAGCTGTTGGTAAATTCCTTGCTGCAGGAATGCCAAAACTCTGTATGGTTAAAAAATGGTTAAATAAACTTATACAAGCATACAACATCTTTATTAACTTAAACACAAACAAACCAGCGAACGAACCCAAAAAGCATCAAGTCCGCCTCAAGCGTAGGGGGTCCCTGATGTGCAGATAGCTGTAGGATGGGGGGCAGTATGGGGCGCATGTCGTATGGCAGCCTTCGTGACTTCCCCCGTGGACATGGATTACTGGCTACAGCTGGGACAGGGCACAGGGATGTCCTGGCCTTGATCTGGCCCTGTGCTGCCAGTCAGGTGGTCCTGCATTATGATGGGTAGCCCTAAAGGTTGGCTGAAATCAAATTGGCTGGTGGTAGGGGTTGAACTCTTACCGGGAGCCAAGTTGCAGGGGGGCACAGCCGCAAATGGGGCTGTCGCTGCTGCCATCCCTCTGGGCAGTGGCTGTCCGGTCTTGGAGAGAGACACTGGCACGGCCCTACGCTGCTTGGTCGCTGTCCTCACCAGGTTGTTTAATTCAAGGAATCTGCTTTAAAATGTAGGCTGAGAGCTGGTGGGGTGCAGGGGTGCTCTTGCTGCGGGGTTGGTGATGGCTGTAAGTGTTCAAGCCCTTTCAAAACTCACCTCTGGCAACAAAGCAACTCTGGCAACCCAGGCACTGAGCAGCAAGCCCGGGTATCGATCTGGAGCTGAAGTACCTCCATCGCTCCTTCAGCTCCTGAGGCTTTTTGTGAAGTCTTCCATCCAGATAATGAAGAGGTCCAACCCTCCTGAGCTTATAAAACCTGATGATTTCATGGTATGAATCAAATCTTGCTTAAGGCTCAGGCTTGCTATTCCAACTTCATTATTGCTACTTATTTTGGTGCAAGTGTAAACTGTCTAATTTTCAGCTACGTTATTCTCAAGGTAGAATCAATACTGGCTTGATCCTGTTTAATGGAACAAGGGTTAGCGCTTCTGATGAGTATGAAGCAAAGGGAGACTTGCCCTTTTGTTTTGAAGAGTGAAAACAAAGCAAGTTTGCCTTTAAAAGTGTGGGCTTTCTTGTGTTCATGGTGACTCCCCATCCTTAGGTTGCTGCTTTTTTTCTTCTTCTTTTCTTCTTTTTAACATAAACTGCTTCCTGCTCCACAGCAAAGAAAACAGAAGAGGCTCACTAGATAAAAGTTGGGTGTTTACCTGCTGCCTTCAGCCTTCTTCTGCAGTGTGTTGTCTGTGCAAATACTCTATGACGGCACCTTAACAAGTTGCTGGTGGGAGGGATCCTTTTGTCTCGCCTATGGTTTGTAAACCCCCCACCCCCGCTGACAAGCCAGACTTCATGAAAACCATCCCGCTCAGATCAACAGATTGACTCATGTAACTAATGACCTGAGACAGGAAGAGGCGAGCTCAGATATTGGCCCAAAATAATTATCGTCATCTAAGCACTTGTGGAATATGTAATTTTACAATTTCATTTAGTTCTTTTCTTACCGCTAGTATTAGCCTAGGAACCATCATGCTGCAACAATCTTCCCTTATTTCTGCTGTATGTGCTACAACCCCTCGCGGTGGGATGGGGCTGCGTTAGGCGCTGACGTTGAGATCACATAATTTTTGCTAACAAGGGCTGGAGGTAGTGCAGTAGCTGCCTGCACCACCCTGGCGGTGCATCTTTCATCATCTTTTCTGCTCTTCCCTCAGCCGCAGCAGTGCCGTTACTAGTGCTGACAAACAAAGAAGCAAGGGTATAATTGCCGGTGATGGTGGGCAAGAAAAGGCTGCTTATCCCGTTCTCAGGAGAGAACATTTTCCGGACAGAAATCTGAATTCTTGCCTGTTCCCCAGGGGCTATTGAAGGCTGGATGCACAGACTCAATGGCCATATTGTGCGGCTTAGGCCTGCAGGAATATCCACCGCCCTTGGCGTGATTATTGTTTAACAGGGTATTGTTAAAGATTCAGTGAGCTAGGGATGTTTTAAGAGAGGGCCATTAAACACCGCCAATAATTGGACTTCCTGAGCCCGCACACCATTACACCGGCTTAATGGTGGTGAGACTCCAGCGAATACCTGCAGCAGCATTGGCATCAAACAGGTAACAGGGCTGAGCTGGGCTGCAGAGACACAGTCTTAATAGGATGGGGACATAAGCGAGCCTCTTTTTCTCACCCTGGAACACCAGGCTTCTTTTTCCTTTCCTTTCACATCCGCTTCCCCTATTCTTCCCTCTGTTTTCAGGTTTGCATTTGATAGTGTATCCCCGTTTCTGCAGCATCCTCCTCTGGACCCTCGCTCTCTGCCACGTCCCAGCCCTGCTGGTGCATCGGCGGGGGGAGTGAGGTGGGGTCATCGGCATCCCCGGGGATCCAAAATGAGCCACTGTGAAATGGGCTGCTCCTGCTAGCGCAGGGACTGACATCCTCAGTACTCCCAGTGCACCAGCAGTGTAGTTTGCCTGGAAAATCTGTCAGCCAAAATTTGTTAGGTTTTTCGCAGCTCTGATTTCTCTATCCCCGAGAGTGTCTTTGCTAAGAGAAAGCATTGATTTTTGCCATCCAGCACACACACGTATGAATATGATTCATTCCACCCCATTCCTCAGAATAACTTTTGTGAGTTGTTATCCGTGCTAAAATGAGCCTTTTCACAGTTCTGTATTTCCACCTAGCACACACACAATAAAATTACCAGAAGTGAAATAAACTTTCCTTGGCTTCAGAAGAAATTTTATGTTGTTGTAGGGGACTCTTTCTGAAGAAATAATGGTTAACTTTATATTGCATTAATTTATATGTAAAGCTAGCACCATATTTATTTGGTGTAGATATAGGGTCAACAGGAACAAGCATAAACAATTTGAACCAAAGGTCCACTTCATACCATTCTACCATACTGAAGTAAAAAGTATCTGTTAAAGGCCAGATTCCACCACACTTACTAAAAATTTCAAAATCTGGCTAAAAAAAAGAAGGGCTTATCCAATGGTAAAAACACAATGTTTCTTTCTGTTCAGATTTCCCGAAGTGTCTACTCATTCAACCTCAGTTAATAGATTAAAACAAGTGCAACATCTCCATAAATAGTTTTAAGGTGTATGTATTTCACATGTTAAATTGGTGAACATGAATGTGTACTAAATAAGTAGGACTTCTACAAAACAAAACAAAATTTAGCCCAGCAAGGCTTAGTAAGGAAATACTTGTGTATTTTTCTGGAAAAAAAGTAGGTAAAGTTAAAAATTGTATAGTTTGCAACGATCCAGACCTATGGCAGGATTGTAAGACTACACCATGTACATACTCCTCTCCTGTTTTCCCTCATTTTCATGCCTCCGCATTGAAGAAAATGCAGAATCACATGGAAAGCGAAGCGGCTGGACCTCGCTCGGCAGGAGACCCTAGCTTCTTTTCCAAGGCTGGATTAACTGGTACTGTGTCAGCTGTAACATGTTTTTCAAACTTGTGTTTAAAGTCTTCCAGTGAGAAGACTGTGAAGCTTCTTTATCTAGATATGCCTATCCTTAAAATAAGGACGTTTTCCTTAATGTGCAATCTCAGTTTCCATCATTGCAGTTTGTCTTTGCTCTACAGATAATTAAAACTTGACAATTTCCTTCTTCTTAGCAGCAGCCCTTTAGGTATTTTAAGATTTATACTGCTTTTCTTGTACACAGGCTTCCTCGTAGGCTGTGTCTGCAAGATGCTTGCTCATTCTTCTTTGGGGTTTCTCCATTCAGCCACACCTTTCCTTGAAGAAGGATGCCCCAGAACAGAGAGGACTTCCCTCCAGCTAGAAGTGCTGAGTATGGTAGAAGGATTATTCACTATATATTACAAGCCACATTACAGACTAACTTGACTAGCATTTGCCTTTGCAAGAGTAGAACGTACTCATCTCAATTAAGCAATTCTTGGAAGACCAGCTACCTACCTACTTCATATCTACCTTGCACTGATGCACTTTACCTCTGCTGCCTAGATTTACAACTGTTACATGCATAGATTTGTATACAATGTTTTCCATATAATTTCTCCAGTGTGTGAAACTGTTCTTTGGATAGGTCAACAGGATCATTTGACAGACAATCTGGAGGGTTATGTGATTGCTTATGTGATTTGTGTATAGTACCTGAACATACCTTTTCTCCTGTGCTCCTTTCAGCCGTTTCATACTTCATTCATTTTTCAACTAGCAACAGCTCAAGAATTTCACCAGCTGGTTTTTCAAGACTCATCAGGCATATCAGCCAATACTTCCCAACAACCTGCTAGTCAGATGATTTGAAATAATCAGAACTATCTAAGTTGTCTTTGAGAACTACCTAAGAACTCTTTGATCTGTTTCTTCTTTGTCTGAGACTTTGCCTTGGAGAGCTTTCCTCTTTTTCACTGTGTTAACAATCTGATCTCAACTGACATTCTGATAGAAAAAACATTCAACAATTTGACCATCTGATGATAGTTTGTTGCCAGCTTTCCTCTCCTGTTGAACAGTGAATTTTGCATTTATTTTCATTATACATACTTTCTTTTTTTTTTCTTCTTCTTGTAATTACTTAGAATTTGTCACTTTGGCCACATCTTAATGATGTGGGCTGCTTTCTGTTACTTGCATACTTCATCATTCTGAAGGGCAATAAAGTGCTCACATTTTGGCCAACTTTATATCTCATTATCTTCCCTTTCTGATTTTCTCAATGGATTAGGTTGTGCTTGTGCCCTTCACAAGGTTTCTTCAGGACACCGACCAGCCTCCATCGTTCTCCCCGCTTTTACATTCATCTCCCAGGTGAGAGCATCTATTGATGTTTTGAGATCACTGAGGTCTGCGCTCCTGAGGCCAGCTGTTTTTCCTTTGCTGTCCTTTCTTCTACCGCCCCAAAAGGTAGGAATGAGGTTACTTCATGGCAGTTGTTGGCAAGCTGTCTTCTACCTTGCCGCACTACAGAGCATCCTTCTGGCATTTAGATGCATGTTTATGCATTATCAGAACTCCCCAACCCTTTCCCTTTAACCCTTTTGGCAGAACAAAAATAACCAGCATAACCCGTAGCCTCTGGGGTAGCTAGTGTCCCGTTGTGCTATTTTTGCAACAGTTGTCCTATTCCAACAAGTCCAGGCCTTGGGCGATTTTGACCATGCACAAAAAGGCTTATCTACAATATCTACTGCAGCATTCTCTTTGCTTTGACTTTTTTCCCCTCCTTTTTTGATAACCCCTCAACTATGATACCACACAAAGTCTTTGGAAAGATTAGATCATTGGGAAGGAAGTCTTTGTGGCGTGCATTTTTTTACGCATGTCATTCAGAAATACAGAAGAATTTATTTCTTTTTCATGGGTTCGTATAATCTACCTAAACTTTTATATAAGCCACCCAAACTTTGCTTAACTTTTGAATGTCTAATATCATTTATGAGTTCACATTGTAAAACTCAATGAAGAAAGGACATAATCTGGATTATACACCAGCATCAATTCATGAAGGAGCACACACTTTTTAAAAAGCTACTAAATTCCACAGAAGGTGAAACAGTAGAAATAGTGGATTTTAATTTTTTTATATAACATGCCATCATTTATGTGAAATTCAGTTACACATGGGAAACAACTCATACATACACATGTATCAAGTAGATCTAATTCAAGTTCACAAATCTTCATCCTCAAGCAACTGATTGTTTTGTCCATGATGGTGGACTGTTAGAGCCTAATTGTCTTACTGGGAAATTAAGAACTGGAATTAGGAGTACTATGCACAAAAGAAATGTTGAAGTTTAAAACTCCCCTTTCAGACGAGAGACAGTATTCCTGTAGACATGACAGCAAGGTCCTGATACATCAAGAAACACACCACAGTCAGAAAAAAAGGTGAAAGAGAAGCTGATAAGGGAATGTGTTTGGGCAGGCTAAGAATAGTAGCTATAAGGTACACAGGCTGCAATCCCTCATTCTCATTTCTGTCTAGAAGTAAGACTTATGCTGTAATAGGAAAAACTGTTGGAGTTTGAGGAACCTCAGCTCTACACGAAATAGGCAATGTGCACTTTTTTTTTTCTCATTAGGGAAAAACAAATTGTTTTACCAAGTGAACCATCTATTGTTTAGACATGGGAATTGCCACTAAAGGGATGAGACATGAAGGTACTGGCTGAGAATCTGTCCAGCAGGAGCACTGGAAACCCTGCAGAAATACCATTTAAAAAGAAGACCCAAATAATCCAAAACTTGCATTTCATAATGGAGAAAAAAATAAGATCTTCTGTAAAGTTGGAGAAGCTTTTCTAAACAATTAACCTGGAGCAGAGATGTTCTGACATAGCAAAAATTCAGAGGCAAAGACCACTAAGTACATGGGCTACTGAAGAAATCCTATAAAATTGATTGTATGCTACATGGAGACCTGAGTCATCGTTTTGTCTTATCGCAACATCTCTTATTCTTCCAGTTCAGTTAAACCTGCAAACAATTCAACCTCTTTAGTATTTTTAAAGAGACATATATGTACAGAAGATGTCTTAAGGTGTTTGTTCCATCAGGCCGGGTATGATATCCCTACGCAAAAATATATATGGCTCACTTGATGAGAAAATCTTCTTCAGAGAGAAGGATTTTTCTTCAGCTTAAAATCTGAAATATAAAATTGAGTGTAAAAATGTGAAAAGTCATGAAGCAAGTGACAGAAAAGAAAAATGACATGTTCTACTGAAACTGTTAGTCTTTGCTGGGAAAAGTAAAGCTGAATTCTCTATTAGTAAGCTAATCAGAATTATTATCGTTGAGGGTTTTTTTGTGGGAAATCCGAAGAAAAGACTAGAAGGAGAAATATTTTGAAAGCTGCAATCACAAATTTATATCTTTTTTGACGGAGTAATGAAGAGGTAAGGAGAAAGGAGTGTGATGACCTTAAGGCTTGTATGTTAACGGAAGCAGAAGATGCTTTAGCATATAAAAGAAAACCAAACCGTAGCACTCTTGGGTTTTAACCTGTAAATAGCTATGGTCAAACCCTGGGTTTGTTGTGGGCATGGTTGGCAGCAAAATTCCAGCAGAGTGGTGGGCTAATACAGGGGGGCTGAAGTTCTGGGCGCTGAGCAAGAGCATTCCCCAGTGTTGCTTTCTGCACTCCACCAGCTGAAAGCACCAGGAATGGTGGCACATGGTGACAGCCGATAACACAAGTTGGGAGCTGAAGGTTTTGGCAGCATGCATGCTCCTTCTTTCATAGATGGATATGAGTGTATGTATATTCAAAAAGTGCAAATGAGCATAAACAAGAGTCCTTGCATTCCGTCCTGAAATCCTGGAGCGTTAGCCTGACGTGGTGCGCTCTTCCCTTTCTTGGTCTGGTGCTACCAATTCCTACAAAGGAAACATTTTCTAGGTACGGACTTGGAAGGAAAACAATGCTATATCCTGAATTATTTTTTAAAAAGCTGCGATGATCACAAAATCCAAAAGCACGGGCCTGGGACAGTGCTGTTGCAGCGGTCCGTGGGAGGAAGCCAGGTAAGAATGAAGCGGGCAGGTTATCCTCCCAGCTGTTACCGCGAGCTCTGGTGCCAGATTCTGACTGCAAACGTGAGTGGCCGCATGGCTGAAGCAGCTCAAGCAGGCAAAGGTTGTCTGTCTCTACGTGCAATAGTGCCGCAGTGGTTATTGTCACCTTGCCGCTGCGATGTGCTGGGGATGCCGATAAATCCTCTGGCTGATGGGCAGCACACGGCATCCTGGGCTCAGCACGGCGTAAGAGCAGTGGCAGGAAGGCAGAGAAATGGGGAGTGGTTATGGACTCTTGCGATAAAATGTTTGCTAAGGAAGCATAATCCATGGCAGAGGTTGAAATTATTTGCCAGTGGCTCAGACCTTCACAGGAGCTATGAATTTGGGGATGGGTGAAAATCAGTCCCCATGTCTTTTGTATTCAATTACAGGAACGAGTAACTGGACCTGAGTCGAGGCTTGACCCCCGCCAGGACTGCAGCTCGTGTTTTATTCCTGGGCAGAGGGTGGACTTAGGAGCACTGCCCAGTTAGGTGAGGATCTCGCTGATAAGGTGTATGATTGGGGCTTGAAGACGGCCGTTCAATTTTCACATTTGTCATTGAATTTCAGTATGATTTTTGAACCAGTTCCGTATGAGCATCATCAATAAAATGCGTGATCATCCAGAGTAGGAAACAGTAAATGATCATTCAGCAAATTCGGAAGATGATTGCAATTACTCAGATAGACAACGCCAGGCCTTATATTGTTCCATTTGATCATGATGGGTCATGTTATGAAATGAAAGCTCATCACTGGAATTTCAACCTCTTACAGATATTTTTTTACTGGAAATATTCTGTAAGACAATTTTAAAATACAGGCACTTAGCAAGTACCACATCATGAGGTAATACTGAGTGCTGTATGCTGCATAAAAAAAGAGAAACTCAATCTGGCCAAATAAATTCACGGAGAAATGGATTATATCCACAGAAACCTGAGGGTATATGTAACTCTGCAGTATCCGTAGCAAGCAGAGTTTTCCCATGTCTTTTAAGAAGATGAACAAAAGTAAGGTTTGACTCCCACTGATTTTCAGCAGGATTTACATGCCCAGCAACAGAAGGATCCCATCCAAGAAGAACTAATTTTATGTTTATGCTTTTTTAATTACTGATTTTCAATATTTTATTGTGTAATACCTAAAGGAAAAGGGATCTGGTAATTCAGAACAAAGGTTCCTTTCTTTGAGGAAGGAAGGAAGGAACACAACACAAGGTTTGAAATGGAAAAGCAGAGCCTTATTTTACCATATTGCAGAACATGTTTACTACCGAGCCTGCTTAAAAAAAATTAACAATGTGAAATCAGATTTTCAGCTGTGCAGAACTTTGCTTGAGGGGGATGACAGGGTTGAAAACATGGCTCTATATCATCATCTTCTGCTGCAGATCTCTAGACTTTCCTGGGTATAATTCTAATTTAAGCTCTGCTCCTGAATATTAATCTCCACTCTTCCTCACCTCAGAGTGGACTGGCCATATTAATAGTGATGTTATTATTATTTCCAGCTCCAGAATTCCTTTTTAAGAGTTAAAATACTAAATGCTAAGATACTGAAATTGAGAATATATGCTTCAGTAATATTATTCAGTCACTTGCTCTGGTTGTTAAAATAAGATTTAATGCATTGTAGGAAAGGAATGGAAGAAACTGTAAGAGATAATTTCTTTATGAAGCTCTGGTGTGCAAAACTATTAAAATTATGACCTGAGAACCATTTTTTTCTTGCAATATTGTATGTGCTGATCTCTTTAACAACCTATTAGCATCATTTTATTTGTCCCTTTAGCCTTAAGTGATCCAAAATTATCTGCCTTCCTTGTTTACCACAAAATATCATGAATTCAGAAACAGATCATCAAATATCAGGCAGAAACTGAAGCATGGGATGTTCTGTCCAAAATAAGGAAAAACATTTTTCCTGTGAGGGTGACCAAGCACTGGCAGAGGTTGCCCAGAGAGGTGGTGGTGTCTCCCTCCTTGGAGGTGTTCAGAAGCCATCAGGACATGGTCCTGGGCAGCTGGCAGTGGGTGACCTTGCTTGGGCAGGGGGGCTGGACCAGATGACCCCCAGAGGTGCCTTCCAACCTCCGTCATCTGTCATTCTGTGAATACTTATCTGTGACCTACCAAAACTTGAGACTGACTCCGTATCTTCATAGATGGAGCATGAAAGAAATTATGTAAATCAGTTAATTTTAGCTCTGATAGCATGGGAGAAAACCTGGGAATTCCAGTTAATTATTCCAGTGGATTTAACTAACTTTGATAAGCTCACTAAATACGGCGCACAACAATTCGCAGTCCCAAAGCTGAAGCCTTCCAAGGTGAAAGTGACACCACTCTGTCAGTGGAGAGAGTGCTCTGTCTACACTGCTTGTGGTTTTATTGTTAGCCCTTTCCTTGCAAGAATCCCAAAATTCACCAAAATACATTCAAGTAAAGCAGGTATTTGTTGGTGTTTGCCACTACTGTTTCTAGGGGAAAGGGGTCTTTTGGCGGGCTATAAGGGCCAGTGAACTCTCACTCTACAGTCCTGGTAACGTTGTACCACATCTACTGCATTTGAGTTTCTGATCCATTTTGACAACGTCTTACATATTCCTGTCTAAAAGGTCAAACCTGCTTCTTGCCCGCAGTAACTGACAAATGAAAATATCAGTGTCTTAGAAAAATGACATCCATAATAGGTTAATCTCATCTTTATCAACTGAACTTGATAGGATGCTCTTGAAAAGTGATTGGGGATATTCACCATGAGCATTTCTGAGTCTGTGAAAAGCTCAACTTAAGCTTCCATTATAACAGACTGTAAAACCGATCAATGTGATATCTGAAAAATATTGGTGGATCAAGGCAGATGCCAAGTTTTCACAGTCACTTAGGATTACTCTATCAATGAACTTGACTGCTTAACTGAATCTGCAAAGGTGCCCTCCAGAACAGAACAGCTTTTAAACGACCTTAATGTTAAAAGAGGTCACAAAAAAGTACATCGTATTTTTCTAATCTGTGTTTCTGGATCTGAATAATAGACAAAGGAATTTTAAAATATCTTGGAGGAAAAAGCCCTGAACAAACTCAGTGTATTTCATGTATGCCCATAGTGGCATTGCAGGTTTAGCTGGTGTGTTCAATATAGTAAAATTAATATTTTTATTTATTTATTTATCTACCTATCTATCTATTTATTTATTTAATAAGTAAAATTAAAATCTAATACAAAGATTGAGAATGAGGGTGATTGGGATAAGGAACAGGAAAAATGAATGGCCCACAACTCTTGACGAGGAACATCTCTAGGAACAATGGTTCGCTAATTCCCACATTTCAAGATCTAAGGGTGTCCAGATGAAATCACCATGTGACAGGTTGAAAAACGAGAGGCACTTCACCCGCTGAACATAGCACCACAGGCTGCTGCTGATGCAGGAAGCTCGCGTGAATCCAAAGAGCAATCAATCAGACATTCATGGGAAGAAAAAAAAGTAATTGATACTTACTAAACAGAAATCTCTGCTAAGACTCAGCAAATTACCAATAAAAACAGGACGGTAGCCTGGGAGAGGCCAGGCCAGTCCTCACAATAAGGTGGTTGTAGCCTGAAACTCTCCAGACATCTCGTGTGGGCAACTGCCAGAGACTTGTTACTCGGCTAGGCAGACCCAACGATGTGGCTACGTGTTTTCCTTGCTTCTTGTGGCTGCATTTTACTGCTCTGGTTTAGGACGGTACATCACATCAGGTTAATTACAGCTTTTGTGCGGGAAAAGACGTTCATTTTATGCTGAGTAGGAAATAGTCCATCTGCTGGGAAAAAAATAATCGCCATTTACATAAACGTTCTTAAAAGGTACTTTCCCTCCAGTATGTCTGTATGTCTGGGCTCCTCAATAACCAAACAAGTTTGGGAATGTAGACTCATAGAATCACAGAATCATTTCATTTGGAAAAGACCCTTAAGGTGATCAGGTCCAACCGTTAAATATGCTTACCCTTGTCCATGAGCAGAAGGCAACTTAAATCAAGTTTTGAGGCTTTGAAATAAGCTGATAAAACACCTCCATCCCTTATTGTATCCCAACTTGCCGTTTCTTTTCCACTTTTTGTCAGGATCCAAGTTGGGAACGCAGAGCATCTCTGCAGGATTTGTTCCTATGAGTGGGAGCAAGATTGGGAAGGGTCAAATCCAAATCAAAAGGGATTTCTCTCAAAATTTAACACGCTTTTAAAGGTCCTAGAAATAACAGTGCTTCACAGCTGCATCTACCTTTGATATAATCTTGCCCTGATTCAGAAGAATGACTAAGCATGTGTTCAGTTTGAAACACGCCCATGTTTTTCCAGCCAAGAGGGAAAAAAAAAAAAGCATCGCAAAACACTGAAGCAAATGCCTGCCCGTGCAATGGTACCTTTCACCAACACCTATATTGGGTATGTATGTCTGCATGGTTCTGCAGGATTCATCCTAAAAGGAGCCTCAAAATGCCAAATGATATTTTTATATCTAATCGGGTTTGGGCTAACCACAAAGATAATACGGTGTTGGGTCCTGTGAGTGCCGTGCACTCTAGGCAGCTCAAAGTTCAGGCCAGCTCAGGAGTGATGTAACATGTCAACCTGTCTAGAATAGATTTGCTTTGAAAGCTGCAAAAGAAAATGCAGAATTAAAAATAAATAAATAAATTAAAGTAATCTAACTATGTAAAGGATAAATCTAAAACTGATATATGGAAAAAATTAACTGCACCACTTCATAAATAATATTAAAGAAAACAAACAGCATATTGAAATTATTCTTTACGAATGCAGTTCAAAAAGAGTTACTGTCAGAGCTGTACCCTTCTGCTGCAAAAAGCAGTCATTGTAGATGCTGTAAAAATGCTGAATACAATTTATAGATTCACTTTTATTATGTTAAGATGACACTAACATGGTACCATGATTATTAATTATAACAGTGTAAAAACCATCTGTGACTTGGCTTCTTTTTATTGATAGAAAAGATGTGCTGAAGGCTGTAGTAACGTATGGATAGTTTCATTCACCACTATATTACTCCAATTTTCAACTGATGTAACACAATATTACAGCAGCATGAATATGAAGTGCCACAGCGGGGAGTCAGTCCTCCGGTCTGCATTATTCCAGAACAATAAGCAGACGACATATGGGTAATAGCATTATGTTCTCTAGGAGTGCTGGTAAAATGTAAAATAAGAAATAGCATCTTCTAAGCAATTGCACAAAGTTTAATTTAAAAGGTGTGATCTTACAGCTGTCCAGCAGATGCCCACCAAGTAATAGAAAGGCAAATGGTGGTAGTCCAAGTCACCCTCCCAGTAACTGGGCGGTATTGACAGTCTAAAGTGAATTCCTGTCCTTGTCTAAGTCAATTGCAAATTGGATGTGAGTGTTGATTTGGATGGGGGAATGAATTCATCCTCCAACTACTCTTCTGTGCAGACTATCACAATTACTCATAGTCTGCATTTCACCTTGCTTAGAGAAGTGCCGAAGCTAAAACCTTGAGGAGCAGACCTTTATCTGGCTATTTAAATAAGTTTAATAATCTCCTCCTGTAATTTTTTTTGGAAGGAATCCTAACTGACTTTGGTTTTACAGAACCAGACTTAATCCAAAATATGTCTCTTCAGGCCACTTTCAGTTCTTGCGTAGCTCATAAAACATTTTTTAATTATTATTATTTTATTTTTAATCTTCTCCTTGCTGGTAAAAAAATGAAAGATTGAGAGATACTGTGAGAGGAGCGCAGTGAAGGCCAATTGTGAAGTTCTTTGCTATCACCTTGGAAATAACAAGGGAGAATATTGCCCAACAGATAGAAGATTGAACTGAAGAAGACGCCTTGTGAGGAATGTATAAGGAATTATTACATTTAGAAGCCAAGGGAGTATTGAGGATGTAACAGAGATTCACTATAGACATTTTCCCCAAACATAGGAAGGAGCATTTTCTAATACTACTAGAGATTATTAGTATTGCTATTATATTACTGCTGTTATCATTATAACTTTCACCCCAAGCCTCAAGTCAGCAACAACAACAATTTCTACAAGGTTATCGGGATTGCTGAACATTTCCTTTTCTGCTCAGTGATGCTCAACAGTCTTATTTCTGGTCAAAATAATGTTAGTGGGAACTATGAAGCATAAAAATAATGAGACCAATTTTCATAAAGCGATCTTTCCCTTGTGAATGCAATGTGCAATCACAGCAGAGCAGTGGCAGCATCTCACCGTTTGTGCTTCCAAAGCAAAAAGTGTAAATGGTGCTGAACAACACCCTGGTTGAGTCTGCATCCAGTTCAGGTCATCCTTGTTCAGGAAAGAGGAATTCAAACAAAAATACTTGCAGAGAAGGGCTGCTAGGATTTTAGGTAGAAAGGAAAGTCTATGATTTGGAAAGACACTCGGTTAAGTTTGGTAGAGGCAGTCTGAAAAAGGATATACATCCTTTTAAATACATACATGGTAGGAAGAAGTATGCAAGGTAAAAGGCAAGCTGGCAAATGAAATACAATTTGGGGAGAAAATCAGAAAAGCAGTTTGCTAATGTCTCAAGGCTAGTCTTCTAGTTTCTGCAATGATGGCAAATATTTTAACCTGGATCTTGTGGAGTTCCTGGTGAGTCCAGCTTGACACTGGTGGTACCGTGGTGCTGCAGACTGGCTTTGGTCACCCAGAAGCTGCTACACATTTCTGTACACTCTAAAATACAACTGTCAGTAAAGGTTGTGTAGCCCCACACGTATATGCTCAGGTATGTGTCCATGGTTGACTTTTGGTCCAGTTCCAAAGGAAGCCTGGGATGTGGTCCCATCCAAATGCCTTTTTTTATTTCTATTGGCAATTTCAGCACAGTACAGCTCTGAAAGATTTTTTTACATTTTTTTTTATATGAACCAGTCTCTTCCTTTCTTTCAGGGACCTAAATGAGCCTCAGTTTTTAGCAAGAAAGGGGATTACAACAAACTGTGTTCTTTCTCCCCTTATTGGATTCCCATCTGTAGAAAGAATTAAGCGATGAGGTGAAATAATTGTTGAAAATTACTGAAAATGAATCTTGATCACAACCTCAAAACTAAGAATCATGATCATTGTATTTGCATTCTTATGAATGTACATGAAGTTATTGTTGTGTACCAGAGTATATATTTGTGTATTAACTTTATCAAATTTAAGCGTTTGTGATATCTCAGTGAGCATGAAATGTAGTTACTTGGTTGCACCTGTTCATAATAATTGGATTCAATATTCATGAATGATTTTCCAGTAACCATGTGCATGAACAGTGATCATTAAGACAGGCTTCCAGCTCCCCAAATGTTGTACTGCAAGCGATCTGTGAGCTCTGTGGAAACAAAGGTTTATAGAATATCAGCTGACACGTGGCAATGTATGCACAGGTGACTGCTGCTCTTGGCCAGGGTACGAAATGCCTGCTTGTTTACAGATGGGAATTCACCTTCATGTAGCAATTAGGCATGATGGTAAATGGAAAGGGATGCTATCTGAAGTTAAAAAAAAAAAAGATCATGCCGAAACTAACAACTGTTAAGCGAGCTGAACCAGAAGCAGCCTGGAAAAGGCAGAGGATGAAAATATTGAAAGTTAAATGTGCCAAGACTGGCAAAAGTTGAAAAGCAAAAATCCAAGCAAGCAGAAGAAAACACAAACTGTGAAGATAAAAAGATTATTTAATTTACCTCGTGGTAATGAAATAGACATCTTGTCTTCCAAGAGGCTTTTGTTTATCCCTGAGCTTATCTGTCCTCATCCTGGAATATTTGAAAGGTCACGGGCCAAACCAGAATACCGTTTGAGCTGATAGCGGTAGCACCTCAGGCTGGATGAAGTAATGGGATAAAGCTAGGGACAGTGTCCACACGGCTCTCTCCGGAGGGGCCACAGGGTGTGATGTGGTGGCCAGGGTCCCTGTGGTTCATACAGCCTGTTGGTGTCAGATTAGAAGTCTTAAATCTCATGTTCGTTCTTGTTAGTTCAGGTTATTACAACCCCTATACTTTCTGAAATGCTGTCCAAACAGTGTTTCTATTCTCAGATTGTCTAGTTCATCTTTTCCTGATAACTGTAATGGTTCAGATGTAAGTAATTACTGAAAAATGGAGATATGCTGCCTAATAAACCCAGCACCCAGGCTGGAAGATCACGTACTGTAAAATTTGCATTGCTCTAAACACAGCCCAGTTATCAACACTGTGGATGTAAAATAGTAAACATTAAAGCTTGTGTGAAAGGTTTGGTTTATTCCTCCATGCAGTAGCTATAGCTACGGAGTCATGCAAGGGTGGACTCCAGCGTGGCCTTCCCCCACTGTAATTGCAATCTGTAAGAATTAGAGTCTTTCATTGACTTCAGCAGGCTCTGAGCGGGTGCTCAGCTGGCTTGTGTTATGTATTCAGGGAAGTCTTCAGTCCTAAAGGTACATCACGGTGCTGCTGGCTAATTAGAAATCGGTACACCTGAGTCACAGCAAGGCTAAAACTGAATATCCAGGGCAGTATCCAGTGGCTTTTCCTAGAAATGTGACAGTCACGGGATTGCTGTGCGTAAAGCAAGTGCACCTTCCCATGAGTGAGGGTACCCATTCGCAGCCGCTGCAGCGGGCCCCACAGCTGGCAGGTTCTGCATCATCGATGCCTAAATATCAGGATGAAAACTGGTTCTTTTCTCCTCTCTTTCCAGCTCTACTTAGGCTAGCATCTTTCTATTTGGGATTTCCCGGACAGAATTATGCATCTACTGCACCAGCTAACACATGGGCAGGGAGCCCAGTGTTTATAAGATATATTGGATTTACTGCAAACAAACAGATGATGTCCAGTAAGGCCAGTATTTCTGGAAGAATATACAAACTTTTTGCAACTGATTTGTACGGGCAAGGCAACTAAGTCACGCATTTCTGGACTGAGCAGAGCTTGTAGAGCTCCTGTGGTTTCTCCTAGTAACATGCAAAGACTCATTGCAGATAACATTTCCTATTAAAAAAAAAAAAAAAAAAAAAGAAGAAATTAAATGAGATGCATCCAAATTTAGAATAGCCCTTTCTAGGCCAATAGCATATCGTGCAATTATGAAATCTTATAGCTTTTGCCTTGCACATGTGGAATGATGATCTGAACATGTCTAAACTGTTCCAGCAACCTTTACATGTCCTCTGAGTCACATCTGGTCTGACATCATATGGTACAGGGAATAGGCAACTCCCAATGAGGTGCACAGTTTGAAAGATCATATGAACAGCTGGGGTTTGGCTCACCTCTGCTTTACTCTAAGTTCCCCTTGCTGTAATTCCACTCAAAAGAAGCAGACATATCAGGAAGATCTAAAATGACACATGGGTTGATCCAAGCAAAAAGTAGGAATAAGACACCTTAACCCCCATGGACTGCTATTTCCTCGTGTGCTAAGAAAGGGCAAGGAAAGCTTAAGTGGTCACTTCTGTTTTGGTGACATTTGACAACAATATGTATTTTCTAGAGGTGGAGACTTGAAAAAGAACAGCTTCATTTTTTAGATCTGATAAAGACCAAAGCAACTGGCAGTCAGTTCCTTGGATAGCCAATCTGCGAGTGTAAGCCTGCACACTGGGGAAATTCAGGGGCTTTTACAGCTTCTGAGGATGGTTGAGAGCAACCCTGCTGGGATTACACAAGACATCTAATGCAATGGTTATCAGTTACTTATGGATGGAGGAAGCTTTAGAAATGGAAATAATATTTAATGAGCGATTGATTTTTACACTGGCAAAGAGGCTGTTGTTGTTCTGTTTTGGTTTTTTTTTTCTCATTTCCCTGCTTTAACGTGACTTCCCTAGCAAAAGCAGTCAGACTCCATAGGAATGAACATCACAGAAAGCAGACTAAACTTATGCTACATAGGTAACTACAAAAAACTTTGAATTTATGCAAAAAAAGAAGAGAAAAAGTTATCAAGATGAATATCCAAGTTTGGCATTTTATGTAAGTGCCTATATAGTGGCTCATGCCAAACGTGGTGGGGTTTTTTTGTCCCTCATTAGGTATATTTTTGGCTTACAAAAACAGAGGTACCAACAAAATAAATTTTCTTAAAGAACACAGCTATTTATTGATCCTGAATTCTGAAAACTCATGAGTTTTGGAGCTGCAAGTAACCTCTGATTCAGTATTCATCATTTTGAAAGCTACTCATGAATTGTATCATCTTGTTTCACAGCTTCAGCTCCCAAAAGTATGAACTTTAGATCGTACTATTTATGGCAGAAAGTACAGAGTACAATTTGTTTTGCCATTATCTATTTCATAAAAATGTGTCCCATGCTAATGTCATGAGAAAAGATGACAGCAGTCTTCAGTGCAAAAAGCAGAACAGGTTAGATTTAGGTTATGGTAATGAGATTAGAGTGAGACGAAACACAAGATAATATAAGCAGGAGACCACGTGGATAAATACAGGGATTTCTGTAATGGAAAGCTAAATATGCAAAGATCGGGCATCGTCTTTAATTTATCACTTTCATCTCTCTCTGCTTTTGATATCTAGTTAGTAGCATAATGTTGGCCTGGAGTTTTAAGGGAGAAAATGTCAGCAGGCACTATTAATCTTATTTATATAGAATTGTATAAAAAAAGTAAAGGAAAACAACATTGTTTATCTTTGTTTTGAAGCTTGCAGATATTGTGGTTATTTTGCATAATGCATATTGGTGTCAGTTGCTGTGGGTTTTTTTAAACCTAAAATGAATATTAAATGCTTACAGCCAGTGTCTTAATGACAGTTAAGGAATACAAAGCAAGTTCTCCACCTCGCCAACAGCAGCACCGGCTGCCCGTGTGCCTGCGCATCACCCAGGCCGTGCCAGCTCCGCTGGGGCACTCGCAGCTTTCTCCTCCTCTTCACAAAGCCTGCTGTGCTTCAGAAGAAAGGGGCCACCAGATGAATTTCATAGAATCAGAAAATGGTTTGGGTTGGCATGGACGTTTAAGGGTCATCCAGCCCACCCCCCCTGCAGCAATCAGGGACATCTTCCACTAGACCGGGTTGCTCAGAGCCCCGTCCATCCTGGCCTTGAATGTTTCCAGGGATGGGGCATCGCCCACTGCTCTGGGCAACCTCTGCCCGTGTTTCACCACCCTCATTGTAAAAAATTTCTTCCTCACGTCTAGTCTGAAGCTACACTCCTTTAGTTTTAAACCATTTCACATGTGAACTCTAGCCTGCAACGTGGAGCTTTGGGAGCTTTGTCCCCTTGCCAGGGGACAAGGGAAGAGAAACCGATTCTGCAGTGTGTAGTTGAGCACAGAGGTGTCAAGACCCATGGCTGAGCCCCTCCAGTCACATCGGCTTCCCTGCAGGCTCTTCTGCTCTGTCTGCCTCGACAGCCCACCCACATTTCTGCTGTTACTGCTCGGTTTTCCATTTTGAACTAAAGGATCTCTTGGACAACTTGCAGAAGGTGAGGCTAGGAGGGTTGGAACACCCTTTAATGCCGAGAGAAGGTGGTTTTTCAGCCTCCACACACTTGGGGCTTATCCACCCCCATCGTGCACCTGCTCTTCAGCAGAAATCACAGGTGTTACGGGTGGTGCTGGCAGGGGCTCTGTACATGTCGAGTGGTATCAGCTGGGAGAGCAATGAGGGGAGTCAAAAGAAGGAGGCACTGACCTGGAATCTAAGCCCTGGGGATCTGGTTGGAGATCCCCTATGGGAATGCTGTATTTCCATCCCACATTTCTCAGTCAGAGGCACAAGCATCCTATCGGTCTGTGACAGGAAACGAAAGTTTTCCAGATACATTAACCCATCCTCACAGGACATGGGCTCTCCCACACCAGGGGGATTGGGTCGGGCACTTTGGGAAGAGGTGGCTTTATTGTGCGCGTGCTGTACAGGCACCCTCTGCACTGGCTTGGAAACGGCTGTATGGACAGGCACCTGGAACCTTGCAAGGGCCTAAAAACATCCCCCAGTTCTCCATGGCTGAGAAACGAAGTCATGCCCACCAACTTTTGCCCATAGATCAGAAGTCAGGAGCTGCTGCGGCCACCCCCCACCAGCCCCCCTCACTGACGGTATCCAGCCAAACAAACCTCGAATGAGCCTATTGCTTATATCTGAGATAACACACCGTGCCACCACACAAACTTACCGTCTGGTAAGGCCAGGCTCTGCCGAGGTCCTTTTTCCTACATGTATTTTGTTGTCTGCGTTGGCTGGAAGCAGCTCTTTGTCAAAGAAATATTAAGGAAACCACAAGTGGTCCTTGTGATTGCATTCAGTGCCGTTGTACGAGCGGTGTGAGAGACAATACGACGCGGTCAGCCGCCTTTCCAACAATTTCCAGTCAACGGAAGACTGTGTTTCGTATTTCTCAACTGTACTTCAGCAGTGGCCAGCCTGCTTGTAGATTTCTGCTTTGAAAAGGGTGCTGACATTTTCTGTTGAAAATGGAGCTATTGCACTCTTTTATTTTGACGGAAAAAAATCCTGGGGTGTTTTTTTTGTAGCTATGTAAACCTTGTTTACATGAAAAACAGCTCCACATCTTTTGGTGGTGTTTTTTTTTCTTTTTTTTTTCTTCTTTTTTTCCCCACAGTAATGCTCTAAGCAGGAGGGGAAAATGCTCTGCACATCTCCTGTGAAATACCAAATAACTCTTTCCCATTGTTTGTTTCAATTTCTAAGGATTTTGCTAAAAACACTGAAAATCAAAATTCTTTTTCATTATTGATAGAGGGTATATTTTTAGCTAGAGGCGGCTAGCAGGATTTGTAAGTCATATTAATTTTGACATTCTTTCAGGATTTTTAAACTACTTTTGAATTTTCTCATCTGCGGACACTGAGATAAATTAAATGCAACCCTTCCACTGTCTCATACAGAAATTCAAATGCTGATTTCAACCAGTAAACATCTGATCTTTTTAGGTGTTGAAGATAACAGCCCCTCTTAAAACTGTTCCATCTGAGTTATTTTGAACTTTTTCTCTGGCACCTCATCTCACACTGGCTCACATAAGTCTCGCACTTCTCGATGTATTGGAAACAATAAATTCAATGTGACTTTGTGAGAAAAATTGATAGACTGATTATAGCGTGCCAGCTCAAAATTCAGAAATGAAACAACCAGTTTTCATCACACTGCTGCTTGCTTAAGGGAGAAATTCACACATAGGAAAACTTTAGATATCATAATGTACATAATGTAACTTTAAATATTCTCTTTCATGCTTTCTTAGTAATATATGCTAACACAGTAATGTTTACATTAAGGATGGGCTTGAGCTACAAACAACAGATTCAGATTTTGCTTTCATCTAGAAACTTGCAAAATTTTGAGAAGATGAACTTATATCACAGTCCCAGGCAGCATATGTGGTGGGGGAAAAAAAAAAATCCTGTTGAGGAAAGAAAATGTAGTTATTCTATACCCTTTGGTGGGTGCAATTCTGGACTAACAGACATAAGCAGTGAAACTGTGGGAATTATAATTTATTTTATCACTTTTAAATAATGTTTCTCAGTATTATTGCATAGTTCTGCTTATACAAAGACTGTAAGTTCATCTGAATGTCTCTTTAGCTTTCTACACATGCTGAATATTTTGAAGAATTTAAGATGAAATGAAATGTAGTTTGCTAGCACTTGGCAGACCCTTAAGCTGGAAAAAACACAGAAAGAGCAGCCTGGTTAGCTCAAGCAGAAATTGCCCTAACGGGAAGACATCTGATTTTTCAAGGTTTTAAAAGCATCTGTCTCGGTGGATACCTCCCAGACAGACTCACTGCATGTGCCACGGGACAGCTCAGAGGAGCAGAGTGATCTGAAAAACCACTAAATTGGAGAAAAGATGAAAAAAATAGGAGTGGGTGATTTTTCTCTTGTGGGGGATGGCAATCATGAGTTACACAGGTTGCATTAATGCCAAGTTTTCCTTCAAACGTATACATAAATAGAAAATACGCATTTCATGTTCACATGAAGAAAAACACATTTTTAGGGGATGAAAACTGGTAGAAGAGACTGCCTGAAAGTTAGAGGCAATTAAGGAAAACAGGGAAGCCTTACCGAATTTCTTTAGCTGCAGCAAGATTTGCTGCAATACCAGCAAGGGAGGAAAACTACAGCTCCTTCTTGCCCGTAGGGACTATCAGGAGCACCGCTGAAAGCTTGCCCTTTGCTGGGCACAGGGATAAGTGTGTGGCATTCAGGGGGAAGAAACCTGCAGGGAAATGGGGTTCTCCATCCCCCCAGCTACGTGGGGTGACACAGAGATTCTGGAATCTGTGCGCTGCAGCGGGAAAAGGCAGCAAGACAGGTACTCTTGTGGGTGTTTGAGTCTTACCCGACCGCTATCTCTGATAACCCCCACGCAGAGCAGCACTGACGGCACGTGTAGGGTCTGGCTGTGAAGCCTGCACTGGGTGCACATCTGTATTTACTGGTGTCTGGCTCTTGCCCCATTTGTACACGTTGTACGGAACAAGCGTTGTGCCTCTTTCGTGCCTTTTTGCCTCTTTTGAAAGCCAGCCACAGACGATGCCAGTCAGGGCTGAGCAGTGTACCTTTGAAAATTTCCATGTCAAATACTGAAAAGTGTTTTAATACTTTTGTGCTCATCTGCAAACCGATGTGTGGAACGGTGTGGCAAACATATACGATCAAACGACCCTTCCCATGTGCATATGGGATGCCTACGCCACTGAGTTTGGATCAGATACTATATAGCTGTGTGAGGCTAAGCGTAGTCGCCAGGCCCTTGCAGAGCAGGTCTGTTAAATAAAAAACCACAAATATACGACGAGTGATTTAAAAGTTGTTTTTCATTTTTTTTTCTTCTTAAGGAAACATGGATCATTTGCATTCAGGAAGTTTCTGATGTGTCACACCTCATCAGAGCATTGCATAATTTATCTACAGCTGCTTGGTTTCCAAACGTGACACAATGCAACCTAAGGTCTGTAGGATGAGCATCCCTCCTGAAATGGGGCATTATGCATTCATTAATATCTTCAGTAACATACATGGTGTATACGGTGTATATGCAAAACTGTGTGGTGAGCTTTCAGTGTTTCTGCAATGGCAGTGGATAAAGACACAGTGCCTGCAATTTTGGTTGTATCCTGCACAGCTGACTTAACAGGTAGCCTTAAATGTGCCGTTGCCACATAAAATACCGCTATCAGCAACGCCCTCGGCTTTTTTTCATAATTAAAATAACAATAATAGTCTAACATATGGAAGCATGCCGAGTTTGTTTGTAGGGAAGATTTTCAAACATTGCTGAAAAAAATACACTTTAAAAAATATCCCTGTGTGATTGAAAAGGCACACGCATATTCTGTGGGAACACTACTCTGAAAACATGCACATGTATCTTTTCAACTCTTAAAGGAGATAAAATAGCCAGCATTCTCTAGTGTCTACTTGCCAATATTTAATACAGGTGGTAGTGCCCATTCTTCTTCCCTTATTAAACGCTGTCCTTAAACTCAATCTGAATTATTGGTGTACACTCCAAAACAGGATGAATGCAGTACTCCTGAGAGTGATGGATGACTTTGGTGCCTCAGTTCTGGGTGTCTAGCATGGCACTTAGGCAGAAAGATCTGGCTTCCCATTCATTGTAAATATTTTTATTTATATATATAAATATATATATATAATATTTTTATATATATATATAATATATTAAACTTTGTAAATATTTTGCAGATATCTGTGGCTTAATTTCCTCAAATATATGCCAAATAACTACTACCTTTTTAAAAAAAAAAACCATAATGTATAATAAAGTTAACAACATAGCCACCAACCCCTCCTCCTACTTTATTTTTCCCCTTTTAAGTTACGTTAAGCATGTGATCTTTCAGTCTCACTATCACAGCGACATAAGGATCTGCTTTGGCTGTTCGCTTTGTGGCTGTTATATTTAATGTGTTTAGAATGACCTTCTACCTCCATTAAATTACATGTGATCTAGTTTCTCAGCAGGGCTATTTATGATAGTTTGTCTGAGATTTTATGTATTGCTTTTCATTGTCCATCTCAGAAATTGTCTTACTTGCACTGAATAAAAAGTGACAAGAAGTGATGGAGTACGCTGTGGGACACGCTTTGGAGATTCTTGATTTCACTAACGTTAGTTTATGAGCCGCAGGATCTCTCAGGATGGATAACTGCATTACAGCGGGGTCAGTCCCACCCCGAGGGATACTTATGGGGAGGAGGGGACAGCCCCCACGCTGTCCCCTACCTACGCTTGCCCCCCTTGCCCGGCAGGGCAACTCCTCGCCGCCCAGCTGAGCTGGCTTGAAGGCTCCTCCAAAGAGGAGCTCATGTACAACCCTGGCTCTGCTGATTGCTAGTGGGCTACCTGTAGGCAGGGCACCAGTCCCATAATGTGTTGTGGGTTTTGTGTTTGTTTGGGTTTTTTTAAAAAACTTGTGTTTGGACACTGTCTGTCATTAAAAAAAATGAAACCACCCCCACCCATCTTCACTTGCCTTAATTCCCAAGGAAGACAACACTGTCGGATTGAGAAGACAGAGGCTAGAAACAGAAAAGGTTATTGGGAACAGCCTGTTTTCACATTTTAGTAGTATCTTGAATGAAACTGCTGACTTTCTCTGCTTCACCACGGTTGGGTCGTGTTTTCCTATGAATGATAGCTCTTTGCATTATGTTCAGTAGGGACCATTTGTAGAGCACATGTGAAAAAGGGTAAGTGGCATTTTCCCTCTTGCTGTGCCAGCTTTAGTTCTTGTTCTCAGCAAACTGAGCGAGCCCAGATAAGATGCCTCTGTATAAACAGACGAAGTATGCACTGAGGCTCAGGGGGGATGTTCTCGCTCTCTACAACTGCCTGACAGGAGGCTGTAGCAAGGCGAGTGTTCGTCTCTTCTCCCAAGTAACAAGTGATAGGATGAAAGGAAACACCCTCAGGTTGTACCAGGGAGGTTTAGGTTGGATATTAGGGAAAATGTCTTCACTGAAAGTCTTGTCCAGTATTGGAACAGGCTGCCCAGGGAGGTGGTGGAGTCACCATCCCTGGAGGTATTTAAAAGGTGCGTAGATGCGGCGCTTAGGGACATGGTTGAGTGGAGGGCTCAGCAGTGCTGGGTTAGCAGTTGGACTCGATGGTCTCAAAGGTCTTTTCCAGTCTAAATGATTCTATGATGTTTTTTCTCTGACTGTTTCATAAATTAAAATGTGTGGTATGAACATAAATTAAGGGTTGCTTGTAAATACAAAAACCTGAAGCCACATCCATAATAGATTTCAAACATGGAGAACGTATCACTATTGTTATTTGCGTTCTATGTGATAACTGGCAAATCCATAACTACAGAATTAAAAATAAACAGATCAGACAGTCTGAATACTGCAGTCTCAGAGATACAGTAGGTAGGAAGAGAAAAAAACCGTATCAGTCTTTGCAGACAGTTTTACGATTCTATGAGGCTGCATTAAGTAAGCCTTGTTACTGCTCTCCATTGCTCTTCAATGGGACCACGCAAGACAAAAGCAAACCTCAGTCAAAGGGTGAAAGTACTAAATAAATAAGTGCAGACCCACTTTTTCTGCTTCAGGGCAGAGTTTGTAATAAATTGAATCAATAAGGGTTTTCATTGTTTTGGGAACAGTTGGCTGTAGGGTGTGTAAGAGCTCTGATTTCTGTGTTAATTTAGTTGTCTTCGGAGATCAGAAAGACTGAAGGAATAAGTGTTTGAAGATTACTGTGTCTGTCCCATTTCTAGCCACTAAGATAGGGTTTTTTAATCTTAATACTTTCATTTATGACAAATGGTGCAGCAGAAAACATCTTTTTACCTACATGTTTATCAGTTTTTTAAGCAATTGAGTCTGATATTTAATTTTGGTCTTTGCCCCTACCAGAATAGGAGAAAAAACAGAGAATTTGTTTCTTTAGGGTACTTTGGGAACATCCTAACACACTAGCACAACCAGCACAGGTAAATCCAAAAGTAAGTCTGAGGCTCATCTCATTTTTCAAGAATCAATGAAAAATGTGTGTGTGTGTCACTTGTTTCCTGCTGTTCTACCATAAGCTTGCTTTTATGATTTTTATCTCCTGTGAAAGCAAAACTGGGTATGTCCAGAAAATAAATGCAATACAGCAGAAGGAATATTCAAAAGGTTGTGAAGTGAATCAAATCTGGAACACTGGGTGTTCAATTATATAGAATTAACATAAACATGAATAACAGTTTACCTATTTTTTATGCCAGGTTAGCTTTTCTGTAGGAAGGAGAAAGTATTCTCTGGTGCTTGAAATGCAAATGTTTCAAATGTACATCTATGCATATTCCCTGTTAGCTATGATTAAGGTCAGGGGTTCTAATTTTTGCCAGGAATGACTATGCAGTCAACATTTGTTTTATTTCTGAAACAGCTAGATGCAGTTATGAAGAAATGTCTCTTCTCCTTCCCATTCGAAGCCAAAACGTTCTCGCTTTGCCATTGAAAATTTTGATTCAGTACAGAAACGGAGTTAAATTAGAGCCTAAGTGGTGTCCAACCCACACCTAGAAGATCTACACACATGCTTTATAATTGTACAAGGAAAGGGAGAGGGTATTTGCATCTCAAATGTAAGAGATCCTTAGGTAGCTTTTTATTGGTGTTGTCACCCCAATAGACACAAATGATCTGAGTAGGTTTAATGTTAACAATATCTCTGAATATCCCGCTGGACGTCCACATTAAAATATTTTCCCTTTAGAGCAATCTGGCCCTTTACCAACCTCCCAATGGCCATGGAAATAAACTGCAGTGCAAATTATGCTAAAAAAATCAAAGGGTGAGAGTGAAATTCCTATCTGCAGAATTCATAATTTGTGCTTGTGGCCATCTGGCGTTGCTCTCCCGTGGGATAGTGACCTTCCTCCCTTCTCTCTCCGTTGGTATTTCACTCACCTATCTCTTTGGTTGCCACACTGGCATATGAATGCTGCCTTTTATTTTTTAACATCTTTTTTTCTTCCTTTCTTTCTCTCTGTATGGAAGCGTATGCCTTCTTTTGGAATAGAAATTTCCGTAACGGCAGCTCTACTAATCAAAATACAACACAGTCTCGTTTACTAAACACTCAGTGTGGGCAAGTACCTTCAGCTCCAAGGAGTGGCACGGGCTAAAGAAGGAAACAGAGGCATCCTCAGAGGCATCTTCAAGCACCTTCATCCAATATACTGGCAGCACCAACCCCAGCTGGAGAGCCACAGATGTGACGCATGTAGCGTGTATGTCTTTCCATCTCACTGAGCCATACATCACAGCTAACTGACCTGCTCAAATTACTCACCGAAAACTAAACTACCTTGCCCCCTCCTAAATAACTTTGAATGGAAAAAGTCTACCTGACTGCCTTCTAAAGGTCACCGTAAGAAAAGGAGAGTTGGCTCCTTTTTTTTCTGCTTGTATTATTCAGCTTAAATGCTACATTTGTTCCAGTCCCTGCTGTGGAGAACAAGCATTTGGGCAGTTATGAAGCATGGAGTTATCAGTCCCTGTATCAAGAAAATATTACAAAAATGCTACTGTGAGCCGTAAGCATGAAGATTCGTATTGTGAAACCAATGTGACTAAATGCAGCCTTGCAAGCAGCAGGGCTATAAACGTCCTTGAGGAGGTATCTCACCACGGGTTCAGAAAGTCACACCTGTACAAACAGGCCTAGTACCCTCCACAGATCCTTACCAACATCAGCAAATTAACCACTACTTGCTATTTCATGCTTCCAGAAAGCGACTGTCCCCTCTGGCAGCTCCAGAAATCCAGCACACCCCTTCCCAGGTGCTATAGCTCCGTAAGCTGCTTTAACTTCTGCTGCTGCTTTCAGCTGACACTAAGCGAGGTATGTCCTTGTCCTGTGTCACGGAGTGGAAAGGAGCAAGCACCAATGAAGTTATTCAATCCCTCTTGATCCTATCCTTACCCGTTTTAAGTAGCTTACTGATATTCCTGTCGACGTTTCTCCGGAACCAGCACACTTTTTGTCCCCATTCTTCTTTCAGACCAGTCATCCATGCCTGTGTGAGATGGTGCAGGAACTGAATTGTTAACAGACAAATAATAAGCACAATAATACAGTAAACATACATCGTAAGCCAGGTGTCCAGGCAGTGGAAATCAGCACGGTTTTATTAAAGTTAATGGGATTTTTTACTCCTGAGAACTTGTTTACTCCAACTGGAAGTTATATCTTTGTCCAAATAACATAATTAATACAAGCATGCTGAAACTTCATACACTAAAACTCTACACATCCTCCACGTACAGGTCATAATCTTGTACAGACAAGATTATACCAAGTGAAATCCTGATCCTACTGAAGTCAGTAGAGTAGTTTCCATTCTCTGAAATTGTTATCTGCAATTCAATTTTTTTCACTGATAACTATGTGGCCATAGTGTAATATAAAGGCAAGACATTATAGGCGGCCTAAGTGGGATCACGCATTACATGACTGAAAATTCTGTACCATGAGTCAATCTCAAGGTATGTGTCTGGCAAACCTTTTCTCAAAATTTAGGGGCATTGCAGGAAAACTGACCTAATGGAGTCAACAGAAAAACTGTGGCTGGCTTTACTGGAGCTCAGTTTTGCCCCCTTTACTTTAACTCAATACTGCAGCTATAGTAGGAAAGGGTTAAAGTCTTCAGCTGAACTTCATTCTGATTTTAATTCATTAAAAGCTGAAATCCCCAAGCAAAACTCAGGACTTGCCATGAAGGTAGGAAACAGAGCCCGAAAATGTTTTGATGCTGCAAAGCCAACAGGGGTCCAATGACACTGTTCCAAGGGCAACAACGCCATCACACAGCCTTGGTGAAAAGGTATAAAGAGATAAACTTTGTGTCTTCATGTTCTCATTTATTCTACTCTGTTTGTTGACCCTTTGTGTCCTCCTGGACTTGAAGAGAAAACAATTAAAGGAACTTTAAAAAGAGCCCTGTAACTGTTACCGTGCAATTAATTTACTCGTGCTATGCTCCCAGGCATCTTCAGTATGAGAAAATATGTGTCCAGAAGAATAACCTGGTTTGATCTGAAAACAACACATACATAGTTAATCACAACGTTTCCACATGCAGCCAGTCTTCTTTCTAAACACTTGCTAAATCTTGACTAATTTAAACAGCAGTATATTCAGATCTGCCTATGCATTTTTATTTAAGTATATAAATTAAATCTGTCTATCTGTCTACCTAAATTCTTTAACAAAACCCATTGATTTGGGTTTTGCTGTGGTTAGAAGAACAAATGGGGAGTGTATGAAAATGCAAATGTGATTGTTAATGTTCATGTACATCAATGCAACATTTCAATGCACTTCAGTTTATGGAACACATTTACATGGACCTGTCATTAAGCATAGTCCTATGGGTCATGGACTTGGCTACTTTGCCTTTCAAAAATATGCCCGATAACTCAAGGTGCCCAGTTCTAGACAAGAAAGTTCCTGGACACCCCTGTATCCTTATAAGCAAATTAAAGCAAGCAGAGAGACTAACGAATCTGAGTGAAAAGGAAGCAGGTTGTCCTATAACATGCTATAATTTGATGCAATTATAATTAATTATAATTATAATTGTAATTATAATTGTGGTTTGATAGTGCAAAGTTGGAAGAGAGTTTAGTCATTCCGCCGAGGCTGGTGAAGTTAGTTAGGGTTTTTGTATCAATCTAATGTATTTCAGTATGGACAAGAATTAATAGAATTTTACTAAAAAGTTTTCAGAAGTATTGCTCCAAAAACTGGGGTCAAAAGTTTCTTCTAGGGACCCAGAAGACTAAATATTATCCTGTTGTATTCTTCTCAGTAAGTGTATATACAGCAAAGGTGTATAATCTCCCTGCAATGCGATACACCACAAAAAGAGCGAAAAAAGGGGAGATAAAAGATGTGTATTGTATCTTTCCCTTAACAAGTTCTAAGGAAAAAAATTGCAGGGACACAAAACAATTAAATGAATAAGACACTGGTTACTACCACTGGAGTTCAGTTTTACGTTTAATCAAAGTGCTAATTGAAATTACCTCGGTAGTTGCTGTGCAATCCTTTTTAGCAGATACTCCATGTTACAAAGCTGCTGCATATAAACTGGCACCAGTGCCAAAATCTGTGAAACCAAGGTGCAACACACAGCTACGGAAACAGAATGACTTCTGACCACAGGAGACAGAAGCTGGCTTATGAGTCAAGCAGTGCTTCTAGTTGTGCCTCTGTGGATATATTAATAGCCTCACATCATAGATATGTTCTGCGTTTTTCATTTTTGGTGAACAACTTTGCAGTATACCAGTTTAAACGGTATAACGTGTTTATCAATATGCAGCACAGCATTTAAATCTCTAGATTAAAAGAATTGACAAAAAATATTATATATCACGGAAGGCTAACTATATCGTGAAGTCATACAAATATGTCAAAATCAAACTAATTACAAAAGAAATGGGAAAACTGCCATTATTGTCAATACGCACCATAGAACATGAGAATACACGCATATACCTCTCCTCTGCCAGTATCTGAAGGTCAAATCCTGGAAGTGCTCCCAAGATGGATCCTTTGAGGATTTATAGAAGCACGCTGAAGCAAAATGCAAGCCAAAATATATTTGATGCAAAAGGAAAAAGGAAAGCAACTGAGATCGTTATTCAAGCAGAACTGCATCTAGTGTTTGTTTTAGATCTTAAATACTGGTAAAGCACCATTTCTGCAGCAGCCCTCTTTCTGCAGAGTTTGACATGTGGTATTTTGTGGCTGGCTGGCAACGATTCATTCCGGGTTTTGATTAAAACACTGTACAACATGCAAGGCAGTATAGAACTCATCCCAAGACTTCTGAGTTATCTCTCTTCTGCTAGAAGCTGACATTACACTGACAGTCATCTCATACTTGCTTTATACTTGCAGGTTTTCACAGTTTCTCATCTTAGGGACACAGTCCAGTGGAATGCATTTTTCACCCCCCTAGTTTATGTACTTAGTTGATTTGTGAAAGCATACCTTAGGATGTTTGATATCTTTTGGCTTTGTATTGCAGGCATAGTTTTTCTACCAGTATCAGCTCCTCTAAAGTCTGAGAGATTGACTTTTTCCCTCACTTGCTGACTTAATGTAGATTGCCTTTCTGCTACTCGCTTAGATGGCTTTTCTGCCGTTTCGGATAGAAGGGAATAAGAGGGAAAGGAGAGAAAGCAGAAAGAAACCCCCAAACTGCCGCTGTTTCCCATTCTAGGTACTTCTGTCTTGCAAAGAAAATAATTCCCAAAATGGAATTCTCGTTATGGGAATACCTGAAAACTGAGGCCGTATAAACTTCCCTGAACGAGAATTAGGAAGAAAGATTTTAATTTTAATACAATTTTAGAATTGAGACATAGGCTGAAATTATATGAACCACATTGTTTTGGACTTGCTGTGATGAATGAGCCTTGATTCATTACGTGACATGAAAAAAAATTAATTCAGCTATACCTCTTTATTTTACCCTTTAGCCAGTAAAGAAGTGCATGCTTCAAATTCTGGAAACACATCTTTTTTCCTTATTTTAAGGTCAACAAAGATATGCTGCAGTCTATGACTGTTCAGTAGAGGTTATTACATTAAATGAATGACACAAGTACACAGGCAGAGTGAAGAAAAGGGGGATCAAAGCATTTAATCTACAACTTGTCACCTTTTACAAATTGTCTTGAAAAAATGCTAATCACACTGGCTTGTAATTCACTTGTCTCTCAGTTTCTGCCCCATTAAACAGCATTATGTCCCTTAAAGTCTTAAGTCTTCCAGTTTCGTGTACTTTTCACTCTCTTTTTTTCCCCCCACCCCCTCTGCCTGTTATAATACCACTCTTCTTGCTCTATCATTCTCCCTGACAGACTCCTCTCCCTTTAGCTTTGGCAGAACACTGCTTTTTATTGTAGTTCCCATGATCTGTTTTGGTGCTCAGCGTGTCAGCTTGTTCCTGAAAAGACATATCTGCTTGAAAGCCAGGATCTCTGCTCGCTGAATTCCTAATGCAAATGATTTAAACTCCATTTATGTAGGGACTGGGAGCCAGATCTTTCCTCGCCCTTTTCCCTTTAATATGTATGAAGAAACACAGGTGCCCAGCTCCCAGAGATGCATCTTACCAAGCCAGAGAGCACAGTACCTCCATGAGACTCCATGCCCAGCTCTCGACTCCCGTTCGTAAGCTGAGATCTACACCCGGGCACCACCCTGCCTGGCAAACTGCCCAAGCAGGGCACGAGCCGCTGGGCACCGTCCTTGCCACCTTTTCAGTGGGGACGGGGACTCTCCCGGCAAGCTGGGTAACAGATGGAGGAACGACGGGATGCATTTAGTGGGCCAGACCTAATGGATTCTGCTGCTGTCTTGGGAATACAGCTGTCAGCCGGGGGAATAAGGGCATGTGTGTCCGCTTCTGTAGCAATTGCAGGGGTTGACAAAGTAAGGCAATGTGGAGGAGGGGGGGGAATGACATATGGGGAGATTTGCGGGGGGGTAGGGACCTCTGACAACTGATTCAATACGCAGACCCACCGTAAGGAAACACAGTTCCTTCACTCCACTTCTAACCGACTTGCATTGCTTTAGATGGGGGAACGGTTGATGTTAGAGAAAAACTAAAATAAGATACAAGGAAGAGACTATTCCTGTTAAACCATGGATTGAATCCTGTAGAGCGTGATTAGTATCGAAACATTTCTTCCTCTGATAAGTCTGAAAATATACAACACAAAAAGTGGCTGTTATTTACCTCTAAATGTGGTAAAACGTTTTAAATAAAGGGCAAAATCCTGTCCGCTCTTTTTATTGCGCTAGAAAAAACCCAGTGTGAACAGATAAAATGCTCAGGCACCAGATGAGAGCAGACAGAACCAATAAAATCAGAAATAAAGATGGTGTTTTATTGTGCTCTGGTGGATGGGTGAATTATACCCCTGAAACGTATTTCACCAACTCACTGTGTACAGGTTTGATGGGAAGTAACCCTTTCTGTAATTGGTGCCTGGTGCTTACTCAACGGTGCAAGGCAGTGTTAACCCCTGTAAAACTCTTCCAACGACCGTATAAAGACCAAGATTGAGGTCTCTAATAGTGCTGTAATGACTGTATAAAGAATTACGGCACCTTAACGACGATCCTAGGACAGACAGCATGCCATCAATAAAGCAAGCCACGTGCCAGCCTCTTCTGAGCGCAGATAAACGAGTGATGGAGGAAAAGGTCAAGAGTATTACGTAGAGTAAGAGATTTGCCGGGTGTAAGATCATTAGATCATTTAGACTCACCACCTGTGTAACACATGGTAAATAACCTCGCCACGTGGCCCTGGAATTCATCCAGGTATCCTGTGTTAAGTGTATGCATATCCAACGAGGCACCAAATCCTGATCTGAAGTCACTGAAAGACAGAAAATCTGACACTTCCTTTGGCATGGTGTTCCGGCGATAAAATATGTGCATTGTTGCCTCATCCTGAACTAATTTAGAAATTTTTGAGGATCCCTGTGTCTGTCTTTAGGTGGTTAAATGCTATAGGGAATATGCCAGAATGGCTTGACATGTTTAGACCTTATTAAAAAGGAGGAGCCGTGGGAATCAGGAATGCCAGTTATTAAAAAGAAGCACTAGGACTCACTTCAGAACTGATTTGTCCTTTGTGAGATCAGTCTTCAAGTGGTGACACATCATCCCTGGGAAGACATCCTGCCAAAAAAAGAGAGAAAAAGAAGAAAAGGGATTTTTTGGTACGGATACTTGAAGTCATATAAATATTTTAAGAATTGCATAATCACATATTCCTAAAGGGAGCGATAACAAGCGAGTAGGGAATGTTCTGGCTGAAGAAAAGAAAAGATCCTGCATTACAGACCATAGACTAACAGAATGGACTTAGCTCCTAAGTTCAGCTGCAACTTCAGCAGTTTAATTTGCTGAATAAAAGCTACTGTGCAGTAGAAAAGCAGATGTTGGTCCAGCAGAAATAGCTGTCTTGCAAGATGAATATAGCCGTGCTGAAATAGCCATGCATCATCCACAGTTTCTCTGGCTGCAGGGATGCTACCGGTTGGCAGCGCGTTGGATCAAGGACCACGCACAACGTCCCTGACAGATAGGGAGGACATTTCCCAAAGCAGGCAGCCAAGACCATTGAGGTTTCTACAGCCCCACAGTGACTTTCTCGTGCTTTTCTAGGCTTAGGACAAGGGCTTCCACAATATCGAAAGAAATTATTTTGCGTGCTGTACTGTGTGGCTGGTTAACTAGCTCCTGCAAGCAATCGCAGGCATAGGGTACGCAGAACAGAGCTGACTCCGCAGAAACTGGAAGCGCAGATAATGCATTATGCACCGGAGGGGGACAGGATTCATAAAGTCTTCTCTAAATATCTGGGAACGAATCCCAACCTTCTATGGATTTAATGACAAAACTAAATGCCACTTCATGAGTGTGGGGTGGTATTTCCCCCCCGCCCCCGCCCCGGATTTTCTAAGCTCGTGCATTCAGACCTTCTAAAGCAGGGGCTGGTAACCTCCCAGAGAAACAAAAAGTTGTCTTGCCACTGTATGAGGCGAGGGATCCCGGCTCCCACAAAGCCGCACGCCGCAGTGCGGGCTGGCATCCACACTCTCCTTCAGCATCATCACGTGAAGGTGCTTTCCCTCTATCGTATGGATTTCTCCATTTCAAAGGCCAAGACAAATCCTTTGTAATGGAGAAAAAAATATGGAATCATTTGTACAAGACACCAAATAGCCTATAATTAAATACGAATGAATTAAATGCATATTTACTTACAGATATACACAAACCTTAAAATAACACATTGAGAACTCAAAGGATAGAAATTAGGAAATATCTTAGGAATTCAGGGAAAATCATGCATACACAAATCGCAACCACACACAGAGAGGTGATGCCACATTAAAACCTGCATCTTTTAAAAAACTAATTTCGTAGTATTTTGTCAGTTCTGTGGCCCTTTAGAGGCCAGAGGATTCCTTCTCAGAAAGCACACAGAGAGCAGACCAGGCACAGAGGAGAGCGACCTGTGCATCGCCGCGCCTTCTCCTTCCCAGCACGAACTCTCACATGATGGGTTAAATGGACTTTTTCTGTTCTGGGCCCAGGGAGATTTGCAGGGAGAAAATGGCAATTCCTAACAGCCTGATTGCCAGCTACAAATACCTTCCTGATGGAAGATATGCCTGGATCCCAACATTTCACAGAGTATCGCTGCTTCCTGGCTTGCAGATAATGAGTTCTCCCTTTGCAAAAAGATTTCCTAGGGATACAGGATACAAAAAGGGGAAGGCGGTAAGCTCTCAGCATTGCCCACTTTTGACAGGTTTTCAGGTGTGCTTTGCTCCCTTCTGCTTTTTTCTAATCGAGAGTAGCATATGGCCACTTGTTAAATCTCAACAGGATTTCCAGCAACCGTGGTGTTATTAGAGTCATTTAATAATGCTGATGGATGCCGTGGCGGAAGGGGAGGTAGTTACTGTGGCTGTGCGCTTTATTTCCAGAGAACTAATTAAAAGTCCCTGCAAAATGCTTTTCTGAAGTATTACAAAATAGAACACACATGCACACACCCCCAAATGAAAAACATGAAACCTGAGTTCACTCCTATGATATTTAGATACATTCAGAATGAAAAAAAAAAAAAAAAAAAAAAAAAGATAAAATTATCACAAACAGAAAACCTGGGAGACTGGATGCAGTAGGACATACTTCTGAATCGTAGATCAATTACGCACGAGAGATGGTGGAATAAGACTGTTAGCCACATTGTTATGTCACAAATAACAAAATGAAAGTTTTTCTTTCTATTAATTTAAAAAATATTTTTCCTGGCAAATATAACTTCCAGTTCAGTTAATAACGACAGAAAAGAGAAACTGTACAGTCCACTGCTCTCCTCTCAGTGCTGCGCTAGAAAAAAACCAACATCACATACACTTAAACTTTCAGCTTTTGTCCAGAAACATCCTACGCAGCCACAGTGTTGTAACCTGTAGAAATACTCCTGCCTCTAAAGGGCTTTCACACCTGGTTTTCCCCTTTCAGTGTAAACATTGAGTAGCCTTTTGACAGTTTATATTGTGTTAAGGAAAAAACCACCCCAAACCTAGCAATATAAACTGTGCATACAGACACATTTCATAAATATATTCCAGAGCAACATGGAAGAACAAAAATTTGGAAATATAAAATACCAGAGGAGAATTGTTTGTAAAGACAGCTGTGCTACACTATGAAATCGCATAGCATGAGGGTGCCTTATCTACAAATGCCCTGATGCTGCTGAATGACAGATTTTCTGTATGAACAGAGACACAACCGAACACTTACAAGTTGCTTTTATGATCACAGTAGGATGTCCTCTTCACAGTAACGCATCTGCTCATCACTTCAACCACTTCTAGATTGTGACAATGAATCTTCATTTTAAGGAACCACTTGCTTCCTAATAGAGGTTTTATTAAAAAGACTAATTTGGGGTCCTTTTTTAAGATTGATATTATCATACAATAATTTATCATCATAGAAATTCCTTAATGATATCAAAAGACATTTAAAAGACTTATGAAGAGTTAGAATAGTCCAGCATAATCCAGTAATTGAGTTTCCAAGTCCTGCTTGAAGTTTATGGCTGTTCACATTTAATCTACATGATCTGATCCAGCATGAAATTTTAGCTTCTCTGCACCAGAAAAACAGCTTATAGATACATGTTTTACCCCTGGCGCATGGGAATTAGTTAAATTTTGATTGACGGTGAAGGGACCATTGATAACATCTATGCAATGTTATCCCTATGTCCGCAAAACCAACACAATAGCTCTACACAATAAACAGTTACAGCGTTGACAAAGGCTAGCCACTGAATGCCCTCTAAAAATCTGAGGTGGTAAGAGTTCACATCAGAAACCAAAGATCTAAACATTTTGCTGGTTCTGCAACACCTCCTGAACTCAAATTAGAGGTTATTACAATATGAATGGCTATCGTGTTTGCTCCTACATGCAAAAGCGAAACTCAGATGATTAAAGCTCTGATCTGCAAGCTGATAACTTGATTTGCTTCGGCAGTTCTCCTGTAACAGCACTGTACAAAAGGTTGGTTTTTTGTTGTTTTTTTTTTTGTTTTTTTTTTTTTTTGCCAAAGCACCGTAATGTACTTTCATAACTATAGCAAAAAGTTAGGATGGCTTTACGTACAAAAATTTCCACAAGAGCTACCTTATTATTGGGTAATAACATTAAGTAATTGCATTAAAGCTATATAAATATGTTTATCCCCAACACTGCTTTGAACCTTTGTTCATCATTTGGGATCCTGCCACGAGTTATTCGCATTCTAAGAGCCAAGTCAACAGACGGCGCATCAGTAACCCTTCAGAGACCTACTGATTGTGGAAGGATGCGCTCTACCTTGACAGGAACTGACCCATTTGACATTGTCCAGGACTAGGGCTGTAACAAACTACCAAAAATGCATTAAATAGAGAACTTCCAGAAGAAGAGTTTAATACCTATGGTAAGAGCCACCGCTTAACTCAGGGACTGTATTTTATTGCTGAAAAAAAATGTAATTAATGCAATTAATTATTTATCACTCATGAACAATCTTTACAGACAGACATTTAGGTAACTTACATTTCATTGCTTTTTTACCCTTTCACAGCCAAAGGCTGAAGCAAGGCTTATTATAAATATGGTTAAGTTGCCAGATTGAAAAGAAAATTAGAAATGTTGATTTTTTTTGCATGATTATTTTGTTCATAGATTGCAGGTAGTATATCAGCAATAAGTCCAATGCAGCATTCTGCTCATGAATTCTTTTCAAATATCCCAACTTCTAAAATTGTTGGCCAATGTTCATTATAGCAGTCCGAAAGTTTCACTCAATTTCTAAATCTGAGTCAAGGAAAAAACATCCATATTCACCACTGTAAAAAGTGCTTGGGATATTTTCTAAATGTCTGAGTACTAAAACTTAGAAACTCTTGCTAATATCTCATTTTACTAGGTATAACTGAAATGAAGAAGGCACGAACTTCTTTGTTTTCACAAATTATTGACAGATGCAAGGCTCTCCTTTTGCAGGACTCTGAAATGAAGCAAAACTCAGGTTTGGTGGAGAATAGTTAATTTGATTTATAAAACAACTTCTAACATTAAAGTGGAACATTAAGCTCCTTGTGCCTGTTAAACTGTCAGACAAAAAAGATAACAAAGTGGACTGAGGTCTACTGAAACAGTACATTTTGACCATTTTGAAACATCTTTGATTCTTTTACAGGAGGAAGAATTTTGAAACTAGGCTGTAGGTGTTCTGAGTCTAATATTCAGAAGCCTTTTCATGTAAAAACATGTAAAAAATCAAAGATTCCTTAATAATAAGTTAAAGGATTTAGCATTTTTTATGAAGTCTCTTATCAATTTAAAAAGAAAAAAGCTCAACTGAAACAGTCATGAATATTATCAAAAATGAAAAATGGGTGGGGGTGTGCCTGTGTTTAGAAATAGCACTATATCATTCAATAATGATTAAGACCATTTCCAGCAGTCTTGGTTATTGTTTCCTCAAATATTAACGTAAATACATACTAATATATTTAGCTGTGTGTGTATATATATATATATATATATATGAACTGTTGTGCTATATTTAAGAGCCAGACACAGCACATTTTTTGACTTTACACCTCCATTTTAAGCAGGAAATCTCATTTGACCTCTTTCTTGTTGAATACAATTGTATCCTAATGGTGTCACTATGTGAAACAAAACATAAGCAAGCAAGAGAAGAAAACAAACTGAAATGAAATATTCTTACAACACTGAGCATCACCTTCAGCTACTTGATTATTTTCTCGTCATGGGACATACTATGAATGAGAAATTTATTTGGGCCGTGTCTTACTTTTGAGCTCATGATCTGCAATTTAGAATACATTTTCCCAAACTGGGAAGATTATTCAAGTGGCCTGTGTTGGGAAGAGTATGGTTTAACTTCAACATCCAGTTCTGCACCACGAACCAGTTTGAAACATCAGACCAATTCCAAAACTGGGATTTTTCACTGGCAGGGAAGGATATTCTGTGCTACAAAAAATTCTCTTGTCAAACTTGCTCCTGTTGCAAGGATGCCAGGGGAATTCAATAAAGTGTAGATAGAACATGAACTGGAAGTCTCTCGCTGTGGGTTTCATTCAGCTGGATGAGTTCCAGAGAAAAATAATAGTACACATCAGGGTGTACATATACATCCGTCTACTGCATTTAGCACATTTTGCATTGAATAATTGAAAAACTAACCCCTTGTAAATTATGTAGTAGGAGTTTTATGCTGAAGGAATAAAAAGAATATTTGTCCTTGTGCAATTTTACACACTGCTATAATCCTTGCTTTCCCAGCAGCTAAATTCTAATGATGGTAAGCCAAATATAAATAATAAAGGAAACTTGGTTAAGATTTCTCATTTTCTTTCAAAAATGGGCCTTCTAAGGACAAAGTTGGTAGTAACAGGACTACTACTACTTGTAGTAAACTGTAATCACTATGGCAAATTTTTCTAAGCTTGGTGTCTCAACTGTCCTCAGTCCATCACTGAAGAGGGATTTGGGTGAAAATACAGAAAATTTGCATATGTGTGGCCTGATGGTAGCCTTTCCGGCGCAGGTACGAAGGGGGAAGGCAGGAGGCAGGGACGGTCCAGCCCTGCTCCGGTGGCACGTCAGGCTCAGAGGGCTATAAAGCCCACGGGCTCCCAACCGGGCTGAAGGGATGATGGTCCCACATGAACTCTTTGGAAAGGTATCGTAGCTCCTCAGGACACGGCAAGGCGCTACTAACTGTGCAGAAAGGACACACTTTGTCAGTGCCGACACTGGACTGGCCAGTGCCAAAAAGAATTTTCCATGTATGTTTTTAGGACCTGCCTTTCGGAGATGTTAAACATTGGTAGCTTGTTGTGATCAGATGTATAAAGCGTCCCCTCCCATCTTTTTTACATCAGTGTATCTATACTGACTTTGTATATTATTTCTGACTTATACACGGAGAAGTGAGAAAAGAACCCTTCCCCGGGAGTACAATTCCAATTGAAGCTTAAGCTTGTGTATAGCCACTTATTCATATGAATTATATGAAAGTCATGGATACTCTGGGTGTAAATCCAGGTGGAACCGTGCCACTAATCTATGAATGTGTTGCACTCCTGAGAGAAGAAAAAACAAATCTAGAGATCCGACAGCCTTATAAAAGCATTCCCATTGTGGCATAATCTTTTAGAAAAAAAATAAATCATACCCCATCTTTTTGTAAATTGACCTGTAAGTTACTGGCAGCAAATCAATAGGGTACAAATGAAAAATAATAATGCAATAACAATGCTGTGTATTATCTTGGACCCCAGGCAAAAACTTGTAAAACAATCAATATGATAAAGATTCAGCACTGTTACTCTTTTACAAAGAAATGCCAAAATAACATACTGATTTCAAAAGATGGCTGTATTAAAAAAACACCACCACAAAACCATCTGCCACAAAATGAAAAGATAAACCCAAATATAAAACATTTCCTTGTTTGTTTGTCTGTTTCTTTCCCCCCAGACTTCCATTAAGTTGAACTGGAATTAAAGGGAGCAAATTTTTTTGTTCTTGTTTGTTTGGCAAAAAAGCAAGCAAGCTAAAGAATCATCCATTTTAGCATTAGCCCAAGAAGCTCAATGGATGAAAACTCACTTGCATACAATAGGAATAGGAAAACTGGTAGTTTCCATGAAGTACTTATGGGCACTTATTTTATTTAGTATTTAATTTTAACTGCTACCTCCACTTTTTTTTGCCTTTTTTTTTTAAGCTGTTGAGCTTAAATGCAGCAGAGCATCTTCTAATTAAAGCAAGATTTTTATTTGTAAATTAGAACAAAGATGGTGCTTGGCAAGAGGCTTGTCCTCCATCCTTAACAGCTTGTCTCGTTTATGGAGTGGGCATGGTGAAGCAGGTAGCAAGCTATGGGTAGAAGAAGGTCCATCTAGAGCTGTACAAGGAGCAGGGTAGATCTGCCTTCAGGACAAGAGAGCCCTGTCAGGGACCTGGGCAAACTCCTACAAACTTTCTGTGAACTGAGGAATGAAACTTATGATGGTGGAGGTAGGATTACAGCAAGGCTTCATTATTAAAAAAAAAACAACAAAACTGGCCATAAGCTTCACTGAATGAAATCTAAAATTAGGAAATTCCTTTTCTGTACATATTGTCCACGGTTGTGGTACAGAATAGAAAATTAAGAGGAAGAAAAGGAAGTGGAAACTGCGGAGGAGAGGGAGAAGGGCAGCGGTACAGCCTGGCTGCTGATGGGGAAGCTTGGAGTTTGCCATCGCTGGCACGTCCGCAGCAGCGTTCAGCCATGGCTGTAAGCCCCGGCACTGCCGGGACCAACGGAAAAACCACCGGAGGATGATGAGCATACAGCAAGGGAGAGGCAGTCATGTTTAGGAGGATTACCTGCATCTCTGAACTAATCCTTGATCAGTCTGTGATACGCATTTATATACACAGGCATAACGGGCGTTCTGTTTGAAAGCTTCCAGAAAAGAAAATTTACAATGCAAACTGAGTAACTATATCCATAGTTCAAAACAAACATACCCACACGCTGCTATTTTGCAGACAACATGTGTGACACCACACTGAAGTCTACGAGGAGACAATTTTTAATGCCAGCTTCACGGCTGGTACGCGCGCGAGCCAACAGAGTCAACGCTCAGGCCAAGAACTACAAGGTAACTGACTAAGAATTAATCACTAATGTTATTTATTTATCTCTGTAGGTCTGCAAGGTGCTTTTCAGACAAGCAGAAAATTAAAGACTTCACGTTGGTGATTTTGAAATTAAAATGAGTCATAAAAGTCAGACAATAAAGGGAGGGAGAATGAAGACGGAATGGGAAGACAAGCGGTAATCCTACGGGAGGGCACCGTTTGCACGGAACAGCCTTGCCATTCCAGCTTGCTGTCCTGCAAGTACATGGTAAACAGTTGTCTCATGCATCAGTCTTAGTAGCTACCCACAGCCACCTTGCTGTAAAAGATTTTTATAAATAAAAACATGGGAAGATTGTGGCAACTCATGCATTCCCAGAACTATGTAAAGTAACTTCCACAATCAACGCAACGTGGCACGTAGCAGTTACCCTTCGATCTCACTTATATTTTCATTTTGGATTACTAAGCGTGGAGTGAAAATAAAATGCCTTTCCTGAAAGGCAGCCAAAAGCTACAGTTTTCAAATTTCAGTTCATGTTCAGAGCTTTATCACAATTTCATACGAATAAGTTCTTAGCTTAGAATTTTCCACAATTGCTTAAAGGTGCATTTAAAGTCATTTATCTCCATATGGGTGCATTGCTGTAGGAATTTTAAGAGTTATTTCAATATTAATCCACACTTCATGGTTACAAGTACAGACCAGAGATCCTCATGCAGCTCCAGCCCCAAGACAGGCCATCACCTCTAGGGTGACAGGAGACAGTCCCCTGCTTCTCCCATTAAAATCATGTGCATTTAATTTACTGTGACCTTGAAAGAAAGGATGAAAATCTCACTAGCTGTGAAGACTTTTAATTCCTGTGGCATATCAGCCAATGGAGACGTTGGAGATTATTTCTAGAAGACTGTAACTATCAGTGTATGGTAGGATTGTCCCATCTTAATTCTGTTTTTGTTAGAAAATTGTCTTTGTGTGGATTTCCCCCCCCCACACACACACAGTATCTGTCTCTGCTCTTTTAAGTGGTATCTGTTGCAAACGAGAACAACCTCAAAACTGAAAAATCTCACTTTGGGGATGTTGAAAAAAAAAATCAAAATTCTTCATGCGAATAAGATGAAGTTTTTCAGACAGCTGCAGATACCACCTGTTTGCAACATTTAAGGAAAGAAGCACGCAGGCGTTTTCTCCAGATGTGCCAAACTGAGTTTTGCATTTATTCAGTCCTTCTGTTCTCTCTTGGTGTGCTGTCATTGTAAAATCTGAAGGGGTAAGTACGAAGAGAACAAAATCCCTCATTCTGAGATTGCCTTTCAGAGCAGGCACAAAAAAACACCCTCCCACCAGTATCTGGAGGAATACACTCTGACATCGAAGAGGAGTAGCAGCAGGTTGTTTCCATAGTCTGCTGGACACCAACACATTTAATAAAAGCAACCAGAAGCCCCTTTTGCCAACACGTATGTCTGCTGAAGGTGTGCCAACCCCTGCTGTTTCCCTCTGCCCTTTTGCTGCGGCGAAATCTGCCCGCAGCTTCCCTGGATGGAGGTTTTGGTTGGAGGGGGAGCGGCTGAATCGGCTTTAATCTGTTTTAGGCACAAGTCCATCACTGTAGCTTTGCCCACAAAGGACGGGAACTAATGCCTTGCCCAGAGAAGCTTCAGGCATGTGCACTGGCAACTGCTGCAAACGTGGAACAGGAACAAGAATCGGTGTCTGTCTCCCTTTCCACTTGTGTAAATCTCTCCTGGCAGTGAGACAGGTCCAGCACTGCTGGGGTTTGCCTTTGGAATTGAAACAGCGAAAGAAAAAGGACAGGTCGCAGGCTAGGTAAGGAAAAGTCTTCCAGTAGAAGTGACACAGTTTCAATTTTAAAAAGCCAGGAAAATACATCATATAAATATTCTTTTCTACAGTCAGGGCTAGTTATTATCTTGCTATGCTAAATCAGAGCTATATATATATTCAAAGACCAAGAAACCAACTCCATCTGCCATAAAACTAAACACTATTCTATTTTCTGTTTCCAAGTAGGCTGCTAAATCGCACAAGGTACTTATTTTATTTATTTTTTACTGTTATTTTAGCTGCTGTACTCTTTTCTGTACCACTCGTGTCCCGTAAGAGCAGCCTAAGCTCAATGAAACAGGCAGTGCCAAACATACGCTGCCCTGAGAAGGACCACAATTAGTTTTGAAACCTTCCATAGGATGCATAATTACCAGCACCTGACTTCTACAGCTGAGGTACCCCTGACTATCTCAACAGTCTGGCATAATGCTTTAAGTCAAGTGGAACAGTTCCTTAATTCTGATTTTTTGCGCTCAGGTGTTAATATTCAAAGGCTACTTAGTCATAACCTGAAGCAAACCAGTGATAATTCAAACAAAACACCTAAATCCAATGAAAGCCAGGGGTGGGTGGGGTGCATGTGTGTGTGTGTGCGGAAAAAGACATGGCAAAGCCAACTTGGAGTGAAAGATCTGGAAGTAGTCTTTAGCCTGCTCAAGTTTTTGGAGAAGACTCAAGAATACAAAGGTAAAAATATCACATATATAGACAAAAAAATGCTGCCTGCTGTAGTTAAGCAGTATGGAAGGAAACATTCCCTTGCTTCACAGTGTGCCTTCCTTATCTCTCTGGCTAACTACTGATACAATTTGGAGATCTGGAAAGACCATGGAGTGATCTGCTAGGCCAAACAGCTTTAAAAGTAGAACGTAGGCTACTACCTATCCTAAAAATAAATGCAATGTTTTTATGTAATCATCCGTTCATCTTTTGTGTAGGAAAAATGGGAATATTTTAACTGGGTTTTCAGACCTCTACACTTAGAAATTAGTATCTCGCATGTGGAATAGAAACATAATTAATCAATTTCAGACATTATAGATGTAGAAGAGCTTGCAATGGCCACAGGGTGTTTGGCACTGAAATACACTAACGATAGCATTAAGTTGTAGATCAGAGACATTTTCATAACCACGAGTCACATAGTGCTTTGAACGTAGTTTCCAACGGTAGGAGGAGAAGATTCTGCATTGTAAGAATCACCCATGGAGTTCTGTATGCATCAGTAACACGTTATGGTCATGATGAAATAGCTGCCTCATCGCAGATTATGTGATGGATCTCCTATGGAGGGCTGAGAACTTGAAACTGAGCTGCAAAACAGTCACGTTCATGTGCAATATGGTTTGTCAGCCTTGAAATTCTGAGACTGTTGAGAAAAATGTTTATCTTTATAGTAAGACAATGGAAAGGGGAAAGGCATGGGAAAATACTTTCTGAAAACGTTTGAAGTTTTGTCCTGAAACATACTTAAGCGACACTATTGTAGCCTAGTGCTGGATAGATGAAACAAAAGTGTTGTATAAAAATTACAGTCTGAAATGAAGACCCAGAAAAAGAGCTAAAGGCTGTGCCTCCTTTCGTGGAATTTATTTCCAGAGTTATTCAGAACGAAGACACTTAATCCCTAATGTAAACATGCAGGGAACATTATTTATCTTTAAGAAGACTTGAAGGGTAATGCAATGCGAACTGAAAATTTTGTCTTTCTGTTGTGTGGGGTGAGAAGAGCTGGATGAAATTGTTTTCTGCAGATATAAATGGATAGTTTAAAGAGGCGGTATAGCTGCAATTCCTTTGAACAATTCAAGCACCATGTTTGTTCTTTTTAATGAAAGAAAGCTTACGGTATACAATTAAAAATGACAGAAATATGGTCGCATAGTATTGGGTCTGTGATATTTTGATTATGTTTGATGCACTTAAAGTAGCTATTTCATTACGGTCTTCACATATGAAGCAACAGCTAGAAGACCCAGGTGTATATATGCCATAGTAGGGGACTTTGCTGTTTAAGGGTAATTTTATCCAACAAATAAATGTTGGCAGTCACAATAAAAAAGGCTCTGCACACCTTCGTAGTCATCACATTAGACATTTTCCATCCTTCTTAATAAAAAATTATTAATAACAATGAAACTGGCCTCTAAAACATTCAATCACTGCCTTCAGGAAAATGGATCAAGGGGTGGCTCTCATTATTTTGTCAAACTTTGAACGATACATTTTAATGAGGCTGTTTTAAGTTTTAGAACTCCTGTCCTTCTAGCCAGCTTCTGCCATTCCTTGTCATGATATTTTTGTGCTGAGGTCACAGGTGCCTTAACAACATTAAAATACATATGATGCATATAGGCCTGAAACATATGCGGTCTGTACTTAGAATAATTTTAATTTTTAAAGCTGCAGGAATGCATGATCAAGGTAGCTGCAACAGCTTTTTCAATAATCTTTCCACAGGAAAATTAAATTAAAACCACCAATTTGGAAGAATTCCAGTTTCCAACAATTTGCTTCTAATCAAGGAGCTAGACATTGTTTGACTGGTGCTGGCACCTTGCCCTCTCCAGGGTAAGCCCTGACGATTTCTGAAATAATGAATCCACTGTCGTCTCACAAGGCTTCATCAAACAACCTAGGGAAACACAGGTCCCGCTGATAGCTAAATCGGGTAGGATCGTGCCCTTACCGTTAGCCCAAGGAGGTAAATAACCCACCCGGACAAGAAGAAAACGTCAACCAGTTGTGCACACGCTCGGTCATACCGTTTAGCTTCAGAGCAGCTTCCTCTGCCCGTCCCGTGACGCCGTGACACCAACTCATGGATCCAAAGCCCCAGAAAAACAGGTCCCAGCCCACGACCCTCTGGCACCATCAGGGCGCTGCTCCACCGGGCCTCGCTGCCGACGGCTCTGCCGGGATGCACGCAGCCCCGATGGCATCTTCATCCCGAAGCACTCGCTCCTCCAGCTACTGCTAAAGCTGGAAGTGAGTTTTCCCTCTGATATTCCTAAAATGTATTTCACAAATGTAAAGAGAGGAAAGGTTTGGTTTTAGGCTCACACCCTCCGCCTGCAGTTTGTGCTGTGCCCAGGTCTTGATATAAATTACCTTTCCCTCTGCTCACTACGAAGCTCCCTGCCAGGATCATTTTCCATGCTGTTCGCCTCCTTTCTTCCCTTTGCTGGCTCCAGATTCTCTACCGCATTAGACAAAATTTATTTATCCTCACTTTCAAGGCTCATTATAATTTCCTCCCTACTCATTACCTCTCGTTTACTTTCCAGAGGTGGACTTTCTCCTCGGGTTAGTGGCGGGGCCGGTTTCGAGCCCCCGGGTGTTAGCGCTGGTGGGTGCGGCTGACCATTTATTCCCTGTGCTTCGGTTCTCCTCTGTGGGTTGGCAGAGGGGGATGGACAGATGGTGACGGGAACCAGTGCCGAGGCAGTAAAGCCCTTGGAGCGGGCATGATTTCTTGTCACAGGCCTGAGAAGCGATTTGCACAAAGCACCCACCGTCCTTCCAAGCTAACGCTGTACGAATAAATAGCAGGGGAGTAAAGGAGAGTGACGGATATGCAGTGAGCAAATATTTTCTGAAGAGCATTATTCTACATGAAATATCACCTCGGTGACGTTACGCACTGATAAATGAGAGCAACAGGGCTAGAAATGGAAGTAGAGGGAGTTGCAAAATGTATCTCTAACCAAAAAGGGGGCTGCGCTGTGAAAGCACCCAATGTCCACAGTATATTAAGCCATTAGTGTATTTAAGGCAATGGTGGTCTGACTCACAGCTCCTTCAGGCAGCAGGAGTCCTTCCCTTAATTTCAGTGCGGTGTGGAAGAGGCCATGAGGACTTATGTATTCATCCGCTTTGAGGAGTTTGGAAAATGACATATTTTAAAGTAAGAGACCAGCCAAGATGTTTTCCCCAAATGTTTGGCAGCCATCAGTGTTACCGGAGTATGAGAGTAGAGCTCAAATTAACACACACCGTAGTGTATCAAGCTGAGGCTTTCCAAGCTACTAATACAAAAGATGAATTCTCAAACGCCAGACACAGGTGACAAGATAAGAAGCCTAGCACATCATGTATAAGATATAAATGGATCCATCTGTCAGCAGTTACTTTATAAGTGAATTGCTCTCAATTATGTTAGAAACAGCATTTAATGAAATATGATTTTAAAGGACTACATAGAGGAAGAAAATGTGCAAAGTAAATTCCTGATATAATGAAAATTGAGAAGAGTGATAGATTCTGCTATTATAATTGGCAAACAGAATGGAGGGTTTTGATAGAGGTGACAGCAGAACAGCTTTTGGGGTATCATTTGGCTGGGATAGCAATCTTCTAATCATATGTCCAGCCTGTCTTCAGAGGTCATTTTCAAGGTACACCTTCAGATGAGGAATAGCGCTGTTATATGACAATTTCACTGATGGCTGCAAAGAACTGTTCATTACGTTGCCTTCTTGCCACATAAGAAGGGACCAGTCATGTATCAAATGGTGGAACAGGTGTCAATGAAAAACTGGAGTTTAGGTATTCTGAGTTTAAATCCTTCATCCAGTCGACATCCAGTCCTTTCTCTTATGACAGGAAGTCAATGAACCCATATGAAGTGGCAGGCAAACACCAACACCACCCCCAGCCCACCCCCGCCCCCCCCAGTTTCTTCTGGGTTTTGGATTTTTGCTTAGTTTTTCATAGTTTTTTTCTGTTTGTTTTTTGGTTAGGTTTTTTTTTTCCCTTCAGTATTTATCTCAGTCATCATAAGAGAACAGTTGGGAGAGCGAGCCCCAGCTTGGAAGAGAAGATGTAGGTATGCCTGGCTGTGAGAGATGTGTAGATTCCAAAAAGCAAATGCCATGGTATTGATGAGGAAAATCTAACATGTCTTTGAGAATCAACAAACAATGTGAGATTGGAAACATTTAAATCACAGGTGGATCTAGACTGTATGGTCTCATTACAGGTTGGAATGAAGGTTGCTCAGATGCCTCGTCTGTGACATTCCACATTATAGCACATGTATTTGTAGATACATTTTAACTGCCATTATTTAGGAACTTCCTAGGGTTACGTTTGGAGAACAATCGGCATACTTACAAAATGCATTCTACCCTGAACTGATGACACTGTCTTCTTCAAGACAGTTTCATCCTCATATAGTTTTTGTCTTGGTATAAGCAAGACATGGACTTCACAGGTAGACCCGTGGCTGCTGAATACAGATGTGAGGGAGTGTGACCTATTTGTGTAGGCTCTCTCTTAAAGCTCTTCCCATTGCCTGGCTGGTGGAGGCATGCCACATTTTTTCGGAAAAGCAGGCACCAGTTTTCTAGCCTTAGAGACAGGATTTAATAATGCTGAATTTAGTTATTAGAAATACCATTGCTTTCACGAGTGCACAAATATTGAATTAATTATTACATCTATTTGAGATCAGCTGAATAGTATTTCATTGACTGATTTACGTTGGAAATTCACACTTACAAATTACATTCACCAATAAACTAGGCTTAGGTATGACATAGAAGTTATTGCTGTTACTCGTGAAACATTTTCTACTTTGCTTTTTGTTCTTGGGAATGCTGTACACCAAACAATATATTTCCCATATGAAATAGCTTTCCTCAAACATCTGCTGCCAGAAAGTTTGTCTGGAACTTGCAATGATGGATGAATTTTTGACAGGTAATTGCAATTCAGATCAGATGCAGACAGATTTAGTACCTAGAAGCTCCCAGTTTATTAAAATCACCATTGATTTATTTAAGCACCCCCCTCTCTACTCACCACCATTCAGAAATTAATCACTTGGGTATGGTGTTCAGGGCTCATCCAGCTGCTCATAATATGAAATACATCAGTTTATCCTAACTTTATCTATCTCTCAGCACTTCGGAAGAACGTATCACCAACAGTATCTAGTCGCCACCAAACCTGACATGCACACTTAGCATAAGCCTTTCAAGAGAGCTGAAAGAAATTCTAGAGTTCATATTAGTTACATGCTTTAAACTCTTCAGGCTTACTAAAGCAAATTAAGTGTCACCACTACCCATTACACGTATGAAAGGGATGTTTATCTTTTTCTTAGGCAGTAGCTGGAAGGATTGAAAGTCACTACTGCTTTGGCTCCTGACAGTACAGTTTTTTCCTTTTTGTACCATATAACAAATTAATTACTGAATAGACATGCGCCAACAAGATATATATATATACACACACACATGCACACTACACACAGAGAGAACATATTAAGAAGATTTTTCTAGATCATCACTGAATTTATGTAACTGATATGATTATAGTAACAATGGCAAAATGGAAAGAGGACTCCATCCAGTCATGAGCAATGCAGGACAATTTTCTGAGCCACGTTAATGCTTTTCGGTTAGATGAAGTAAGATGGTTAGTACTTGCTTTGGATTCCTAGGCCACCACACTGGATTGTTGTGCTTGGCATTTTTTTCCCTGCATTGGCTTAGTGGAGATTTTCAAACTTCTTTAATATATATTTCTTCTTTAAAAAATTCCTGTCTAACTTCCAGCACTACAGCTCATTACAGTTTAGTTTTATAGAAGTCGAGGTAAATGACATCTGCTGATGTCTCCTTGTCCACAAATCCAGTCATTTTATCATAGAAGCACCGAGGTCAGGTGAGGTTTGCCCTTGGTACTCTTCCTGGTCACCTTCTCCTTCATGTGCCTGGGAGTGTGTTCCCAGGTGACTCACCTCATGATTTTTGCAGGAACTGAAGTGAGGCTGCCTGGGCTGTGGTTCCCTGGATTTTGTCCTTTTTAGATGATGGGTGGCCTTTTCTGAAGGTGGTGGACAGTTTGTTGGCCATCTGACCTTTTGCTGCTTGCTTTACAGCAAAAGATAGGTAGGTTGATCTACTCAGCCTTTCTTTCAAAGTAACTACATCTCCTTCATATCGATTCTACGTGGAGCCAAACTAGGATGAGCGGTAGATACTAGAAGACACAGTGCATGAAGGGAAGACCTATGGGGCCCAGGTGTCTGTGTTATGTAGGGGTATACACCGTAATACAGCTGGTTCAGACTGAACCAGCTTTAGACAAAGAACAGCTTCGTTGATCTCCTTAGATTCTAGACAGAAAGGACAGATCACACCCAGACATCAGATTTGATTGAAATCTTATTTATCTGAATAATGTTATTGGCATCCGGTGCTCCCACCAGTTCACAGTGAAGTGAGTGAAGATTCAGTGTCAGTATTTCACTCGGATCTGGCTGTTTCCAGACAGACTACATCAAAGCTTTTGGAAAGTTAGACGTTAATTTTCTTTGCAACTCACATCTGTTCTGATAAAGGATTAGTTATGCACGGATAGCAGCCGTATGACCTTCAGCTATTTTTCTTGTACCTTTCCCAGACTAAACAGAGCTAGGCAAGTGTGGGACATGCTTGGAAAAGAGCCAGAGAAGGTTGAGGATGCCGAGGTAAAATGAGCTTGGCAAATTCAGACAGTTAAAGCATTTCTATTTGGTTTAATCCAGAATTGGCATCACAACTATTCCAGAATAGCCACTGAAATGACTCAAAGGGAAGAATGGTGAAAGATAACAGATGATATCCTCCCGTGAATATAATCTAAAAATACAGAAATGCCAGTACCTGCTCAGAGATCCCAATAGCCTTCCACCAGCAATAGGCACAAGCAGATGTCAAAGGACAAGAAGAGGGCAAACACACGGTACTCCCCTGAGTACTATTCCACCTGCCAGTTACTACCAGCTCCAAGGGATTTTCTCAGCCAGATGTAATTTTGTGCATTTACTGTCAAAGGTAAGTACGGTTTGGCTCATGCGGACATAAGCGCCTGCTCCAATTCGTTTGTCATTTAAAAGTTCTTTTATTATTCCATGTGCCAGTAACTACTTCAAGAAGAAGGCATGTCTACTTTTGTTCACATACCATAATCTCTTGCTGAGAACAAGTCTTGTTTTAGCAACAACCCCTAAACTGGCTTAGCTGGTTTGCTGAAGGTAACGGCCACTGCATGTACGTTCTTCTTGTACATGTAACAATAAACTACAAAAATGTTCATGCTTGCAGTTTATACCATACTCTTACAAGAATAGCTATTCTTGCATTAAAAAAACAGCATCTGTTAAGAAATTTAGGGTGAGTTTGTGAGAAGCCCAATAACTTAACCAGGTTTTTAGGGCACAGATGTAGCATACTGTTTCTTCAGTCAACTATAAGGAATGCCTGCCTCACGGACAGAAGTGAGCTTAGGCACTCCCCATCAGTCTTACAGGGGGTGTCACCTTTCTTCTCTACCAGCGGTGATGATATCTGTGGGTGTTTTATATATTTCTCACACAGACAAAGAAGATCCATGGTGTTCCTCCCACCTAGGGAGCCGTTACATGTTTTATGTGATGCTCTATCCGCATCCCTCTTGATGACCAACATTGTCTCATCAAATGTATTTAACTGGCTGAGATTCCTCCATCTAACCACCCACAGGCCTAATTAGCTAATGCTAATTATTACTATCATAGGTGTATATTCTTCTGTACCCACATTTTCCTGCTTTCCTAGCTCCTTTCCAGCCTGCTCAACATTAGGCCCACAGGTTCAGTATTCGGTAGTTTTTTAACATTTTTTTAATATTAACAATGTTATGCGGTAAGAGGTGAAGTATACAATCACAGGTCTAGAAAAGCCAAGTTATGGGGAACGCTTGAAAGAAATAAAGTTAGTTAATCCAGATTAGAGAACAGTGAGAAAGGGATATGACAGCATGCTCCCTAACATACAAACACATGAGAGGTAGCTCTGAAAAAAGAAAAGGAAAAGAGTTATTCCTCATGCTCACGGTAAGCAGCAAGAAGCATTAGAAGGGTGTAAATCCCAGTGAAGGAGATTGATGTTAGACACGTCAAACAATCCCAAAGGAATGGTATTATTTGACAGTGAACTGGGCCATTATGAAGTGAACAAGAGACCAAGTTATGTTCTCAGGGCTGGTACAGAATAAAGCAGCTGTGATTTAAATGTTTCAGATTAGCTGCTGCTAAGTGGTCAGATGCATCTGATGGAAATGAAGTTTTGGTGGAGCACAGCCAAAGGGAAAAATCTCTGCCACTGCTGGGAGAAGTATTCGCATCCTTCTCCAGGCATCTACCTGAACCTTTCCAGGTGGCTAACCCTGTGGTAAGTGCAGAGGCGCACAAACCTGTACAAAACCCATATTTTCTTCCTCGTGAAGTTCACCCTGTGTGGTTACAGCTACTTCAGCCACTGCTAGAGCAAAAGGTGGCTAGAAAACACACCTCTGCACCCCGTCCCTGCGTCCGAGTACTTGGTTTGACTATTTGAGCCCTGTGGTTTGTGATTTCTTATAACTGACCCACTTGTCTGTGCCATTACAGGAGAGGGAAACGTAATTTTGTAAGCTCTGATCCATCTCAAGTTCCTGGAAGAAGAAAGTAGGGAGTAATGTTTTTACCAATATTCATTTGCCCCTTCATTACACAGGCTGCTGCAGAGAAATTATTCTTCTGCCAGGATTTTCCAGTTATGAATGCTCATCAATCTTTTAATGATTTTAAATATAATATGTGGATTCTCCCTCTTTTGCTTATAAATAGTGGTTTAATTTTTTAGTAAGCTAATATTTCAAAGAAAAAAAGGCCCACAGTGTTTCTGACAAACTTGATTATAGAACGTCAGATTGAGGATACACCTCTATTTAAAAAATACTTTCTAGGGAGTAAAGATTTATAGAAGTGTTCTGCTGATTCATGACAACTAGATATGGAAATTAATTTCTAGAAGCCGCTCAGCGATGAAATATGTAACATATAATGCATTTGTCTGTAAGACAAATATGTATGTTGGCTGATTAAAGAAGATATATGAACTTCTGGAAAAAAAAGAAAAGGAAATTATTCTCAGGATAAAACCAGCTAATTATAAAACCAACAGGAAATGAAATGTGTATATTGAATAACTATACAATTTTTCCTAAATAGGAAACCTTCAATATTAATTTCTAATGTACTACATATGCAACTTCAAAATCTAATGACACATATATACTATTGAATATCTGAGTCGTGCCACTCTGCTGGTCCTAGCCCATTTTCAGACAGATGATGTTGGGCACGTTGACTCACTGCCCAAAAGAATCAGAAACAGGGGACAGGGGACGAGGAGGAGGAGGAGAAACTCCCTTTGCTGCAAAACACCCCCAAATGTGGCAGAGGGCTGGCTGTTTCCAAGGAGGATCTTTTCAGGGCACCAGGACAAAAGTTTATTCTGGAGCACAACTATGGCAATTAGCTCTCTAGTTAGAAAGGGGATCAAATAAAAAGCTGGGCTAGCCCCTATAGCACAGCATTAACCATTGTGGCAGGGACATATTGCAAGTTTGACCATGATTAATCTGATATGAAAAATAAACCCTGATTTCATTGCCTACCTTAAATGCTGTTTGTAATAGGAGACCAAATATAAAGGCAGTGAAAGGCCTACAAATAGTTAAAAATGCACAATTTTACGTGACACTGAGTCCATAAGCCAACTGATTAAAAGCTAAATTTTTATCATATATTTAAAGTTTTTACACAGAAAACATGTGGCTCCTTGCACAGCAGGCGCAGAAAGGTGGGTGAGTTGGTTGGGGTTTTTGGTTGCTTTTTCTTTTTTTTTATTTTAGTTAACATAAGAATCTGTCAATCTAAGGAACTCTTTTTTAAGAAAAAGCAGTTCAGCTTCAAACATTCAACAAGTGAAAAATGAGGCCTTTCAAAAATAGAAGTGCCTACATGTGTTGATGAGACAATATGTGAACGCTGATGAATAAATATCATCTGCCTGAGAAGGCTAAATTTCAGCTTGTCCTCACATATAAGCTATTTGCATTTCTACAGATGTGTTGATTTTGCATGGCTTATGGACAACAAAGTGGAGATGTTAAAAACCAGTTTTTCCCTGTTTATGTTTAAGAAAAAAAAAAACCCAACAACTCAGTCATTCTGTCAAGTTCAGAGACTTGAAGCAATTGATGCTGAATGAATAAAAAAGATCAGTGTCCACATCATCGAGCTTCTAATCTAAAATTTCTCTAGTCCTTTAGCAAAAGTAAGATCAAATTGTGTATTAGGTTCAGGTGCACAGCCCTGAGAGATGAGGGCTTTGCAAACTGGTGATTTCCCTGAGACATAATGGTTCCAAACACGCTCGTAAGTATTGGCATTGCTAAAAGAGGAGAGAGTAGGTCTGTATACGTCTTCTAATTCAAGAAGGCAGATTATGTGACAGCTCAGAATTGACACTTTTTCAGATTTTTTTTTCTTTCCTTTTTTTGTTCTACAGGGTCCAACAGAACGTATGATGTTCAAAGGACTTGTTGCGTTTCATATGTCTTTTCTCCATTTTGTCTTCTATCCTTTAAGAAAGAGAAAGAGGGATTGTGCTTATTGCTTTGTGGCATACAAAATAAAGAGGGGGAAAAAAGAAAAACAAACAGAAAATTTCTAAAGGTAATAAGAACAACATTGAAAACATGTTTAAATTTCTATGAAGTAGAAGCGACTATGATTCTTTAAATTTTCTAATTTTAACAACTCCTATTTAAGACCTAAATACTGTTTTCTTTGCACATCCATGTGCTTTTTTTTTTTTAACCACGTGAGGACGGGATATAAACCCACACAGTGCTAGACAAAATTAGAGAACTGCAAAGCAGCTGCGTTACACCTTTACCTTTGGGTGAAGAAATATGACATATTTGCAGCGTATAATCCCTTTTCTTTTCAGGAAAATTCCCAGTGGCAGAGCATGTGCTGACAAGACCTCATCGTGCCTGTTGGCCTCATGGAAGCTGCTCAGAGACCCCCGCAGCCGCCGCACAGCGATGCCTCAAACCTCGGCCTCGTTCAGCTCCATACCTCGCTCTGGGAGCACGCAGAAGCAGCTGGGGAAGAAAGAAGCTGAAAATCGTACAGATCCACGTGAAAAAACAAACCTGGGCTCCAGACAGTCTCTGTAACCATCTCTGTAACCATCACGAGAGCTGCCCTCCTGCCGGTCAGGAGATGGGGCAAGGAGGGAGCAACCTTCCTTGAAACCAACCAGGAAAACTGCAGAAGATAATCAAATTGATTTTTTTAGCCTGGTGCTTCTCAGTCTTTGTATTCACCCTAGCCTTTCCAACAGTTAAGCGCTGGCTGGCACTTCATCTTTAGTTATTAACTTTATCACAGTCCTCATGATGTTACACTATTTTTTGTCGTGGTTCTCACGCATGGCACAGCTGGGTGATTGGCACAGCACATCTGCATCCAACTTGTGGGTTAGAGGTACGCCTCTGTCTATGGGGTCCTGGTCCCCATCAGTGAGAGCCCACCCATACATCCCGCAAGCGTGACAGGTCCCAGATCCAGCACTCACCCCAGTCTCGGAGCTAGAAATCACACTGCAGTCCTGCAGATCACAGTAGCCAAGGAGAATCATCTTCAGTAAACTTCGGGTAACACATTCACATGAAAATAACAATTTTAAGACTGTGAGATGATGCATATAGTCTAAGACAAGATGCCGGTGTTTCTCATTTTGTTGTCTCCACTGATGTTTTCCTGTGTCATGCCCAAAGCACAGACTGAGGTGGATGCTGTCTTGTTGATCCAGATATATACAGTGCCCAGGAGGAGGACAACTTCATTTGCTATGGGGAACAGTGGATACTAACAACAAGGGTGTAACAGATGACACTTTTTTGTTATTCTTATTCTATTAGATTGGAGTGAGTAATAGTCCAGTCCTCAGACACAAGCTTAGAGCCACCCTGGCAAGCTGTCTGAGGACTAACCTTCTGGTGGGTCAAAGCAAGCTGATACATCTCCATTTCCCCCCAGAGCCACACACAAATCCGTACTATGAATACCCGTGGTCACGTTACTTTCCACATAAGGAGCCACGAATTGAAGTTATGTATTATTTTGACCTTTCTGATCTGCTGACATCACACTCTCCCCACTTTGCTTGCTTGCTCTGGCTCTTCAGATTAGTGGTCTTTGTCTGACCTCTCCCTCCACGTGTGCAGAGGTCACCCTTTTTGCCTGCACTGCCCTTTGTAGCTGGAGATTACTCCCCCTTAATTTGATCTACCATGTCCATTTTGTAAAGTTCACATTCAACAAACTCGTTTTCTTTTAAAATCATGACAGATTGTTCCCCTGCTCAGTTGTTTACTCATGGCTTCATTCATGTCCTGAACTCCTCTCTCTGGCTCTCAGGTGTGAGCCATCCTTAGGATCAAATCCACTTAGGCATAGTTTAAAGAAATACTCCACTGCTGCTGGAGTCGAGAAGAGAAAGAAAGGGGAAAAACCCTTGTTGCATGACATCAATCTGATAAGAAAGGTCAGAGGCGTAGGGCCCAATACACAAGAACAAGAATTGCTCTCGTATTGAGAATTCGCTGGTTGACTGTAATTAATTTCTAGCTCCTTACATCCTCCTTACTAGTGAGGACAAAGTGGCTGGGCCTTTCTGACTGCACAAAACTGCATTTGTTATACAAAATATTTTAGGTTCTTTATTTCATAAATTTTGAAATCTTAGCTCACCTACTCCAAGAACACCGCATCTTTTCAACACGCCTTGTTGACACCCTCTGGCTAACATGACAATTCAGCATTAGCAATCCCCTATGTCACAGTTATGGTCTCAGTTCAATAAAACATTTAAGACATGCCAGAATCCTAGAGAAGCCTGGAATAAGAGTTAATATCACGTGCAAATATAGATGTAAATTTAAGTGGCATGCTTTATTTTTTGCCACTGTGGGCCCCTGAAGCCTGCCGTGCTACTGGAATCATTTACAAATATTGCCCAGGATGTGCACACCTGCTCAGTAATTGCATCCTCGCTTCTATTTCTTACCTTATTCTTTAGCCTTCCAGTATTTGGATTGAAATGCCCAGCATAATTATTATCCTTCAGTACAGGAATCCCATTAGATAAATAAATTGTTTTAAGACCATAAAAGATTAAAACACAGCAAAAGGTCTGAGCCCAAGGCAGAGGTTACAAAGGAAGCTGTGCGTGTTACTCGGAGCGCTTTGGTTTTGCTACTCTGTTAAGGAATAAACATACTTTAAATAGCTTGAGGGAAGGAGATTTTGATGCCATAGCAAATATGAATCAGAGCCGAATTCATCATTTGTATGATGATCTTCATAAAGATAATAAAAAGAATTAAAATAATGAAACACCGAGTTATGAGGCACTGAGAGAATGCAATATATCGTTTCCAAATATTTATTCCATGTAATCAGTGTGTGATGAATAGTCAATTGAAACTAGTACCTACTTACCCATGAATTCAGAAGAAAGAAACACCAAACATTTTGTCATTTATACTGGAAGTAACCATAAGAACCAACCTGGTGTATAGGTGAAAGATTAGCTACAAACCTTTTTTTACGTTTCTTCAAAAATGGACGATGTACGGAATATAGCTTTAAAAATTAATGTGACTGATCCTATTTTAGTGTTCCCTTACTAAACTGTACATTAATATAATAAAAAGATCATGTACCTTTGATAAAACATGGCATGCTTTGTGATTATTTTTATATGTAATGTCAGAATTATTCAGAGAACAGTAAAAATGATTTAAAAGCTCTAGGCTGAAAATAAATCCACCTGATGTCATTCTTTCAGAAGCTGTCCTTTTCTCTGCTATTGTCAATGCTGTTATTTTGAGCAGAATAGTTCATACAGTTCTGATGGCTATCCAAAAAGGACTAGAAAATGGAGGTTTAATAGACAAGAAAAAAATGTTTGAACATACAGAACAAAAATAGCCAAAGGTGTTAAATGTTAAAACCCTCGCCCCATATAAATGAGAAAACTAATGAACTTCAGATAACCTGTGAAATCCTAATAGATGCAAAAGAATTCAGAGATTGTTAAACACAGGCAGCTAAAAACCATCACCTTTGCCTGGTTACATTTGGGTGAAAAAACTATAGGACCTTTTCTCCACTGAAAGTTTCCTGAAAAAACACCTAGAGCATATTAATTCTCTTCCTAGGAGCAAACCTTACCTTGGCCAGGGAATCAGGTACAGTGCCTGCCTTCTGCGTCTCCCGCTCCTGCTGCAAGCAGAACAACTTTCCTACGATGAAACTCCTCGAGGACCCACTGTCCATCTGTGCAGCCCCACACCTGGCAATATAGAGAAAGATTAGTTCCTTATCCATGTTGGTTTAAGGATAAGAAAAAGGCATAAGGTCTCTGGAATCGTGTGAATAATGCAGAGCAGTTAACCAACATTTTATTCTTTACAGTTTAAGGCCTTCAGCTGAACGGGTTTAGTCTCTAAAATGAGATCTATGTTTAATATGAACTGATGAGATTTTGTTGATGAAAAGACAAACAGGAAAAGACAAAAAGAAATAAAAATGCTTTCCAATGAAATCCTCAGAGACAGAGTTAAACCCAATAAAATTAATAATTTTTGTCATTTTCACAGGGAATCAGCTCTCATATTCCATAAGAAACTTTGCTAAAGCTTTCAAGAAGCTGTGAAACCGAGGTTCAAAATTGTACAAAGGTTTCTGGCAATACCTGCCTTCAAGGTAGAAGTGTTTCGATGGTCAGTGAGAACTGGCTGCGAAAAAGAGACGGCAGGGGGTGAAGTACAGAAGTACAAACTTTGGTGGATTAATATAAGAACTTCAGAATGTTTCAGGATGAAATTCCTGAACCTTCTGCCTTGCAACAAGTATTTCAAGAATTGGCACCGCATTGCACTTGAAGCCCAGCACGCACCGGTACAGCACAAACCGGGACACCACATTCTTTCACACAATTAGTTAACCAAAGACTTCCAGAATCTGATGTTTGCTCGCTTGCTTGCCTTGCATTCTCTAAAGGCTGCTGATCCCCTGTAGCTGTTGGTTATAAAATATGTTTTTACTACTTCACCAGTGGCCTTTGGCACAAAGTCCTAAATGAGACAGACTTAAGCACAGATTTAAGGTGAACGGTTTGTATGACAAGGCAGAAAACCAAGTGTCGCAGCACTACAAAACTAGCAGGCTGCAACAAGGCTTCTACCATCCCACACCAGCCCTCTCATGCCTTGGCACCACCATCAGTCCCACACAAGGTTTCAAAAGTTCATCTGCTGTCTGTACTGTTTCTTCATCCTCTTCAGAAGCCAGTCCACCCTGCTTCTTGCCTCTGCTGCGTCTGGGTTCTTCCTTCTCCTGGCTCCTCTTCCAGCCAGCCTCCTCTCATCTGGGCCCCTTTCTTCTCTCAACTTCTCCAGGGGCCTCTCCTCCTCTCTCCTACATCTGGGGTCCTCTCTTCACTCAGAGGAGGTCCTCTTCCAGGCTCCTCAGTGCTATTTAGCTACTTAGCAGGAACAAGCCACAGCTGTACATGATCCACATGAGCCAACACATCGCAGAAGAAAGCCCATAACTGTATATTATCAATGTTAATTAATCCTCTACAATTCCTCTACAACCAAGGACTGCAAATAACATTTTTAGATCCCTAATTCTATTTCAAATACTACTTCGCTTGCAATTGTTACTCACCTGTGAAATGCCTTTTTTGGGAGTAGAAATAAATAATTTAACAAGTGTTCTTCTTGAGAAGATGGTTTGATGTCTGTTGAGAAGTCTGGGCTATAATATTGCAGATCTGATTTACAGAAAATAGGTTATCTAATAAAAAGGTATTACAAAAATGACAGGATTGGAAGGGAGGAGGATGGGTCATTTCTCACAGGGAAGTGATGCATTACTGATTCTAATGATGTTAAAAATATCAATAAGTTCTCTTATTTTTGCCTTCATCCAAGGCTGATAGATTAATATCTCTTTGTTCCACCTGGGCATCCTTCCACTTCACAACTAATACTGAGGAACACCCTGTTTCCCCTTTGATTTCTTCTCTCTGAGGTGCCACCCCCCCATGGAGCAATACAGGGGTAAGAGTGCCTACCTACAGCTGTACCCTATTCTATAGATCCAGGGAAGAGACGGGTTGAACGCACACCCAGCCAGTCATGGAGACAGTTCAATACATGTGTGATTTAAGCAAATTATACAGGACTGGATAATTTCCTACTTGTACAGAGTTCTTCGGTCACTCAGATGCCTGAAGCAAGGCAAGATGTTAGGAGCTGGGCCAGCTCTACTTCAGTAGGGGCAATATGGGAGTGTAACAGAGGGTCAGTAGCACAACTTCTGGTTTAAAATATGAAATGGACTGTAGATTGCCACAACGTGAATACTAATCCAGGGTAAGGTGAAAAAATACTCCTATTTCTGCATTTTCTCCACATTGGGTCTCATTTTACATACAACATAACCCCCAGTCTGCGAACCAGGTCCTGGCCAAGCGTTCCCCACTGCTGTAGCCAAAAGCCCTTTAAAAACTTAAACTAGAAATTATCAGCAGCTGCGGAAAAAGTAAATCATCCTACCATAAATTATACATTTGTGTCTTTCACAAAGGTCTGACTTTCTCTAGCATTTTAATCCACCTTTGGGGGTGGAGGTGTTTAAAAGACTCTACACACAGAAGCTGGGAGGGTATTACCTACATTTCACAAGCCAGCAGCTATAGGTATGAGTAAAGCAGGCAGCCATGAAATAGTATTTATAGTCAGAACAAAGAGAACTAAAAAAGGTAAGATGGTTTTACATAAGATTTAACAACAACAACAACAAAAAAAAACAACAAAAAAACCACAGGTAAATTTACTGCAACTGGAAAGGTTACAAATATTAGAAAAATTACATAAAAGGTTAATAGAATGTATGTCATTTTAGGTCCCTCTTCCAGCTCATGCACTGTCCTTTAAAATATGGCAGCATCTGAGATTTGGAAGGTCAGGAGGAAAAAATGCTGCATTTGTACCATCTCCTGTTTCTTCTCCTATCACATTGTTTTCTGTTTCCTTTGCAGTCACCTGATGAGAGATCATTAGCCTGAAAACTGCACTCCAACTCCATAATCAGGATTATAATGGGAAAGAATTACCGGGTAACCTCAGCACACACTGCTTGTTTTTTCTCTCTGCAGTGACACCAGAAAAAGAATGAATTTTTGGACTCATGGAAAATTACAAACAAAAGAGCACAAGGTCATGACTGGAAAATGAGCACTTGAAAAAAATGGGTTTTCTTCTTCCACAAAAAAAAATCACCAAATGACAGAAAACTATAGATGAAGTTTCTTTGAAAAAGAGAAACTGTACGTGAAGAAGAGCAGAGCTAAATCAAAAGAGGTCCATGTGTTTCCCGTGCCTACTCAAAGAAGGAAGGAACGAAGCAGAGAACTTGGGTGGATGGCAAGGGGAGTGCAAGTAAATGGTGGAGGGCAAATGGTCAAACACTACTTGAGGCGGGGGAAAGCTGCATACTTTTTCCTTTTATAACGATCCTGTAAGTCTAGAGATTAATTTTTCCTTCTCAGTATTAACGTGTTCACCAGGCAAGTATTTCTCCTCTAATAAAAATTAATACATGCTAAATCTCCAGTGAGTGCGGTTAAACACCATATAGAATAATTAATGCACCACCCCCCACTCAATAATGTCACTGAAACCAAACTTCAGCATTTTATATTAATGCAATTTAAATAAGCAATCAACAGCATATGGTAATGCTAAATTGAGGAGATGAGTCACCATATAAAAATGATATTTATTTTTTTTTCTCCACACGGAGGAAAGATCAAGCACATCATTAGTGATAGAATCATGAGAATAACTGAACCATCGAGCTTAAACAAAGTCCAAATACATTTGAGATGCACAGCTGAACGAGCTAAGGGCAGCAGGTGATTCAGAGGACTGTGTATGGGAAATACTCCAAAATGGGGATACTGTCAAAGAACCAGCTGTAAGGGGACAGGATCATCCCTCTATATGCAGGTCCGAGCACAAGGTGAGCACAGCCAGAGCGTTTGCAGAAGTTTGTGGAGACACAGTAGGTTACAGCTACAGGAATGTTTTTGACACAGCCCCAGGTGTTTTCTGTTCCAATTCAATACGACGCACCATTGAAGAAGACCTGCAGCAAGTCGTTTGCCTGAGCAGGGGTTCGGGATAGGACCAAGATGTGACTTTTCCACCTTACGTTTCTTTTCACTTTGAGAAGAGATTCTGTGGCTATCAAAATGATGAAGAAAACCAGATCCCAATGGGCAAAATGCCTGGAGCTCGCGGATTACGGAGAATTCCACTGACTTTCCCAGTTGTTAGAGAACAATGATCAGACTGATGTGGGAGGAAGCTGAAAGGAAACTCCCTGTTGGTACCAACCTACCAAAGCAGCATAGATGGCAGCACCAGTGGGGGACAAATATTAAAATGTGGCTAAATTTTGATACTAAAACAAACAAAACAAAAAACCCACCCAAACCCAACAAATGACAGGAAGCAGTATTTTACCCGGTTTCCCAGGTTTTGGTGCCCTGGGAGCGGATCCCTGCTTTGGTCTTCTCCTGTTTGGGCACCAGTGACTCCCAGGTTTGGTCCATTGCCTACGGGACCAGGTTTGCTCCCCTCTTCTCACCAGGACCATCCCTGTCTGAGCCGTCAGCACCTGACTGCGCCCAACTGGCTGTTAAGGCAATATAATATATTTGAGTGTCTGTCTCTTATACCCTTGAATTTTTATAGCAACTTGAAATAGAAAATATTTTAACACAAATATTATGCAACAGTTAGAATCAAATGAGTAATAGGATACCCTTAATGAAAGCAATCAGCACTAAGTCAGAGAGCTCAGTAGACGTTTATATGACACGTATGCCAGAGAAATATTTTTGTATAGGGGAAACTGAAAATAGAAAAAAATATTCATCATCAGTAGTAAGTATTTTTACGGGGCAGGGGGGGCACGCAGCAAAAAGCCCCAACAGAAAGCTGTTGATGAAGAATAAGAACTATCAGCTCCAGACCTACAGAAAGATTTGAGATGAGGCAAGTACAGCTTGCTTCCCTTTCTTCCATCATTCCATCACAGCCATATGTTTTGCGCTCGTTTTTCTCGTGTCACAGTGATACGTCATCATAACCAGGTGCCGATAATACAAAGAGCACATCATGAACAAGTATTCTACAGTCCTTATTTCTTCAGATTTTGTACCACCTAGATTTGGAAATAATATTCACGCATTGCTTCCACGTATTTTCTTTTATCCTGACAACTCTTGATTAGAGAAACTTCTCTGTGTTGGTCAACAAAGTACTCTCCCTGATCATTTAACACAGATTCTGTTACGGGTAACAGCGTAAATATGGGAGGTAATTTATGAGAGTCTCCAGTGCATTATTCATCATCCTTTTTTCCTAGATTTTTAAAATGAAGTGGTAGCTATAACATTAAAATATTTGTCAAATGACCAGAATATAACCAAGTTCTACTAAGAGCAAGCTAGAAGCCTTCCTGGTGTTCCTCAGCACTGCGCCGGGAGGGCCAGAGCATGGGGCAAACTACACATCTTTGGGCTTCACAGCTACCTGAGTCACCTTGCTGGGGAGAGGAAAAAGAAAACCAAGGCATCTCCTGTGCTGGTCCTACAGGCACAGAAAGCAGTCCAGAGCCCCCATTTTGATAATTTCCGTCAATTTTCTCCTGAAGAAGTAAACACTGGTGGTCTGAAGGTCTTGATATGAAGTCTAGAAAATGAGAGCAAAGACCTTTGCCTTGTCCTTGTAATTTTTAAATCGCACAGTTCCTCTTCGTCTTGCGTGATAACTGTTAGGCATTCTGGACAGGCTGAACCAGGCACCTCAAGCTGCCTACACACTGAATCAGTGTGAGCTGAGCTCAGGTTGGGCTGGTTCCTTCCTCCTGCCCCCCTTCCAAAATGTTCAGATCTCCAAGAGCTCAAACGATATTAAAAAGAAAGGCAAAATCCCAATCTAGTTATAACCAGTATAATCCCACAGAAATATTCCCAAAGCTTTCATAATAATTCCTGAGTTCAAGGTGGAAAGACTCAAGCAAAATCCACTGTCTTCAGATGCTAAAACCTACACTATTTGATAAATAGGGATTTAGTTCCAATTAATAGGTTCAGAAGCGGGATGATTAAAGAAGAGAAAGCTCAGAGAATAATCAGCACTAATTATAGTAATGCTGCTAGTGTAATTCATCAGTTTTGCAACCTGCAAAATTGAGATAAAGAGTTATAAGATCTAGAGCTGAAAAATCACTACATAGAAACCGTGGATCATCATTATCCAAAATAACACATTAACACCAATCTGGCTTTTGGGGATGGTTTGTCTTTACTCACCTTTCCCCTGGCTGCTGGAGGGAGAAGGCTGCTCTGTTCTCCCACACTCTTCAGCCCATGGAGCTGCAACCATGGGAGCCTTTCCAGTGCCAGCCATGGTTGGTCTTTCCCTGCTGCTCTCTCTCCCATTTTCCTTCTACTGAGATGTGGCCATACCTCTGTCTTGTGGCCAGCAGGTCGAGGGAGGTGATTCTGCCCCTCTACTCTGCTCTGGTTGAGACCCTGCCTGGGGTATGGTGTCCAGCTCTGGTGTCCTCAGCACAGGAGAGCCATGGAGCTGTTGGAGCAGGTCTAGAGGAGGCCACAAAAATGATCACATGGCTGGAGCTACTCTCCTTTGACGACAGGCTGAGAGAGTTGGGGTTGCTCAGCCTGGAGAAGAGAAGGCTCGAGGAGACCTTATTGCAGCCTTTCAATACTTTAAGGGGGCTTGTAAGAAAGATGGGGACAGACTTTTTAGTAGGGCCTGTAGTGGTTGGTCAAGGGGGAATGGTTTTAAACTAAAAGAGGGTAGGTTCAGACTAGATATAAGGAAGACATTTCTTCTGATGAGGGTTGTGAAACACTGGCAGAGGTTGCCCGGAGGGGTGGTTGATGCCCCCTCCCTGGAAGTGTTCAAGGCCAGGCTGGATGGGGCTCTGAGCAACCCTATCTAGTGGAATATGTCCTGCTGACTGCAGGGGGGTTGGACTAGATGGGCTTTAACGCTCCCTTCCAACCCAAACCATTCTGTGATTCACCCCAAAATCACCAGTGGGCTCTTGATGACACAGTGAGTCTTGTCTCTCCATGTCTCCCTCCCCACCCCCCAACAAGTGCGCCCATCATCTATCTTATACTGTTCTCTCTCCAGCTACAGGGCATATCATGCTCCAAGAAAATTCAGAGTACGTCCCGAAGATATTTCCATTCCATTGCTTCACACTTCAGATCACTATGAGATGTCCTAGCAGAAAAAGTGGGAAGACTGAGAAAGGAGACAGTCCTACACCAGCCCATAACACAGCATGGGAATACTGAAGTATCCCAGGCACTTAAAATGTCTGCAGTGACCTAAAAGGACAAATGATATTAACCTAATATTGGCATTCATACCTGTATCTATGCACTCAAAGAACTCATGTGACAGACTGCTGTTGTTTATGAAGCCATTTTTCAAGAGCATATAAAGTTCTCTCGCACTATGCACTAGTAAAATAAACTATAAAAACAATTTTACAGTGACATGAAAACAATAAATCATAACGACAGAAATTCATCGATGTATCTTTGTCTAACGCACTGTCCTTGAATCCTCCTGTTACGCTTATATAGCAAATACTCCCAAATAATCTGTGATTTTACATATTAGCTGCACAGCGATGTTTGGAATAATGGATGAGTAAATAAAAACTGTTCATCTCAATTGTGTTTCAACATTAGTTTTATGCTGTCCTGGCCCCGTAAGTTTAAGGAGTATCCTTAGCACTAGTTCAAAGTAGGTTTTGTGATTTAATTTTATATTTATGTCTTTACTCAGCTGCAAGAGATTTTTTCCAATAAATAAAGAGAGTGGCTATGAATCTTACATTACAGCTGTAAATTCTTGCAGCAGGCTACATTTTTAGTGATGCAAAGGCTGGCGCTCATGGGCTCTTTCACGATAAATATATCAATGTCCGTCTGAACCCCCTGGTGGAAATATGGCTTCAATTTTTTTCTTAAAAACATGGATCAATCATTGTTGCCCTTGCCTATTCTTTTCTGTCAAATGCTTCAAATGTGTTGGAGTATCTGTAAAAAGTTCGAGAATCACTTTGGCTATATGTCTTACAACCCTATTGCATAATATTTAACTTTGGTGCGGCTCTTGCTGCCTTTGAGGTACACAAAGAGCTGATCCAGACTTAAAGATGAAGGTGATTAATGATAAACCAACAAATTCAACTGACTTTACAAAGTAATGTACGGGCCTTTCTTGCCTGCAGAATACCCTGTAATCAGGATCTAACCCTGTGCCACTGGGCTCTAGGTTATATATTCCGTACCCCTGGAAGAAAGCTCTGAATGTCCTACCAATAGATACAGGGGAGAGAAGAGCTATAGGGTTTACACACTCAATTAACTTCTTTTTTTCCCAGCTAAACTGATGGTAATTTTGCGGTTGGAACTACAATGTCATTAAGACATTGTCACTTTGCAAAATAATTTCAGAAACTTTTTGGTTTACTGCACTAGCTAGAACCATTTGTTCTGTGCTTAGTTAATTTATTCAGTCTTTTGCTAGATAAGTAACTCTTCCTTACTGGGAAAAAAAACACAAAAAGGAGACCTGGCAAGCCAATAAGCATTAAACACTTCATTCTTTAATGTGGTATTTGGCTCTTGCCCACCAGTAATGTAGGAGTGCCAACATCCTTTCTGATGTCCAAGTCTCTTACTGGAGTTACATCAACCCTTGCGGGTGGATTACAATGTAACTCTTCTAAAATTCAAGAAGTTTGTGACTCAGTGAGAGGAAACTGCAAAGGAGAGAAAGACAGGAGGCGTGAGCTTCCCCACATGTGAAGTTTGCTACTTCAGCTTTTTTGTCAGCGACACATTCACGTCTACCTGAAATGTAACACGTGGAAGTGGCTTTGATCCTTTTCTCTCTAATGATCTGTTCAGTTAGCAACCTTGTCATGAAAATGTGACACTACTGTCTTGTTAAGGCTCACCTTGTGGAAGAGGTATTCTTTGAATGAAAGCATCAAAGATGTTCCTTAATCTACTTTACGGGAAAGTCTCTATTTTATGGCCATGTACACCAAAAAAATTGCAATATTTCAAGTTATAGTCTTGCATAGCTGAAGCCAGCAAAATATAATCCATCAGCAATTGCCTGGACAGCTTCAAAGATCCCAGAAATTGTCAAAACCTATTTGCAAAGCAATATTATCAATATTTGCTTTGACAAGTAAATACTGCCTTTTTCTCAAGAAAAAACCCAGACTGATTTATTAATAAAATTTCTTTGGACTCATTAAAAAAACCCCAAAAAACAACAAACCCAAGAAAAACCATAACAATGTGAGTAGGAACTGAGTGTCTATGTCACAACACGATGAAAATAAGCCTGCCTGCGCTGCAAATGAAGCATCTTCCGAATGAGAACCCTCCGAGGCGAGAACCACATCACATGGAGCTGGAGTAAATAAAAGTGCTGCCTGGCACAGGAGAAAGGTGCCCTCTGGGAGCACGGACCACGTGCCCACACGTGTCAGGGCCACGAGAGCTGATGGCCTCCCGCACAGTGTGCCCACCAGCCATCGCAGGAGGCAGCTACCGCGGCAGGCTGCACAGCTGCAGCAGAGGCAAGCCTTCCGGAGGTAATGGTGACAAATTACAGGCTCTGTCCTTGAATAATTCTACTGAGATCAGTGGATTTCCATCTCAATATAAGCGTGCGTATGAGTGTGTATGTATGCATCAGAGCTGCCTGAAATCATGCTCCTGCGTTCTGTGTTAGTAATACAGACATTGCTCACGACTTGGTTTATAACGCAAAAAATAGGGAAAAAATTCTTCTTGATCATGTCATGTGGAGTTTCATCAAAAGGAGCCTGTATGAGACTCAAGCTAATAAACAGCATGGCTTACAGAGAGAGGACACGCTGCTTCCTACAAATAAGAAACTATTATGGCTTCTTAAATGAGTTGTCTATGATACACTACAGTGAAGCAATTCATGTAAGGAAGATTATAATCCTCAAGAGTAATTTAAGAAGCCTTGTGATGCACAGAGACACAGGGGAAAAAATAAAAGAAAGGAAAAAAAATAAAAGAGCCATTACCAAAAGTAGTACCAACCAGGGCTGCTGGCAGGGTTATACCACACTCGAGTCCAAAGCAGTAGAGGCTGGGGAAGTGCTGGGGAGCCATTTCCACTGGAAAACAGAGCTAATGCTTTCTCCAATATTCCACCAGAGAAGCTGACATGGAGCCACGTGACCAGCTCAGCAGCAGAGCAGGAGCCATTACCCCATCAGACCCTGCAGAAATGTCCCTTTCCCAGTTGTTCCCAAGCTGCAGGCTCCAGCCACAGTCCAGGATGTGCATCTAGCAACACAAAAGGAATTGCGACTTCCTGGGCAGCGTGACAGGGCAGCACAGCACTCACATTACTGCGCGGGGACTCATTCTGGTCTCTTGTGCGTCCTTGTCCCTGCAGCAAATGCACATATTGCAGGCACCCTCATCACTCCTCCTGGCTCAGCAGCAGAGGTGTACGCTGACGTACACCACCATAAAATATCAGCAGCATGTTGCAGAAGGTACATACGAGCTCCACAGCACCTGGAGCCTTTGCAGGTTTTCAACACGCCAGCAGAGGTGAAGCACTGGAAAGGAAAGGCAAGACTTTTGGTAGCTTGCTTGATCTGAGCCAGCCTCATACAGCCCAAGCAGCCTGCATTTGTGCTGCAGTGACAGATGCTAACATCTATTGCAGACACCGGCATTTTTTAATGTCAAAATATGCCACAGGTGGCTGCAATCATCAGCTAATGAGACAGCAAAAGCTCCATCTGCAGCCCTTCGTGGCCCTCCATCCCCGGCCATCAGCAGTGCTGGCTCAGGGCGCAGCAGGGCTCCCCGGCAGCCCCACGTACCATGGTGATGGGGCAGATCCACGTGCCACGATGATGGGGCAGCTCCATGAGCCACGATGGGGCAGCTCATGCCGCTTGTGAGCAGCTGGTACAAGCAGACATGGGGACATCTGGCTGGGCAGAAAAATCACACCTTCGTACCTGGTGATGCAGCTGTTGCTGATGGGATACTTGCTGCGACAAAACCAGAGTAAAACAGAAAGAAAAGATAGCAAGAGTTTGGGGGTTTAGTGGACTTTGTCTATAGTTTTGTTTCACGCAGCATCGGTCTCAAAATGCTAATATTGCATTGGTGAAGTGTAGCGTAACTTGAAAAACATAACATAGGCATAAAAGTATTCAGAATTTCACTTCCAGGCTGTTCATGGGCTAACCAGAAATATTTCCAAAACAATTCAGATTAGCAAAACGTATACCAAAAATCATAGCTTTTGTGTGGGTATTTTATGAATAATAAAAGAATAAATTAATGGGATTAACTTCTTGCTGTGAACTTCTTGCCTGCTTCTAGCTGCCAACTAGCAGATGTTCACATCTATACCCACTGTTTTTCACACATTGCCCTTATCCAGTAAGCTAATAATATAAATGGACAGCCACAATGCAGTAACCTATAGCTGAAATATTAGTTAATTAGCAGCTACCCTAAACATTATGTGGCACTAAGCATAGCCAGAGATGTAAGATAACTTTGGAAATCCAAACAGGTATGTCTTATTTTGTGCAAAAGGGAAAACAAATGCTCAATAACTAAAATTTAAAATACGATAAATTTTTACAGTTTCTCTGTACTGTTGATTTTGATAATACAAAAAATGGGAGGTAATATTCCTTATTAATCCACAGCACGTGTCTATTATTTTAGGCAGGCTGTTCTCATACGGAGCCTCAAAATCACTGCTCAACCCGTTTCCAGAGGCTGGATGCCCCAGCTGCAGGAGAGCAGGATTACACAAAAGGCATCCTTTATTTTTGAAAATAAACCTGATTTTGAATGCTGAAGAAAGGAAAGGTAGTAATTGAACATCTATTTGCAAATGTTTTCTGAGAAACTATGCGGATACGCCGGTGGCACGTGACGTTGATGCATGGATATAAATGCTGGTACGTAGATACAAAGCAGGTTACCGCTGGCAGCCCCAAGCAGCCGCAGTTCGGTGAGGTGTCTGTATTGAGATGTGAGCGACAGGCGGGTGCGATGACAGGCACTGGCAGAGGAAGCACACGCATCTCAGGTGCTGGCTCCGACCTGCTGGTTTGTGGCCACGAGCCCTTACTGGGAAAGGTCCAACAGGCAGCTGCCATGGTTACAGCTCATCCGCTCCCCTCCAGATGACTTTTCTTTTCTGTGTGAGGTACGGCTATGGGTAAATGCACAGACAGGATACAAACCGAGCCTTTTCTTCCCTAAATCCGTGCCCTTGAGTACAAAGCAAAGCAAGTATATGCAGACACCTGACTGTAGGGCTGCCTCCTGGCCAGGACTGAGTAAAGCTCGTTCAGCACTAGAACATCTCCATTCAAAGGACTGAGCCATAAAAAGAAATTTGTTATACATGTAATACTTACATAACTTACATCCCCTCCAGAAATAAAATGGCTTTTGCGGATGGTCACTTTGCACAGATTTTCCAAGCGTCTTTCGCATCACCTAAGACGGCTGCTCACAATCTGAGGGCTTGCCATGCTTGTTCTTTTCAACAGGCTGAAAAAACCCATCCAGCAACAAACATGTGCCATCCAACACAAAACCTGATTTCTCACCGGACTAAAGTTTCCTACATCTTAAGAGCAGTTTAGTGATACACACACAAATAAAAAGCTTTAATTAAAAGAAAGATGTCATGAAGAATGTAACTCCTAATTACATTACTAAACCCATAAGAAATTCAAAAAAAGATGACAGTTTATGAACTTGTTGGCTTAAAATCTGTCCTCAGTTAGGCCTATAAGAAGCACAGCTGCTGTAAGGGTCCAGTGAGGGCAGATTTTAGATCACATAAATTTAGATTTTTTCCTCTTAGCAACTTAATAATCATGAAGTTATATAACAAATCTGTAAACCAATTACCAAATGTCAGAAGGTGCCCTGATTAAAATACACATATCCCCTGGAACGTGCCATATTCACAAATTAGCCATGTGTTATTTATAGTTCCTCAAGGCACAATAATGAAGAAAGTGGTAATGAAATCTGAAAGCCTGAATATCTCCCTTATGTCTGAAAGCAAATCCCATGAGACCCATCTGTAGTCCAAACTGGGGCGGGGGGGGTGGTGGTGGTGGTGGTGGAATATTCCTTTCTAAAACAAACCAAAAACCTACAAACAACCTCTCCTGCCTTCATAGTTTCATATTTGGTGCTTCATTTTTAAACCTGTTTACACTGCAAATTCAAATCCTACCATCCTTGTTGTTCCCACGCATTCATTTTATCAAAACGATTCTTCAAAATTCCTTCTTAATTTGTATTCCGCAACACCACAACGTGCAACTCAAATGCTTAAAAAAAAGACAGGTCCCTCTTTACAGGTGCAATTTGCACATGCAAAACCCAAGTTACATGGTATGCCTCGTTCTCTTGGTGAGTGGCTCAGCTTCCTTCCGTGCCCTGCCAACCCTGCCGCCCCTGGCCCTTCACGGGCCGACCAAGGACGCCTTTACGCCTGTTCCTGTCCATGCAAGGCTGAACTTGTATGCATACCGATTCCTGCTGCAAGTTCCTACAGCAATGTTATTCAGAGTTTTCATTCAAAACTCTGACCACTGCAGCCATCCCCCGAGGCAGCGAAATCCCGCTGGCATGCTGCTCTGTTTCCATCGCTATAGGTGACGGCTGGCAGGGTCTTACTGACCCCAGTTCAGGTCCTTAATAAGGCATATTTACACCTACCCTGCAAGACACATGCTTCCTTCTTCAGGGAGATATATCTGGTTGAATGTACCATTTTCAACATCCATATGTTAACATTTGGAAGGCCTTTGCTAGGTTCTCTCTGCCTCTCTCACTTCCCACTCTCCCCAACACTGACTTTTGACTCTATATTTTTGTCCCATATTTTCCCTGTTCATTATTGATTGGAGCTGTTATTCTGCTTCTCATGTAAGTTTTTCTTAAAAGCCATGCATTAATATTCTTTCTTCTTCTTTATTTATGGTCATATATACATGTACTCCATCATATGCAGAAAAGCCTTTTTGAAACATATGGTGATTACTGCACTGAAATATTTTACACTCATCCAATTTGATGCAGTCAACCTGTAGCATTGTAAGACACGATTAATTCATCATGTTGTAACATGAGTGCATAAGCACAAAACAAGGATAAATGAAGGAGACTGCCTCTTTTTTTTGGCACATGAACCAATTCCCAGGAACGTGTGGTGGTTTCACCTTTGTTTGATGATGGATGCAAACACTGCAGAACTGCCAAAAACATTTGAAGGTCCATCAGAATATTTAAATATGTCTCTAACACTTTATGGATAAAATAATTAGTATCACTGTCTTTCAACCCCCCAACTCAGTAACATCCTCCTCCTACCCCAAGCCTTTCCACAAAAGGCTCCCCTCATCCATCCCCCCATTTATTTCCAACAACAAAATGAACAGCAACAGAGCCTTACCCCCCGAACTCAGCGAGAACGCATTGCCTTCTGCTTTTCTTGCCTCTCTCCTCCTTCTCTCTTTGACTGGCTTTTCCCCTCTTTCTTTTAATCTGCCTCTCTCCCTCCTTACATTTGTTAGCTATTTTCTTATGTTGTTGGAGAACTTATTTCAGGCAGCTGAAAAGCTCTTGGAGGCATCTAAAGGGGCGAAAAATCATACTAGAAGCCAGGAGTCGCATCTTTATATTACTTTTGCAGACCTGACTCCTAGCCAGAGGGTTAGCAGATGGGCATGCGTTGCCAGAACACGTTTTGAATTTAAATAAAATTACACTGTCTCTTGCTGGGCTGCCGCAGTAGCACAGTGACCTCAGGAGCCATTTCTACCTATGCATTTTGTTCAAAGGTGAACTGCGTTAAGGTTTAATTGACTTCATTTAAAACTTCTGTGTATGTAAGAGATGTGAATAATAGAAACAAGTCTAAAAAAACCCCCAAAAAACAGAAAGAAAATAGTTCTCATCTTCCCTAGCCTCCTTTTCTGCAATTCTTTTCACCTTTTCTTTATTACTCTGCCTTTTGAAGAGCTCCGAGATACGCATTTTTGAAGGATTTCTAATTAATACAAGCCTCTGACCTTTGCTTTTGAAGACAAATGTGTAGCTGTAAACAGCATAATAACAAAAAGCCAGCCCCAAAATATTGCTGTGTCAGTTGGCTTCAACCACAAATACAAAGCAGGAGATTTCCATGGGACAATGTCTCCAGAATATGGTTCCCACAGAGAAGTAGTAGCTGAGCACAAAACCTTTGGGTTTTTAATTTTAGAGATTCGGGACTATTTTAAGCTAAAAGCAGACTTAAGGTACCACTCCAGTTTGGACTGATAGCATACAACTGGTGGGTGCAGTGCCTTAAGCCTATGGCTATCGTCTCTCACGGACGAATGGGATCTTGGCAAAACCCACCTCATCCCTGCTAACTACGCAGCAAGCGCATTGACAGACCTCTAGCCAACGGGAGGATGCTTAGGTCAGATACCAGCTCGATACAGGGGATTCCTGTCATGGGGGAGACCTCTTAGGGCTGTCCCTCCACCTGTTGCTAGTAAAGGATTTTCCTTGCCGAGTTTCAGAACTGCTGGATGGGAGGCTCCCGGTTCTCCCTTTGGGAGCCCTGTGTGCAAGGTAATGGGCTGCCCAGTTGAAGGGCTGTATTTCACTGCCTGCCCTCCCGTGGCCAATTCCTTTTCGTGACTTAAGACAGCACAAAATGCACATGTTTGTTTCCATTGAGCCTTCACATCGGAACCCGCGAGCAGCTCTATCAGCTTCTGCTCTCTGGAAGGAGCTCGCGATCAACCGCACGTGCACTGTCCTACTACAAAGCACTTTCAGACCACCTCTGGGTCTGAGAGGCTCTGTCCTGCCCCAGCGCTTGCAGAAACCTTCCAAATTTAATTTTCAGCAAGGGATAGGAGAGTCTCTCCCGAAAGGATCCTGCTTTCCAGGAAATCCCTTCATGCCTTTTCTGGCCAGCGGTGCTGTGGCACAGACGTACTGTGTCCTGATGGCGCGCCCCGTGCTCCACGCAGCCATGCCCCAAAGGGCTCTTCCTGCATCCAAGCAGCCTCCAAACGTCTCCCCCACGAGTCTCACACCGAGTCATCGATGTGAGGATGGCAATAAATCAAGAAAAGCGGTCAGGGACCTATTCTGGACTTCAGGCTGCCTTTGACATCGTTCAGCACCGTGGTGTCAGCGGAGACGGGAAGTCTCTCTTTTTACTGAGGGGTCACAGTTCAAGTATCTTAACTTCAAATTTTAAATTATCATCGTAAACCCACACTTCTACTATTTTGTTCATTTCAGAATGTAATTACCTTTTCTTTCCAGGACTGAATGGAGACGCTAGGTGGTAAAGATTGTCTTTTGTTAGCAGAAGCAGACTCTATAAGCTATTGTGTTGTTAATTTTGCAGTTATCTTGGCTTCCTTAATATCATTTAGCTATTTCTTTTCTTTATGGCTACCTTATTCTGCTTGATTCTGTTTCACTTTGAACCTCCATTGATGTTGAGGATGTAACGCATTTTTTATCATACTGTGCAAAATGCTGATGGAATCTTTGTGCAGACTCTCTGGCGACAGAAAAAGGTTATTATTACCGTACCCTTTGTATTGTATCACCAGAAATCTATGCACATGCTTTGTAGCCACCCACTTTGCACAGAAGCGTGAAGAAATCATTTTGTTTTATTCACTACAAAAGCACTTTTCTTAAAGATGTGTCTTTATAATTGTGCTTTTTAAAATTTGTGCATGCATAATGCACTGCTTTTACAAGAGACTTGAATGATTTGCTCCAATTGCACATACCTTACCTCTCAGGCTGCTTCTTAGCTCAAAGGTGACGCCATCTAGGGTGAAATCAAAAAGTCTATGTCAGATTTGAATGTAGAAGGAAAAGAATTTCATTCACTGAGGGCAGGGACGAAAGAGTCCCATCTGCAGTCTGTACCAGTCATCCAATTACTCCCTTTCTGGCATTTTCAAGGATGTTAAACCCACCCAGACTTTTTATGACCCCAAGCCACCCAACCCTCGATCTGTAAAGGCAGAGAAGAAAGAATAAGCTCCATTTCCCCACCTCCAGACAGCTCCATACTTCCATTAATTCGAACCGCCTTCTGTCTGCTATTTTGACTTCTCAACGATCCATGGCGAGGATCAGCAACTATCCAAATTCAATGGCGATTGACTAGAAGTATTCAGAAATATTTTTAGGTAAGCATCAGGCTCACTCAGCGTAGCCCAGCCAGCCATTCCCGACTTCCACGTGAATAGCAGCTGGATATCAAGACATAGTTGTGATAGCCATATATTGTCCATATGCTCACTTTGAGAAGCTGAAGAGACTTCTGTCTTTGAAACAGGGTTAAATGAAAATAATCTAATAAAACAGCAGAAGACTAAAAATGCTGTCTAGTGAGTCTGTTTGCTTATTATGCTCTGTATTCCTACAAATTCATTTGGCAGTCAGGACACACGGGGTTTGAATAATTTCCTGCCGTTACATTTTTCCCTGCTGCTAAAAGTAACATGGTGATGATTTTCAATAAACAAATCTGCTCTTTTCTCTCAAGGTTTGTGTACACTCCAAATGCATTTGTGACATCGGATTTTCACCAGGGAAATGAAAAAAAGCCAACGACTCACATTGCTGAAAACCCAAGAAGCCAACCTGGCCATCTTTTTGAAACATTTTATGAAAGGGTTTATTATTATTTAAGAAAATAATAAAAATCACCATCGCCTTCTTAAGACACCCAGTACAAATTGGGACCTGAGTGAAAGAGGACTTTCATACTGAGACTGTGTCAAGTTGCCATTCTTCTGAGCCCGGCTTTATCAGTTTTGCACTGAGCCCTTACTCCTGAGGATGCTCTCAGGCCAAAATTCAGAAGGTGACTGACAAACACCAGAGGTCAAAATGAAGCAAAAGAATCACAAAAAAAGCCTATGGAAGAAGCTTTCTGTGAAATATAAAGGACCTTTGGGCCACACCAGATTCTCTTGTTCTCCTTTTTTTCCTCTTTAATTCTCTTTTATTTAGACAATAATTTCTGTTCCCCCTTCTTTTGAATCTACGTGACAGGCAAACCATGTTTGGGTGCGGGTAGGCTGAGAAGCGTAATTGCGGATTAGATCTGCTGAACTTGGGGGGCAGAACCCAACATTTCTAGTGAGGAAAAACCACACTTTCAGAACTTACACCCAAATAATACATTCAAAAAACCTCATGCCAGGTGGAACAGATCACTCCCATCACCAGCCCTACTCAGTACTGTCTTAGGACTCTGGAAATAGTGCTTATAGCGGCCTGAGAGCAAAGCTGTGACACAAATTAAATGGAGTTCCCATTTTTATATAAGGCCCCAATGACACAGTCAGAAATATTTGTCATATTCATTATGAGCGTTCCAAAACAACTCTTTCTTGAGCCTGTTTCCTTCACTCTTCCAGACGTTTTTAGATTAGGTGTTTGAAAAGAGCAATGCTTCCTTCCAGCTGCAGCCCAGAAGAACAACCAAACCGTTTCCGAAGAAAAATCATACCCAGGCAGCCTCTTTGCTGCCTTTTTATTCGATGTATTCCTCCTTTCAGGTTGTGACAACACCTGTAAGTGAAGCAAGCAGAAATTACCTCTTCCGCAGTAAAACCTCACCTCATCCATCAAAGCCATACGGTCACTTGTTCATTTACTGTATACTGTTAGTTTAATAGTTAGGTAAATATTGCAGTGTCTGGATACTACAGAAAAGCATATTTTTACGCAATAATAAAAGACAGTAATAACGCTAAGAAATGCTCTTATGGCAACCCGGGCCCTATAAAACTCTCCTGGCTTCAGGTGCTATTACTGCCCGAGCAGAAATTGGCTCTGACACCAGTGAAAAAGGACTTGGCATCCCAATTCTTTAAGTAAGATCACTAAACAGGACTGTCGCTTTCACTTCAATTGGGTTGACTCGGGAGAAAACTCCATATAGGTGAATTTCCCTGGAAAAAGTCAACCAACAGTTTGTAAAATATCAGCTGTAACAGCAACCATTACTATTTCTAGTAAAGATTATCAATATTTCTATTAAAGATGAGCTGGAGACAAATCAGGATCTAATGTTTCATTATATTTACACCTGCATGCCTAGATATGTAGGCAAAACTGCTCGCTCAATGGAAATTTTTCCTTAACTTCAGTGGAGCCAGGATTTCCCACTGAATGTTTTAATTTTCATGATATCAACTGCAAGCACATCACTAGCAATAACATTAATGATCTTCAGCGCAGTTTAAACATAATTAGAGGCAGACCAATTGTCCATGTTACATTCTTGTTCCAAGAAAAGACTAAGAAAAATCATGCAAAGCTGTATAACCTGAGGGGAGAGAAAGGAAACAAGCATAGAGGTGAGGTCTAAATCAAATATGAGGCAATCTATATTTTCCATTAAAGCCATTGTGAAATAGCCCATTTTGCAAAGGTCTTGATTGAAAACCATGTGAAAGTTAATGGTTTTGACTCAGATGATCCTCAGCACTCAAATAAGAAACAAGAGAAAGGAGACCCACAGAAACAGAACTTCAAAAAAATGCCAGCACAAAACCATATGACACAAAAGAAACAGTTTAAATAGCTCTAGCAAATAGTATAAATTGCCTTGTTCCCACAACTAGAGGAAGATTCAGCAATGCAGGTTCTCATTATAATTTCTTCTTTTTTATAAACAGCCTATCAGTAAGATTTACCAATATTGTTTCTATATGCTGAAAGCTTTATTACCTATTCTTTGACATTTGGTACTTATCTAATCCTTTAGTTTTAATAAAAAGCTATTGACATGTGCACTAGAGACTTAATTTTTTAACGTGGCTGATTTGAAAGCTAATTAGCATGTTCGTATCTGTCAAAAAATCCAATGTCTTTTGTATACCTATTTCTGGGTTCTTTTGTGGTCCTTTTAATTAAATTTGTTGATAAAATACTTGACAAATGAAGGAGGAGAGAAAAAGAAATATTTAGTAGCTCAGGTTAGGTTTTTCAAAGGCAATTAATAGTTAGTGCCCATTAAACTAAAGAAGGAATTGGCCGAATAATTTTCTAGTTTGTTTTTTTGTTTGGTTTTTTTTTTTTTAATGTTATCCTTAGAATTTTAACACTTCTTTTAAAAGAATAGTTGGGAGAGACCAAGGAGCAGTCATGATCCAAAACGGCTTCTTCTCTTTTTCTCTCCTAAAGGAAGAGGCAAAAGAAAATTATTGAGATGCTGAAAAACAGGACTTCACAGTTTAAAAGGCTGCTGACAACCTCTTACAGCACTCTGCTTCAGAAGCTATGATTTCAAGAGCAAGCAAAGTGGGATATAAATGTTACCGATAGCTGAAAATTAGGAGACGAAGAACACTTCAGAACGTTTAAGTGCGGTAGGTATGATTACAGCAATCAAAATGCTATCCCATTTCGCTGCAGTTTATCTTGAGCGGCAAGGTTAAAAAATAATTAAAAAAAAGGAGAAGAACAAAAAGCTATATGATCTTAAATTGTGCAGTATGCATAAACATTACGAACAGTCCTGACAGAAGTCTACACAGGCAGTTGACCCAAAAGGTAACATGGTATTTATCTTGTCTTGTACTTCCAACCAAAAAGATTCCTGCTGCTTCTTCAGAGAAGTTTCACTCTTTCTTTGCAGTCTGAAATAATTCTTTTGCCGGTTTGGCGTTGTGGACTGAACTGTTTCTCACAAAACATCTATGCAAAAAAAAAAAAAAGAGTTTCATCCTTAATTATAACAGTTTGCAAGGATGTTTGTATACGTGATTCCCTGGTCTGTAATGGCTGGGTATACATTATCACAGAAGACCAGTAAAACAGCATAGTGACATTTGTCATCAGACCTAAATTTGGTCTCATGACCACGAGCATAGTCCCTGTTGCTCCAGAGAGTGAACATTACCTGGGCACTTATGTATACTATTTAAGTTGTAGTTTTTCCTCTTCTGTCAAGTGGGTTTTGACTACTTGGGATGTTTCCTCCTCTCCCCACATCAACCTCCCAGGTGGTTTCAGAGCAGATGTTTGTGCTCTTACTCCTCACTGGGCAACTGCTACACAGTCTGGGGCCACAGCTCATACCAAGGGCTCCAGGGTTAAGCCTGCAGTAAACTATCACCTCTTCCCTCTCCTGTGAAAACCTCCTCGCTAAAGACGCAACATCTCCAAGGATCATTGCATAAACCTCACTAACTTCCCTACAAAGTGCAAAACAACTCCATAAATACACAGTGACACAAACATTAAAAAACTCCAATCGAGCCATCCACAGCAAGATCTCCTGTTTCAGCAGAGGACAAGAGAATAAACAACAGATGACAAATGTTAGCTCATTCTCATCTTAAGCCAACATACCTCCATGCTGCTGCCAAACACAAATCCTCTCTTCCTTCTGTCAGGTGAATCAGCAAGTTCATCCCAATTCATCAGGGACCTGCACTACCGCTAATGGACAAAGAAGGGGTTCAACAATATAGAAAGCATGATGTATTTAAGGCACTAGAAAACAAACACTGGCCACCCCCCCCCAAAAAACCCCCGTTAAACCGAATTTCCCGTCTGTCTTGCGGTCCTGGCGCGAAAGTAGTAAAACCAG
>JAVJGI010000001.1:21620115-21649259 GCA_035590275.1 Ibycter americanus
AGAAAAAAAAACCTCTAGTATTAACAATAGTACCCAATGCAGATTAAAAATGCAAATAAACAAAAGAACTTCATGTGTTTTTAACCCTAATACTTAGGGATGAGTTGAGCACAAATGTCCACGTGCCGTGTTCACTGTCCTGTAAGCTGAAAGGATACAGAACTGAAATAAAGTCTCACATCAAATAATTAAGACAAAAACTACAGACCCAGAAGTTGTGATGAAAAAATATGAATTAAATGAAAAACAGTCCCCCACGGTTAGGAAGCAACTAAACATCGTTCCCAACTTCTTCCAGGAACAGAAGGTAAATCAGCACAGGCGTATGATGCTCTCAACTGAAGATCTGTACTCCAAGCACAAAAGTTAATTGGCAGCTAGCTTCTTTGCAATAGATTTAAAGATTTTAAGACCCAAAGGGATCAGCGTGATCAGCAGATTCGACCTTCCATATAACAGAGGCCAGAAAATGTCATGCAGTAGTTCTTATATCAAATCTAAAAACTTTTAGGCTAAAGTAGAATATATATTCGGCTAAGGTATCCAGACGGAGCTTTTAAGATTTAAAGAGATGGAGTGTTCATTGCCAGCCTTTTGAAAACTGATTTACCTGCCCTTATTGTTAAGGAGGTTTGCCTAATACCCAGTTTCAATAGCTCTTTCTTCAACAGAGGTAGCCACTGCTATTCACCTCCAGCTTTTTATTACACTCTTCATCTTCTTTAAGTAGTAAAATATAAAACGTATTTTCAAAAGTGAAATACATAATGAGATTGAATTCAACTTCACAAAAAAAGAGGTACTCCACAGCGTGCCCCACGCAGTTTCAGGGTGCTTCTGATTGCTGCTCTCTTGGAGGATCAGTGGTAGATATTTGCATTAAAATATTCATTAAGCACCGAGTGCCTTAGTAATTGCTTTAATCACCTTTCATACAGTAACCCTCACTGCTGTTCTTTGTGTACTCCTCTGCCCAGTGAGTTTCAGGGCCATACTATCGTTTATTTATGTACAATATCCACTGGAGTCAAAGGAAAAACGTACCTTAGGTAAGCCAGCAGCCCAGGGGACGGGCTTGCTGGGCACCTCACATCAATGCAGATTCCCTGCATTACCCACTTGAACCACCTACTGAAACTGTATTTAGAATTAAATTGCTTTCTACTACCTTTGCCCTTACAGAGGACCTACCAAGTTTCTAGCAGCTGCCCTGAAGTCACCAGTCACCCAGCTGGTGTCTAAAGCGTGCAGAGGACAGCAGCCCTGGGCTTGACCCCACACAAGTGCTCTCAGTGCCCATGGTATTGCCAGTGATGCTGGAATGCTGCAAAACTTTCTTTTTTCTTTTTTTTTTTCTTTTCTTTTTTTCCTTTTCCCCCCCGTCCTTTTTCTAATCGGGCTTCCAAGGAAGTCCCTTGCTGGGCTGCCTTGTTCTCTGCCAGCCTGATGAACCCTTGTGCCCGAATCCTCCCTTGCAATAATCTTGTAATGTTATCAACAGCGGAGAGAGAATCAAAATCATGCCCTCATGTCATCAGAAATCAGGATTTACCAACATGGAATTTTAGCAGCTTACATTTTCAAAAGCTTGCGTATAGGACTTATTCATAGGAGTAAGTACAAATGCAAAGCAAAACCAGCGGGGCTTCTTTAAAGCCCAAGCAAGCACTTCCACCCAGCAAACTACCTACCAAGCAAATAAAATAATTGCAGTGATTTCCACAATAACAATAATAATGTCTGCCAACTAAGTGGAAATCTGCTGATGGTAATACTGTGAGCAAATATCAACCCAGCCCCCTACCCCTATCCTTTCCAAAGAATAAGAATAATTTTACAGTCGTATATATGTATATAATCATATTACAGACAGACAGTTCTCTGCAGCCTTTTTATTGATTAAAATGGACCCAGCTGCTGGCATGTTTTGCGGAGCATAGAGACCAGATGCTTGCATCTACCACTGCTAACATGGAAATCTCTCCACGCGCAGCTCAGAAAGACATGCTTAATATTTTTTTCCTTCCTTGAAAGAAAAAATGTAATTTTTTTTTTTATCATAATAGCAAAATAACGAAGCCAAAATTCCATACAAACTCTAAGGTTAAATATTTTCAGGAAGCCTGTATTCATTAGCAATACTGTATAATGCTGGACTAGGCTGTTGAAGGGGGAAAGCTTATTTTTCTATTTGAAAGAAAACATAGTTGTTAAAAGCACACCAGTTGCATGAATTCAAGTATATTTATTTACATCTAACATCTGTTTCACTAAATAATCTGTAGTGAAGAGGAATGACTGGTAAATTCAGGCTATTTACGTCAGGTCTCTGACATGAAAATACTTCTTGGCCCAGCATTCAGAGGCTGTACTTACTTTCACATCACTATAAGGTAACTAGCAAAATACACAGCCTTAAGTTAATGGGAAAAATCCTGATTCTTTTTCTCATCTGCTGGAACAAACTCAATGTACTAGTGACATACTAGAAGCAAAGAGGGTCTAAGTTAGGGGTAGAAGGAAAAACCACCATCCTTTGAAAAGGCGCAGTCTAGCAAACCCTCTGCAGGGTAGTCCCAAAATGGGTGCCAGAGAGTTTCTTCCGTGCTGGATTTCCTTGGGAAAACGACATACACGCACTTCCATACCATCATCCAAAAACTATTTCTCACCTGGACTTGTTACATCACTAAACACTTCCTGCAGGTGCTGAAAGACTCCTGCCTGATGTGCTGTTTTAAATGGCAGCAGGTCTTTGTACGTGTACGTTATTGCTGTGATACAGTCCTTCAGATCTATGGAATATGCTCTTGTGTTGAACTTCAAATCATTTGAATGCATTTTATTAATAAATAGAAAGCCATAACCCATGAAACTTGTATTCTGCTGTTCCACAGCAGCTTTGATTGCAATAAGCAGCCTTTTTACTTAAACCAACAACGAACCTTGCGTCCTTATAGCATGATAATTAAAATCACAAGAAAACAGCCATCCAGGACCAGAGGCTTATTAGAGGATTCATTTTACGAAATCAGTTTGTTGAGAATCGACTTTCTTTTCTGTTCAGATATAATTTATAACATTCTGATGTATTTTCTTCAGAAGTGGTCACAAAGTAATCTAGACTAACAATACAGGACTGGTAAAGTGTTTATTCTGACATCCCTCTATTATTTCTCCTGTTTCCAGAGTTCCCACCTGATCTTCGGAGAGGTGTATTACTCCTACACTGCATTATACAATACAGATAAAATACAGAAAGGTAAGTGATGCGCTTTAAGGCAGGCAGTTAGTGAATCCTACAGAAACTCAAGGAGCTACACCAATACCCGAAATTAAGTATGAACTGACTTTTTTCCTTGCTGAAAGCTGACGTGTTATGAGCAATGTTCCTCTCTGCTAGACGTGACTCTTTCTACTCCCCAGTTCAGAAGAAAAAACCCACACATTTACATGTAAATAGTTGCAAATGTTAAACAAATGAGTATTAATGACTATTTCTTGCTGCCTACATATTTACACAAGAACCTGCCATAAATATTAGTGTGCCCTGAAGTCTATATGCTTGAAATGTTGCAGTAAAAAACCAGAAGCACCAACATTGTTGAATCAAACAGTTCTTAAAATAACCTCTTTCAAAAGAAACTTGGAGACGACTCCGAAAGTTTTAAGCATATTCTCTGCCAAAACTACTGAAACCGGGAATTAAACACACAAAGAGAAAAATAACTATTTCACCTTTGACTAAATCCAGTATTATCTACGGAGGAAATTGAAGATCATATGCAGGCATATGCACATATATGGCTTACATATGTGGCTGTCCAAAGAGACTTCTTTACAATTATTAACCACCTCTCCTCCAAAAAAACCCTAATTTTGCCTCACCAAAATTACTCTGATTGCATGGCAGTTGTATTGGTCAGACAAGCTCAGTAACAGGCGTTACGGTAAATAAAGGACTTTTGGACCACAGAAAATTTATATCCTCATCTGCTTTTGTCTGAAATCGGCATTAAAGCTGTCTGAAGTGCCTCCGTGTCCTGAAACACAACACCTGGGACTTTGCACCTTACTAGGCGCAAAAGAGCTGGGAAGCCTTATGCCAGCTGCAGCGCTGGGCTCCTGCCTGGCCTCACCCCCTCGTGGGGAAATAACAGCTTTTGGGTGTGCTGGGGCGTGGTGGATGCTCAGCATCTTTTCGCTACAAAATGTTTTTTGCAAAAAAAAAAAAAAAAAAGAACCACCTGCACCTTAGCCGCTCAAATAATAAAACACTAAGGAAATAAAAAATAAGTGTATACGGTTCCTTCCCTTCCCTGGATTCTTTTTTTTTCCTCAAACTTCTTGAAGAAGTTTGAAGTTAATATAAACAAAAAGTGTTACAGAGAAAACCAACTATAATCGCATGAACTGAAACGTACCTTTTGGCAATGTGGAAGCGCCCCCAAATGTTAGCACATTTCTTCAAGCGTCCTTCCAGTGCAGCTGCAGAACTTGGTTTCCCTGAAAAGGCTGGTAAGAGGCAGAGTGACGGCAGCGCATTAGGAAGATACAGATACCAGTATTGAATTGAAGTAAAATACTTTCACAAAGAAGTTTCAACAGAAATAGAAATAACACTTGAAAAATTACATAATCCCCTCTGAAGATTTAAAGTTGAGAGAAAACACATTTTCCTCTGAAAAAAAAGGAAAGCAAACTGAAAGCCTATTCATAGAAAATTCATGAACAACTCTAGTTAACAGAAATATAAGCCAGGAGATGTTAAATCACTGCTGTAGTAACTGGAACCTTTCATTCAGACCTAACTACCCAAATATCAGAGGATTTTCAGCATCATTCCTAGAATGACAGGAAAAATTACACAGAAGTCTCGGCACCTGGATTGTGAAAACATATTTCAAGACTACTGAATAATTAAATAAATGTAGCAACCTTCCAGGGGACCAGGAGCCCTTCCGTGCAGACCACCAGCTGATACCATCACATCCCACCTCGCGGTCCTGTCCACAGTGGTGCAGCGCTGCACCAGCCCTAGGGCCCCTTCTCCTGCGCCCTCCAGAGCAAGCGTGTCCTGCCCCTCGTGTCCTGATCCTGCTGGAAGTGTCTCACCTTTGTAGTGATAACACGGAGATCGTACCTTCCGCCCGCCCCACCAGTGGCCCCGGCCCCGTGGTTCACCATGTCTCCCACAGCTCTTTTCTTCCTTTCCCTTCTCATTCTTTGACTTACTTGGGCACTGGTTTTTATAACATACACTTTCATCGTATGATCAATATTATTTTTCCTCCCTCATGTTCTCCCTTCCTTTGTCAGTGCTTTCCAGTACAGTTTTCTTACTCATATATGTAACCACATTGCTGAATCTTTGTTTTCTTCTAATAAAGCGATCTTGCCATAATTCAGTGTGAGATGTCTGCTAACTAGAGCTGTCTCTCTAAACCTGGCAAGTGGTTTATTTCCCAGATGATTTTCTCAATCCATACTGGAATTTTCAGAAAGCGAAGAAATGTAGTAATAGAAATTCCTGCTATGTTTCCTTTCCCCCAAAGCATTACATTTGGCCCTTCCAATATTTTCTTGGTCAATGAATCACCAATCAAAAACAATTCTAATTTTTCTTTTAACTTGCTCTTTCCCTCCTCCGCTTGACAGCATGGAGTAGACCGTATGCTTGCTAGTTTTCAGACTTTCTCTCTAAAGCCAAAAAAAGCCTTCAGGCTCAGTGTAAATCTGGATCTAGCAAGAAACTGAGGATGAAATTCTCCAAGACAGTTACCTGTGCTGCCGCTCCTACTACCGGGCTCAGACAAAGCCCGTTTCCCTTCCTGCTATTGCTTTCGAGGTCTCCCCTGGTTTCTTCTCCTCCGCAGGTTGCCCTCACAGGATGTCGGCGCTTCTGCTCATGCCTCTGTTTCCCAAAGAGAAAGGTTTCTGACTTTCTGTGCCACGCAAAAAGAAAAAAAAAAAAAAAAAAAGGTCAATATTTCAGCCATGATAAGGAATAAAAGTTTTGCAATGCAAACTTTTTGGATAGACACCCCCAAATCTTTTCTCATTATACCCTTTACCATTTCTAGCAGTTTTCTGACCGCTCTTACCCCAAATCACCTGTGGGTGGGAAAGTCTGCTTTCCCAACCCGTTTTAACTTAAAACATCACACAGAGAAGAAAGAGGTGGTGGTGCAACCTTTCAAAATCCTGCCTGCCTGCCTTCCTCTCCCCACAGACACAGAGCAGCAGCGCGGGTGTGCCTCCGCAAGGCAATCCGCATGGCAGGAATTCCCGTGTTTATTTTCTTCTGCAGGGGAGCAAGAGCTTCTCAGGGAGCACATTAACTCCCGTGCCAGCAGCATTTGCCGTGCAGCGCTCTGGCTTTTTTGAACTACAGTGTTCCGGGAGGAGCCCTGTTAAAAGCTAACTTTCCATCTATCACAAAGTTTCCCTTCGATGCAGACGAAGCACAGCAGGCGGTGATGTTTTTCATTCTATGCTTTCAGGAATTTCTACGGGTTTAGCAGTTTTAGAACAGACATTAAGCTGTTCTTTCTTGGTGTTTTGGGTTTTTTTTCTCTTTTCTTTTCTTTTCTTTTTTTAGCTGTGAAATGTCTTTAAATCTCCTGAATATGCACCATTTGACCTCCTGAGCTCAATAATTTAATGGCATAAGCCCTCAAATATGAAGTCAACAGACAGTTTAGATGAAGTGTCAATGGGTTGTAGGCAACAAGCTGACATAAATCCTAAAGAATTTAGCTTTTTAAAAAACCTTAATTCCTTCTTTACTTCAATTTTCTTCCAGGGCGCTCTGAAAGATCTCTTTTGAACCTTTTCACATGGCTCTTTTAAGCTATTTCAGCAGGATGAGCGGTAGCTTATAGGTATAGCAATGAAATTATGAGCAAACATATGTAAAAACACAGCGTAAGAACATTTCCTAAAATGGACTTTTCAGAAAATCAATACCTTTTCACTATGGTAGATCACCAGCAACATCAGTGAAAGAATTTTACTAAAACAACTATAGCAAAAGAATCAAACCTAACCACCAACACTGAAAGTAATTATATTTATTACGAACCCATAGGACCTCTTCAAATGACATAGCATTATCACAAGCAGCTATGTGACTCCATGGAGCCCCATTTGAATCTCAGCTCTATCTTCACGCAGTTCCATCTTTGTATACTCCAAATAAAATAAAATAATAATAAAAAAGCAAACCAAACACCTAATTCTCAGAAATTCAGCGATTTTTGTTTTATGCAGACTGTAAGTGTCATTGTGGGCATTTGATTACCCTAAAAACATCCTCAAAGCTGTGTAACCGCTGGGAGCTGCTGGAGGTTCTCACAACTGTAGACCCAGAGGACACTGTGGTTTGAAAGTGTTCCCGCGCAGATAATTTCATAGTAAACATCCAACATTCCACGTTATCTGAACTTGAAGTGGAAATACTGATGAATCAACATTTTCTTAATTAATTTTATTTTTAATCCTGGTATTACACGGATCCTTGAGGAAAGGAAATCTTTTTTCACTGACTTCAGCAGCAGCAGCAGCAGCAGGGGAGCACCTATTGGTGTTTTTAATGAAGTTGAGAGATACTGACTGCAACTTTTCAAGTAAAGAATTGAGGTCTCCCTTTAAAAACAAGTATTACAGATTAGCCTTCGTTCGTTCTGAGGCATAGAAGTTTTTACAATGAAACTTAATGAAGTAGGCTCTAAGGTATTTCCTGTAATATATTTCAGTAAAAGATAATATAAGCCAGTAAAGTTGCTCATGTAAGCATTCAGGATTTAAGGAATTACTTAAACAATGAGTGCGTGGAATTATTAACCTTGGAGAATTAAAATGTGCCACTATGTGATGAATCACAAGCAGCAATCATTTCAGATTTGAAGGGCTGATTTTATACATGCAACTGAAACGTTATTAAAACAATATGCAATTGTGTGGCATCTACAGAAAATTTGACCAGACTTCTAGATCTTTACAAAACCTTTGCAACAGCTTTTATTTGGTACATTCATACACCAGTTACCTCTTGACAGTGGCACAGACTCAGGAAGATTATATTCTAGTACTTGGCTTCAAGTAAAGGAATAGCCTAGTGAAATTAGAAGTTTTTAGGTTTTATTTCTTTGCAATATTCTGCTGTACTGGGAACATTAAGAGGATCAACGTAAGTAAAATTTTGCTGATGCATGGCTTATTGCATGAAAGCGATAGTGACAAAAAAACCCCCTGATACCAGACTAATCTGTGTACAGGTTATCTGTGTATGTCAGGTATTTAACGGTACATTTTATAATAGAAAAGGCTTAGAAAATTTTTAACATTTTCTCTCTGAGACAGGTCACAGGAATGTTCGCTGTTTAAACCAGCTGGAACACTGATACCTTGAGATTAAATAAAACATAGAAAGGATAAAAGAATTACCATATATTAAAAACAAAACCCCAAACACAGCCCCCCCAAAAAAACAGAACCAAAACCCAAAGAGCAGAAATGAGAACAACGAGAGGTATTTTTTCAACTCACTGAACTGTTCTACCACTTAAGGTAGAACTACCACCCTTCCTGGTGCCCTTTTGTGTGTCACTGATTTTGTGTGTCCTCACCAATTTATTTTCCATTGGTATCTTGCTTATCGTATTAGTACCAATCTGTCATTGTCCATTAGGAATTGAGGAGATCTTCAGGTTCTCTTAAAGTGGTCACTTGGCCATCAGATATATCAAAACATCATTACCATACCATTTATCAGATTTATTTATTTTTTTTTTAGCTTTTACTTATTTGTTCAGTTCCTGAGTCTTCTGGATGCTGATGAATATAAGATGTGCATTATATTGCTAACGATAACACACGTTGCCTATGTCCTACCTACACAATTAATTATAAACCCACACACAGACACCGTTTTTGCCATCTGCATGGAGCTGGCTAAGAGCTCCTATACAAATGATTATTAAACAACACATTAAAAAAAAATATGCAACTGCTCACTGGCAGTATTCAAACAATAGTCCATTTGCATCTTCTTAGTAACTGAAACATAACAAGCTGACTTTGAAAATAAAGTTCAGATCTGCTTTGCCTTTTGATGAAAGAACTTTCTGAATGAATAATTTAAATTTTTTTCAACCCATTCGGTTGAACACAAGATAGATGGACCTGAACAGAAAAAAACCTGGGCATCATCTAGAGTCTAGTGAGTGCCTATCTGTCCCTAATGCCTGTGAAAGCTCTGTTAGGGATGGAGGTAAATTATTATTTGGAATCAGCCCTGAGTCCCACTGCTGCTACGTCCTGTCTCTCAGAGCACCCTGTAATGTATGCTTAAAAGGATACAGGAACAGGGCTCAGTGAAGAAGTTTCCTTCATCCCACCAGTGCCCCAGTCATTATTTTTCTCTGCTAACAGCAGGGAGAGCTGCCGCTAAAAAGCTCACATGATCGCCACTTTTTAAAACAGCAATTTCCTTATCAAGAAATCACTTCCTCTTTATAAAACCCCTTTATTATTTCTGAGGAACAAAATCATGCTCTGGAGGACTACCCAAACATATTAGGGGACTGTGAAAGGAACCCACACGTTACTTTTGATCCATCTCCTCTGTGAGCAGTAACCAACACTGTACTCGAAACAGGTCATTGGAGGGAAAAAAAACCCAACCCAAATCCAACCAAACCAAACAAAAAACCCACCTTACAAGGAAGAAAAGCTCTCAGCTGGTCATTCTATCCTTCGCCTGTCTGCTGAGACTTCTCTAACAGTTTTCATGTGGGAACCAAAGGAGGCAGACTTGAAGAAAAAAATTATTATATTTGTTTTTTTTAGGAAGGGTTGCACAGGACACCTAGATATGGTGAGGCAATCCAAAGTACGTATTAAAATATGAGTTGGTGACATGGAGGGCGTACATTGATTCTCCCTTTTTGATTTGTTTTCTTTCTGCTTCCCCTATGTCCATCAAACAATTTCTTTCTTCAGCTCTCCTCTTTCTCACTTGGCACTTCCATCCTGGAAGCCAACTCCTTTATTTCTGCATGCTTTAACCTGCCTGCCTTCCCACTTTTTCCCCTATCTCTGTCCCCTTTCCCACTGAAGCCAGAAATGGACGTGGCCCCAGTAACCACCCAGCACCTGCAGACTCCACCCGCGCCATCTCTGCTTACTGCACGGCAGGCATTTAAAGCACAGTTTATTTCTTTAGCGGTAACTGGATTCAGGCCAGTGCACCTTGCCCATTGCCATTACCGAGATCCCCTGGAGTCTCTAGCTAGCTAAAGGTAATTTTTTTCATTAGCTCAAAAGACAACTGCTAACTCCCTGTGGTTAGGAAGCAACTTTCCTTATTGGCAAATTATTCCAAGTTGTCCAATGCATAATTAAAGCAGAATGGTCACTGCCACATTAACCGCCAATAAGCAGGTCAAATACTAGAATGAGGCAATTTCATTCTCCCATTTCCTAATCTCATTTTTATTCTGCTGATACAGGTCCAGCGGAGTGGATGATACATGTAGCTTTATACCAAATCTATAACTGAGTGCACCAAAGCTACAATTTGCCTTGAGGAACGTGACAACAGCACAAACCGATCTACTGATGCAAAGAAGCCTGGCCATGACAGCACCCACGGACGTGCGACAGAGCTAGTAACTCGGTGTGAGGCCTTGGAAACTTCTTACTGGTGAAAAGGAGTAAGGCTGCTAGAGTTTCAATATGAGATAGACACAAAATTTTGACTGTTAATTCATGGAGCAGCATGCTGTCATCCCAAACCGCCTCTTTTCACATCAGCCTTCTTTTTCTAAAGCCTTTTTGCTTCCCTGTTTACTTCCTTGCCACTATTTCTGAACTTTCCTGATTTTAGCTCTTTTCCTTAAAGAGCGATAGCCCGATACTATCATACATTTCCATCACAAACTTTGTGATATAAATACTGTGAATTTCTCATGTGTTTTTCTTGTCTTGATCCCTGATTCCACTTGCAAAGCAACTCTAACCAGAGAAGAATGCAAAAGCAAAGAGAAGTTTTGATAAGTCCATTGAAGACTTCCCTGGGAATCATAGCGCCGAGCTGGGCACACCTCATGACACTAGTTACGCTATTATCCTCCAGGCACTTACATTATCTGCAAGGGCTCCAGCCCTCCAAAATGCCTTACAGAGCCTGTGAGAAACCTTTCAGCACAGCCAGGGACAGAAGGATGCAGCAGCCCCGTGGCTCCCCGAGCCAGCAGACGCGGTGATGCAGGGCACCCGCGTGCCGGCACGGGCGCCTGTCAAAGCCCCTGCAGCAAGCAGCTGGAGGAGCGATCCAGTCGGCAAGGGTATTTATAGTTTGAAACACAAGTGAAGTGCTTCACTTGCCTCTGAAGCCACCAGGGATGCTCAAGCCTGGTCTAAATGTCTAGCTCTCTTCTCTGCTGCCGCTAATTTGAGGGCTCTGGTATCCTTCACATAAATCTGCATGGAAGCAAAACCTCCCATACCAGCTGCTTCAGCTCAGCCCACATCAGGTCACCTTCATATCTACCTTATTCTCATGTTTCTGTGAAGGAAAGCTAAAGAATGAGGAGAGTGGATGCGTGTTTATCATTGAAATACTTGTGCAGGCGGCCAGAGACAAGTCAGGGCTTCTCTTCCCTGTGGAGGAGGTCACAGTCCATCTTGTACCACTTGACATCTCATGGATTTTACTAAGAAGTCTCATCAACGCACGATTTCAGAGATGACACAACTCACTACCAATGAGTTGGCAGTGCCAGGAAATAATCAGGATTTGGGACAGCAGAATATGTCAGTGACAGCGTTCCTAATTTTCCCTGTTTCATCCCAGAGAGGCCAAGCTTTAGGAGTGTTCATGTGCATCTGTGATGCACAATGCTGCAAAGCGAGGTAGCTGCTCTAAGAGACGTCTCAAAAACTTTATATGTGTGTTATCACAGCTTTATATTCAATTTTATTAGTTCTACCTTTTAGCAAATCTACCTAGCTCAAGTTGAAACATTTGTACTAATTCCACCTCTGAGGCCCTTCCTCCCTCTATTAGATGCAGAGAGGAAGAATTGCAAATGATTAACATAAATCTGCAATAACATCGACACAAATCTGTTGGTGAGATTATAGGGTTGGCCTATACATAAGGACATGGGGACTGTATGCCACCGCTCAGGGATGGCAATGGTAAGCAGCAAAGGGTGGTTTAAACTCACCTACTAAAAATTTGCCTGATGACAGAGTGAAAAAGGGTTGATGAAATAAATCTTTAACTCCTGAACAGATGTTCTCAGAGCTGTATGTTCTGTAGTACATGAGGAAAACTCATGTCCTGTATTGAACAGGATTGGGTTCTGCTTAAGAGTCAGATGTCTCTGAGCCAACACAGACTAAAAGGCACCCCAGACCGGTAGTCTGGCATTAGACCAGAAAAAAGAGGTTTTGCGTGAAACTGGGAGAATAAAGATGGAAAATAAGTACAGAAAGACTATCTTGACTTGGCATAGAGCATTGAGTAATAATGTGTACTTTAAAAGCACATGGCATCATTTTTTTCTTAACTTTCACTGGCTACCATTGCCCACAGTTAGCTACACCTATAAACAAAATCCATGAGGACGAAAAACTATAAAGAGAAAGAAAGATAAATTAAAATGTTCATCTCCCCAAATCACACAACTTCAACTGGAAGGGACGACTTTAGCATACCTGCATGCTGCTAACAGCAAGCTCTTTTGCTGCCTGGTCAAATGGCAGAGCAGCCACAAAGCACAAAGAAGTTCACATCCCCCAAACCCAACATCCTGCCTCATTGGGCAGGAATAGCGTAAGGAAGCTACCTGGAAATCACACGCTGGGGCCACCTTCCACTCAGCAGCTATTTTTACGCTCTATAAATGAGTGCTCCTGGCTATCTAGGTGCAAACTGTTCCCACTAACCCCCCTCCTGACTGAACACTACGTATATTTTAATTCCAGTATTCCTATTCCCTGTATAGAAATACGTCATTCCACATACTCATCAGGGATTTGGGCCAATGCATACTTCAGGCTTTTGCTTGCAGTAACAGGTAATACACAAACCCAAACGCTCTTGGCCAAATCTTCCAGACTGAACAAATCTGACAGGGGAACCGCTGGTGCAGAATGAATGCAAATCAGGACGCCAGTTTATTTTCCAGCCAGTTCTGCACATAACTAGAATCTAATCCAGTTACGGTAAATATTCAAAATCTTGATGTAAGGGTGAAACATATGTAAATTGCCATTGTGATTTTTTTAAAGTAAACTAGAATCCAGCAAATCCATCTCGTTTCATTATTTTCTGCAGCAGAGAAGAAAATTCAGTTGCCAAGAGCAAATTAAAAATAATAATACTAGCAACACATATTTTACAAACACATTCTGCTTCTTAAAAAATAAGGTCCCTGGATGCTATAGAAGACAATAAATTATTGTACAGGCTCTATGCAAAAGTATCTCAGCACAAAGTAGATTATCTGCTTGGATGTAAAAAAATGAAACCGTGCCACTTCAAATCTGAGCACACTGCTGTTGGTGCGTTCTACACTTTTAATGACATTTTAGAAGCAACCATTGATGACTCTGCAGAAGTCATGTCTGCTGCCAGAGCTGTCAGTTTACATAAACACCTAGTGGGGAGACCAATATTAATGGCTTAAGTTCCTCCGTAGCCTGGAGCTACGTTTGGTTGTGAAGACAGGATAAGCAGGAACGCCAGGCGCTCTGCCCTGCTCCCCCGCCAGCCTGTGACGCAGCCTTCAGAAGAGTGCCATACACAGACGCGAGGGCACGCCTGGCTCTTCTGTCAAGGTTTTTCAAAGCAAACTTGTTGACCAGCAAATGAAAGCTAAATGGCTGTCTAGCCAAAATTATGCTATGCTGCTGAAGGCATTTTTAACAGAGGAAGTGCTGAAAGCTCACTTTTCTTTTTTATGCACCCTTGTATATCGAGTCAAGTGACAACACAATTTACGCATTCAAATGGAAATACAGAACATGTACTAAATAAAGCTGTATTAAGGCTTTACCAAACTGCAGCTGGTTTTGCACATTATTTACTCTAACTCGTTTTTAGCCAAAAAATTATGCTGCTAGATACAGGAGAAGATCAAAAGCAGAAGTTTGCCTTCAGAAAATTTCATAGAAACGATACAAAATATTTTATGCTAACATAAGTCAGTAGCCATTTGGTTCCAGAAAAAAAAGCCAAGGTTGTTTCACTGTGAGACACAGATTTAAAATCCTCTCAAATGCTGGCTGGTTTTGTTTTGCTTTGTTTTTAAATTTCATGGCACTTTATGAGCGACTTAGTATTTTGTTAGAGAAAACAAGGTGATGTCTAGAAAGCTAAACAATTCCAAAAGCACAGTGAGGAACAATACAGTGTCACTCCTGAGCCTTTTCTTGCAGCAAAAATACCTGTTCCTCTGTGGCACCCTGTTACACTGAAAACGGAATGGTGAAACCCTCACTAACACGTGCACCTACAGAGCAACTGCCTTTGTCTGATGTATTTTTCTGCATTGCCCTCACTTCACACTTCCTCAGTTCTTGTCCGAAACCTGCAGAAGTCAAAAGACAGGTTCTGAATAGTTATACCAGTGCCCCTCAGACTCCTAACTTTACAATCTGATTTAGCATCCCACAATATGCGCTATTAAACAATACAAATTGTTACCCGTCGACTTAACATTCAAGAAACCGAGAAATTACCCCCATAATCGATATTGATAAATACGTAGAACAAATAACAACACTCACCCTTTTTAGCTGCGTGTTTATCAGAAGCAGAACATACATCACAGCAGAAAGAAGCTTCTTTGCTTTGAGAAGCGGTACCCGAGTCCAATATTTGTAGCCGTCATCTTGTGGACTACAGGTAAGCCTCCTTGTTTGTATAGCAAACTTAATCTGCTTTCAACAGTCATAAATTGAAAGGTTACAGGGTTTAAGCCATTTCCCAGTTATGATATGTCTACCAGGCAGCAACAGCTGGGCAATAAAATTTTAGCCATAAATGTTTCTGAAAGCGGTAAGTTCATGGCCAAAGCCATAACTATGGTAACATCAATTGATGTCAAAAATGCAATCTAGCTGCATAGTTCCCTTTAACACAAAATGATATCTTACATTGCAAGGTACTTACCAGCAGCCTCCAGGTTAAATAAGACGGGTTAAGGTCGGGTGGGATGGCCCTGAAAGGCTTCGTCAAGTCAGCCTGAGATTTGTGGCCTCCTCTGAGCCTCCAGCGTTCCCTGATTTCATCCCCATTCTATCGAACACTCTCAATATCACTTTAGACTGGATATTGAAATCACTTAGTAGCAATAAAAAAGAGAAGTGCTGCAGAATTGAATCCCATTTTGCTCAGCACACATCTCTAAACTATTACCAGTGTGAAATGAAATCTAATGTCTCCCTTAGCAATCCCATCTTCTTTGTCCTTTTGTTTTTCTAGGAGTGTTATGATACACTAAATCCATTTGGACACACAAGAGTACACAGGTTGTACCACAGATTTCAAGAAGAGATTCCGAATTTATGCAGCCACTGCATCAGGTTGCTTTTCTACCATCACGCTCTCATGGAAAAAGCCGTTAATAAAGGTAGAAAGAGACAATGCAAACATCTCAGATAAAAGACAAAGTTAAACGAACTGATTAGAAAATGGAAAATGGTGAAGTTATCTTATTAAAATAATTTTATCTTGTCTAATGTTCAGAGCGCTCATGCTAGCCTGACTTTATGGGAAGACAGACAAAACCCTTTGCTATCATTTCACAAATCCAATTTTTATTATTATTTCATATAATATTAAAACGAGGCAATCTTCTATTAGGCTGAGCATATAAGCATAACCCACAGTCTCCCTTTCTGTTGCTAGGAGTTTACGTTCTCCTTCCCCATCGGATTCTTAATTACTGCACTTTGATGTACAGGTAAGATGGCATTAATGAAGCGATGGTTACCTGTGACCCACTTTCTTTTCTTTTCCTTATCTTAGCTCTCATGCTAGTAGAAAATGGAAAATGTGACTGAATCGCTGTGGTTTCATCTAATGCCCTCTTCAGGGACATGGGCTCTACGGTTGTACAAAGGCTGTAGGGACAGCCAGAGTGCCCTGCTTTCCGTGGGGAAAACAGGGCAGCAGCAATGGGCCTGTGCTATCAGGGGTGCATCCTCTTAGCACTGCCAAATGCTTTCTGATTTTCATAGTCTTGTTTTACTGTTGTTCATGATGCCCCCTCTTCCTCTCCAACCACATCTTCTCTTCCATAGCATTGGAAGTTTCGCTGAAATAATGTACAAGGCAGGTGACTGATCTGCGGAGCCAACAACTAAGTGATGAATTTGCAGGGCAAGTGAGGATACAGCATGCCCCAAGGAGGAGTTTTGGGGGAGGATTACTGTGTTGTCAATTATTGAGAACAGATGCAGCTTATAGAGCTTGGGCGGAAAGCTCATCTGATTGCTTTTGGCCAAGTTTAGATGATGGCTAGTCAACAAAATGCAATGCCCAAGAGACTGTGAAACTAAACCCTCCGGAAACATGTCCAAAGAATAAACCAAGTGTAAGGCAATACTGTACTAATAAATCAGCTGAGCTTCTTAAAAGTAACAGAGTCAGATATGCGTGTAACGATTCTGTTTAAACCATCTGAGGAGACTGTCAGGGCTGTTCTATCAAAATAATATACATAATTACTTGTATTAAATACAAGGAGGTAGCCTCTAGTTTTCCTCAAATTTAATAAATGCTATTATTTTTTGTTTTAATGAAGATAGCAGTCTCTTTAGATAGCTGCATGTCACAGTGTCTCCTTGGACAGCATTTTTAACTCCTCACTATTATTTCTGGAGTACGCTAGTTCCAAAAATGTCATGAAGACAGGCTCTGGCATGGCGAGTCCTTGACGCAGCTTATCAGAATTACAGACTGACTGGTTATAAAGTAAAAACTCCCAAATAAAACAGTGCTGGAAGGGAAGCTTGGTAGATATCTGCACTGGTACTCTTGGGCAGTCAATAGGAATGGTATATAAAATACAGAAGTACAGAAAATTAGCAAAATACAAGCTACAATGGATGCTAATTAAAATACGTATCTACTTTACAGAATACAAGAGCAAATGTATTCCCTATTACGAGGTGATTATTTCATGGTCGGATAGGTATGTAGGTTTTCTCCATATGACTTCAAACAGAACATGTCAATCAGTGCTAGACCACAATATGATTCTATAGCTCACATTAAATAGCATCTTATGGTGTGGAGTCAGATCACATTCGGCATGAATAAAATTATCACAATTATCCCTTTCATTCATTTTCAAAGTTCAGCAGAAACCTACTGGAAAGTTTACTTCTAACATTTTATTTTTCATCTGCAAAATATAATTGCTGCTTACATGAAAGCACTTGACCTGGTTGCCCAAAAATATTTTGGATGTGGAAAATGGATAACTTCAAACCTGTGTATTCCACTTCTCCCACTTCCACAATCAATTGGCATAAGGCATGATTTAAGTGAAGACATATTAAATGTTGGAAATTGAATATACTGGACAATTTGACACTGAACATCCAGAATCACCAGCAGTCAGGAGTAAAGCTATACTCACAGGGGGGAAACTCCTAGCTAAAAACCTGGGGAAGTAACAGCCTACACTACATACATCCTCCTGTAGAGGCACCCATCTCAGACATGGGAGCCCTTTCTCTGCCCATTTTTCAGCCTGGACTTCACCTTTGATTCTCCATATCCCAGGTGACAATGGGGTTTTTCTCTTCCCTGAGATGACTTCCCTTTCTCCACTATTTTCTGTAAAGAAACAAGAAAGTTAAGAAAATAAAAACAAGTGCCAAAAAAAAGAAAAAAGAGTTCTTATTTTCTAGTCCCAACATAGATTGCAGGATGTAAAGTAAATGTTTGTTCTTACTTTTCCCTGATTAGACTTGAATTACTAGTATTAATAACCACTGCAATTTGTAGTTAGCTCTCTGGAAGGAAATTTCACGCAGACGTCGTTCATCTTTCTTTAGTTCTTCTGTTTCCATAGTCACTGGAAACAGAACAACAAAACTTCTCAGGATTCCTTGGGTGATGAACAGATGGGTGGAAGGACAGGTAGAAGAGTGCCTTTCTGAAGTGCAGATATAGGGTTCATATCTACACCAGTTCTCTCCCTTCTGCTGGCCCATATTTCCAGGAGACAGACATTATAGCCTAATGTATGGGTTTTTTCCCTTTTATTCGCACATGTATATCTGGGTGAAAGCCTCTTTTCGCCATTTATATGAGCAGTAATACTCCCACTGCAAACAAAGGTGAAAAGCTCTTTAAATGGAAAAATATCATCTCATCAGGTACAAAAGTTTGCCCCAGCACTAAAAGCAGTAGTTATTGATGCTTCCCCTCACCCTCAGCCAAAGTTCTTGCTATTTGTGTCTCTAAGTCAAGGTATATGGTAGACAACCATTTTATACCAGTTACAGGTTAGGTAAGTTATAACAGCATCCTGATGTCAAAATCAAATTTTATTTCATGAGACACTGCCTCTTAAAGTACCTTTCACACATAAATGTAAAGCAAGACTATTAGCGTGGCTCTTAGACCATAATGAAGGATGTTCATGATTCGTCTCTTAATTATGCTTTTTCACTATCATTCTGCAGCAGCAGAAGTCCCTTTTCAACCACAAAACATGTTCATGGCATACATATAATGCAATAAAATTGACACAGATAAGAGCAATGGGTCACATTATTCTGTGCGATTGAATCAGTAGTCAATGCAACTGCAGAGAATTTGTAATTCAGCGAGTCTGTTTCAGAAGATTTTGAAAGATCCCATTGCCTCAGATAAATTATAAACCAAACAGCAATAAACTATACAATTACAGAATACATGTTTTCTATGAAATGACACGTGAGCTTCTCCTTATCTGATTAAATAAGATACCACTGGCACTTGTTAACCGGGTCAGTGTTGATTGCTATTTAGTACATGTGCCTTTTCATGCAATTATTCTGATCTAGAAGAAAAAAGCATAATTTCTTGGATTAATGCTAATATTGGGTGGGTCACCACTAGCCAGCTGCTGCTGATACAAACCCTAACAAAGGAGGACACAGCACAGTACTGAATTACCCACATTACAAAAGGGTTTGGCCCCTTAGAAGAAGTTGAGGATCAAAAATCTCATCTCAGAAACCCTCCCGACCCCAGCAGCACATCCAGTTGTATTTCATTAGATGGTGAAATGGTGTACATGGAAGGGTCTCTAGCTCTGGAGAAAGGCCGAAATGTGCTGGAAGACTGAACTGAGCAGCACAACGTGATTGTCTGAGGAAGGTGGCCATGAAAAAGCTTTAACCTTGGAATGTTAACGGCAAAACTTGCAAACGTTAAAAAAAATAAATTGGTTTTGGGTCTTTTTTTCCCCGAAATAGCTCTTTAACCTTATAATTAGAAGCTCTGTAGTCTTGATGGTGAGAAAATGGGAATTTCTGTAACAGTCACCCCAACAAGGACAAATGAGTCTAACACAAAGGGAATTTTCACAGAGCTTTTCCAATATGGGTTGCAGTCTGGTTAGATGAGATGGAATGGAGCCTCGCAGTTTCAATAGTTCAGCTTTTTATTTTAAGTGTGATTTCTCCTGAATAAAACAAGATCTAAAAGAAAAACCAAAAGTTAAAGATTCATGAGACACAAGCATATAAAAAATAGAAATTCAGGCAAAGTGCAGTCATTGAACAGCCGTATGTATACACATTCAACCTAGTCACAGTGTGTACGTTTTATATGTCAGACTGTATTTCCTTATCATGACAAATTAACTGACAGTTCATTATGACTTCATACCATAACTAGTTACACTTCTTCAAAAAGTTAATTCTTTTGGTTCAGCCTGTTCTTTATGCTCCACGCACAGTAATTTTTATGTGGTGCACCCTTGCTTTCTTTTCCAAATCACTTTATGTCAAAGCCATTGAAATGTGGACTACGATCAAGATCCTGTTTTTATTGGCTGTTTTGCACTTACATGACAGGCATTTGTCTGCTTAGGCAAGAGAGAACTGTTGAACTGTTGATTGAATTCAGTAATATAAATACTTTTTCCTAGAAAAAATAGGTCTTCTGGAGCAGAGAATATTCTATTAAAGATAGAAATGTGGGGGAGAAAAATTATGATTAAAATGTATTACACGCTATTGGAATTTTCCTTGTCCTGCACATCTAATTATGATGTAGTATCTTGTTCTGTACACAAATGTTGACAACTTCACTTTTTTTCCAATCTGAATAATTTCACATCAATCTGAAGAAGTAATATCCACATGGGGATTGACTTAAAGCAATGAAGGAAGCTTTTACCAAATGTTGTCCAGGAAAAGCTGATGTTTTGAATATATCTGGCAGACAGGCTCAGCACTGAACCAGGTATTTTGCCTACCACATGGTGCAGCCTACAGAGACAAGCCAGATGTTTAACACTACCTCTGAGACCCTAGTATCTATGGGGAATTTTGCAATTATTTGGAAAACATTTCATTTTAAAAAAATCCAACACATCAGCAGCACATAGCTTGTTATAGCAGATGTAAAACCTAAAGTTTTCGAGAACATCAGATCTTTTTTTTAAGGAAAGAGGGTTTTAAAAAGTACTCACACAGTTCAGCTTTAAAAAGCACAGTCTTTGTGGTTCTAAAATAGGCTGGGCCACTGTAGCCCAACTATTTCTGAATAATAGCAGGTCATTATTAAAAAGAGAAGAATGATAACACCAGACACATTACAAAAGAGATTGTCAGATATAAGGACCCATAAGAATAATGTGTGGGGTCTTGCATGTTCAAGAATAACTCCCACAGAATAAGATGGGGTTGGACTTCTTACGCTCTTCTGTTTTTTTGTTCTGTGTGAAGACAATAGCTCTGGATTTTTAAAGTGTGGGCTTATTTTTCAGCAAGCTGAAGATACCTGCAGTTTTAAAAGGTCACTGGAGTTGGTTGTTCATTAGTCTTCAGCCATCTTTTAAACAGACAAAAGCCAAATCATTAGCATTGTAAATTGGTCTATGATGCCATCAGCATATAAAGATAAAAGCTCTGACTCTGATACTGGTTGGCCACCATTCAGCAGTTACACTATTTCAAACGACACTAGAAAAACCACTATTCTTTACACACATACTACCTGCTGATTTTTTCCTTTAGTCTAGAAACTTACTACAATTTCCTATAATTTTATAGATTTATATATAAAATAATGTTAACATTAGCCTAGCCTACCTTGCATAAACACGAGGGTGGGAGGGAGGCTCACAGAATTAGTGCTGTCTTTGGTGTGCTGAATAGTGTAATATTTTCACGGTCTGAAAAAAAACCCAGTGAAAATGTCATCCAGGTTCTCTCCAGTTTCTCCTAAAATATTTTCTCCTAAAATATATTTCCCGTTAGACAAGATTACATTTCTATTCCAGGCAAAATGAAAGCTCAAAACTGATGACGTGAAGCCAGGGGACAACAACTGCAATACCACTTCTGAGATCCAGGCTACAAATAAAGCCGTACCTGCAGACAAAACGGGGCATTTGTGCAGGCTATAAATGAATACAGAATTTGAGCTACTTTTTTTTGCAGATGAGACTAGCTGTAGTCTTCTCTTAAGCAGTCAAACAAAGCAGGCTAACTGAGCCAGTCAGACCAACCCAGCTGAATATGCTTAGAGCAAGCGGGCGGTTCTTGCTGAACTCCAGCCATGGCACCAGCCATCACTGAAAACCAGAAACAAAAATAGAAAACCTAAGAAAGGTTGGGGGCAAGGGGTTTTTTTTTTGAGGGGTGGGTAGCGGAAGAAAGAAGCAGGAACAGCTTTGCTATTGGTTTGTTATTGCACTGTTATGACTACAAACTTATTTATACCAGTTATCCATAGGGTGCCTTTTAGTCCGCCGGCAAACTTAACAGCTGTGGGGTTATTATGGAGAGCACACATCTCTCCACAGGGACTCAGTACCACACCACTCTATTTTAAGTATGATATAATGGAAAACAGAGCCACGATCTCACATGGCCTGTAGCTGTTAACCTCAGAAAGCAGCTTTAAAAATATTATATTTGTTATTGTAGTTGTTAATAGTTTCCAAAAGGATGACTCCTAGGACTGCAAGAGCTCAGTGACCTCCCATACATACATCCTTCTCGGAGGTTAAACGGGAATCGTTCATGAGCACACAGTTGAGAGAAGAATTACCTAATGAAGTGCTCTTGCCTGAGCACATCCAGCTCAGACAGCACTTTCTTGTGAACATATAAATGGAGCTTTTAATGTGAAAACCTGTTTTTGTTTGAAACTCGGAAATGTTTATGGGAAATTCTGCCTCTAGGCTCCGAGACATGCACATGCATAAATGCACAGAGCATCCTTCACATTTACATCATTGTGGTCTCAAGGGGGAAAAAGGTCTGAAAAACAGATTTGTTTTTACAACGGGACTGAAATGAAATTATCCAAGTTAGGACATCTTAGTAACAGTGACAGCAAAGGTACTTACCAAGACAGCCTTAGTTTAAATCCACTCTGTTGATAGACTCTTCAAGAAGCAAGAAACAACAGTGAAAAGCATGCATTTCAAAGTCAGCACTGCAGAACTCTGCACTGAACTTCACCCATTTGGTGACGAGAAAAGAGGGCATTAGACAGTGACATTTCTTTTGGGAACTGGAGAGAATGGGTGATGGTAAAGTGATTATATTATGGACAGTGTCACATCCACAGTAGCTAATTTGATGATAAATTCAGTTACCAACACACGACAACTCCACAGTGTATGAAGATATTAAATAAGAATTCCCCTGAAAATCTCAGCTGAAATTTCAGGTGTGACTCATTTGACTTACATAGCGATTTTTTCAGACCATATCTTAGCACAAGGCAGACATTTTTTTAAAAGTTTCATTAGACTTTTGGAGTTGTTTTTGTGTACAGTGCAAGCTCTCTTTCTTTCCATGGGTGGTGTTTCAATAGACTATCAATCACGGGCAAAAGTTACATTCATTCATAAGAACCACTGACAGCTCAAAGCACTTGCCTCTTACAAAGAAGAGCTCCAAAAGCTGAAATAACACTGGTATGATGATATTTTTGAATCAGCTAATTGGCTGAATTATTCTGAAGTGTGCACAGGACAGAACAAGAGGGAATGATGAACAAAGTCACTGTCTCAAGAGGAGGAATGAGGAAGAAAAAGTTTGTAAGAAAATGCAAGTGCAACAACAGGTTTATGCTTTTTCTTTTCTTTTAGTCCATGAGGTTGCTGGCATCATTAGGCATTTGCAGTTTGTGAACCCATCCTGACCTGGCAAACCTTAGGGTCAATGCTCTGGTCCCTGTTGAGGTGGGCTGAAGGGCAGGAAGGAGCGTGGCAGGTGAAGAGCTGGGATGCAAAGAGGGGGACAAATACAAACAAATGTGGTGTTGGGAGTCTCCAAGGCAACCAGGTGGGAGTGTTCAGATGGGAAGCACTGGTGATGGGAGCTTTGAGGGCGCACAGGATGTCTGAAGCTGGGTGAGGGACCAAACAAGTGATTGCTGATGGGGTATGGAGACAACAAGCAACAAAACGTCACATGGAAAGGGGAACAGAGTGGGATGCTAGAGTCAGAGCAGTAAGGCCATGGCTTGTTGGGTAAATAGGCTGGGACTGGGATTTACTAGTGGAGATGATGACCATCAAGTGCTGCTGCTTATTCCTATAGCTCAGTGGAAGGGAGAGAAGGCTGTGGGCGACTCAGAGGTTCCCTGCTGATGATGGTCTCTCTGCATGGCACGATAAGCTCTTCTACAGTTTGATCGTCAAAGGCCTAGCAAATTTCACACCACATGTGAAACAACCCATTAAAGTTTTGCTTTCAAAAGTTGGAATGTGCCATAATCACAGATGTCTCTGAGGGCTTCTTCAGACACCTTATGTATTACTATTGCCCCTGACTCTACGATGATAGGCCGTTTTCCCAATATCATCTGCCTCATTCAGTGCTAGAATGGTCCTGCTCCAGGACAGCTGTCAGGGGGAAGGGAGTTGTCTATAAAATCCCAGTTCCACCTGTAGAAGGGGTTGGAAACAATATAGTGCATGGAAGAAGAAACTGAAGAAAGGCAATCACAGCTGCCCTGGAGAATACGATTCATGCTCTGCAACAGCTCTCTCGCGTGATGCTAAAATACACATTAAAAAACCCCAAGCAAACCACAAAAGAAAACTATTTCTGTGTTTCTCATCCTCCAGGAGCCTGACTCCTAGTCTGTCACATCCTCAAAAATACATCTCAAGGGCATAGTGAACCACTAAGATGTGCTCTTCTGCCTTCTTGCATGACATGAGCCACAGAATTTCACCCAGCCATTTCTGTATCCATACAGAACATGGTCTGATTGAGCTAACAAAATGCAACATCTTTGATCGTATAACTGCCAGCCTTCACCTTGGAAGCATAATCAGATTGGATTGTCTACCAATATTTAGAAAATTAGCTAAGAAAGATTCTGGATTCTGTTAAGCAATGATTACAAATTTAGATTTGTATTTTTGGAACTTTCTGTTTGCCATTGAGCTCTTGAGAATATGTAAGATCTGAGCAGGCAAATACATTATCTTCTGCATCTTTTCCCCACTATGCAACAGGAAAACAATAACAATAGCAACCCTCTCACAAACAGTTATAAAATAGGAGATTCATATGCGATTGTCTATGCTCAAATTGCGAGAGTGTGAAATACGAAGACAAAAGAAGCATCAACTCAGTATTATTATTAGATTAGAAAAAGGAAAGCAGATACTTCAAACCTGTCTGTTAAGCAGTGCTGTTTGGGAATGCTTTCCTTTCTTTTCTAATTGTTTCCCCATTGGGAGGGGGGTGGAATGCATGTGTTGATTTTACTAAATTTCCTTCTAAAAGAGCCGTTTAACTTTTAAGTAACACTGAAACACAAATAACCTCACTCAATTTACATACAAACTACTCTGGCAAGTCAAGGGCCTTCCCTTGGCAATAGCTGAAGCAACACAGGCTGTGTCTGAAGCATTTCAGCTGGTCTGCTCCTTCAGCGCCGCGCAGACACTTCACATTTGGCAGCAAACGAGGACATGGTTACTTACAATAAAGTTGGGGAGAAAATTCAGTCAATTTTGAGCCTTTAAGAGTCCAGTCCCAACGACCTTCTCAACAGTTTGCTTCAGCAATGCACTTAGGTATTGATGACAGCGAGGGTAACTGCTAGTGTTTGTTACTCACCTTCTCTTAGGTCTGTGAACTGAAAAAAAGGAAAAACATTTATGGGTGGATAGTCAGTTTCCATCAAAAAACTGAATCTGATTACATTTTGTTTTTACTTTTGATAGGTTTCACAGAAAATACCTCTTCTTTTTTTCTTAATCACAGAATCATTTAGGTTGGAAAAGACCCTTAAGATCGTCGAGTCCAACTGCTTCTCCCAGTCTTCCTGTTCTTCTTCCTCCTGTTCCTTCTCCCCTCCCTCTCTTTTTCTTCCAACTTTTATTTCTTCTATTCTTTTGCTAAACACTTCCTCCTGATTCTGGTCATTCTTTTTCTCATCTTTCACCTTCCTGTGTTCTTCCCCCTGTTCCTCTTTCCCCATCTCCACTTCATCCAGTTCCTCCTCACTTTCTTCAAACTCCTCTTCCTCCTGTCATAGCACAGGCAGGGTAGTAGGCTGTAACAAGGCTTTTACCATTGATCAGCTTCTACTGTCCGTGCTGTGTCTCTTTCCTCCAGAGGCCAGACCACACTGCTCCTCCTCTGCCCAGCCCCCTTTCCCACCATCCTCAAGGCTATTTAACTACTTAGCGGGAATGAGCTACAGCTGCACATCATCCACGTCAATCAACTCACTGCCTTCGAGGCAAGGCCACAGCTGCATATTATCAATGCTAATCAACCTACTGCCTTCATTCTTCTACACTCCTCCATTTGCTTCCTGTTGTCTCCTCCTCCTCTCCACTCAGGGACCCTAACTCTGCACAGGAGCTTTCTTTACACAATTTACAGAATTTTTCACACCATTACTTTTAAAGCCTTCTTCCATCATGGCATGGCTGTCTCTTTAAAACACTTAGTACATTTCTCTTCCTCTCTTAGTTGTCACTGATGGTAAGTCAGCGGCAGACTGTGAACACTGTAGGCCAGACTGCCTGTTCCCCAGGAATCCCCTCTGCAGAGAGAACGAACCAGCGTCACTCTTCTCTGACCGCAGGTCTACAATCTAGAAGGGCTACCAGCCTGCCTGGCAGGCAGAAGGCCCCCCCACCCGCCCCCCGCTGCTCAGCCGCTGCGCGTTCGCCAAGCAGGAGAGACAAAGCCGTATCAAGCGCATTCCCCAAACACCAGTGGGGGAATGGCAAGTACAACTCTCTGCTTCATTAACTGCCACGCTTACCCGGGAACCATTTTGTTCAATATTTAATCCTAAGGTTCTTTTAGCAGCTTGTTCAATGGAGGGAAGGAAGGAGGGAAGGGAAAGGAAAGGAAGGAAAAATCACCAGCATAGATACAACTAGCTAAGACCTCCCATCACCACCACCACTATACAGCACCAGCTTTGAGTCATCAAACCTTTTTATTCTCTCTCACTCATTCCACCCATGTTTAGTACTTCTATGTCAAATAAAGCAGATTCAAAAGGAGTGATTGGAAAAGACTTTTTTCTCAAGTAGCCCAATGATTCGAGTGCCATTTTGAATGGTGCAAGCTCTCTTTTGCTTTAGCTAAGCTACACACACGCATTAAAGCAACACATTCAGTGAAGCAGGAGGAAAGCCTCATTCTTTCTCTGCAGATTCGGGGTGGGGGAAGAAAAAAGATATGAAGAGAGGGCTTAGATACGTACTCCAGGAAAGGCTGCTGATCCCGCTAACATGGAAGTATCGGGAGTTAGACAGCCTAATGTTGGTCATAGACAACCTAAATCTTTTTCTTGTGGCCCAAGCCCCTCATCTCAAGCGTGTCCCTTCCAAGGTACACGATTCAGAGTGTCTAGTTCACAGGTGTGAGCAAACCTAAAGGTAACAAACGTTCCTGTGGCACCGCACATAAGCATAACACATTAACTCTTATTAACTCACACTTTCCAAGAGCCTTTCCTGGAGAAACATAAAGGGTAGAAGCGTCCCGGTCTCACTCAAAGCAGCACAAATGTGCCCCCTTCCCAGCAAGACATTTTGTTCCTGCAGGCAACGTTTCCTCAGCAGCGCTATGGAAAGGAGCAGCTGCCATCATCACCATGCATCACCCACTTTAACAAATACTAGGGAACCACTGCCAGGATTAATCCCTCTCCTGACTGTCATAACATGTACAATGGTTCTCCTTGAGCAGCATTTTCTACTTATCCCTATTTTTTACTACAGAACCCATGTCTACGCAAGGAAAGGGGTTGTATGCAAGAATTAATAGGCTCTGATTTATGCATATCATATCAGGCAGCCTTTCAGAGGCTCCTCCTGGGTCAGCATGCTCCATTAGTCTCCAAATGTCACGAAAAGGTATTTAAATTAACAGTCAGGAGAGCATGGATTAACAAGCAGAGAAACACATGAATAACACAGCAGCCGCTGCAATCACGGTAAATACTGCACACCCATGTCTCCACTGACCCTCCCTTTAACAGCGGTTGGGAAGTGTGCAAGCACACTTATTTGGGATGGGAACTGTGGATGTCAGCTGGACCTACTTTGCACACAACTATTTTTGATGACTTTGAGGTCACTGACACCCATGATAGGACCTTAAGGCCTCAGCTCCAAGGCTACCAAAGCAGTGTCTTCACCACCAGGCTCAGGATGAAGTTGCACAAGCTGGGACACACCAGCCTCACAGCTCTTCCCATTCCCCATTCCTTCTTTACACCTCTCCTGTGTCTCTCCTTGCCCCTGGATGCCCTCTGGGCTGCTTGCACTTTCTGTCTGACCCTGTTGGGGATTGATTCGACTCACTGACTTAGCAGAAAAGCCCCCAGCAATAGAAAACAAAAACAAAACAAAACAAAAACAAAGAGAAAAAATAAAAAGGAAAAATAAAAAAGCAAAAAAGGTGGAAAAAAAGAAAAAAGGAAAAAAGGGAAAAAAATGCAGATATAGTCTGCCTCATGGGGAGTAGCCCATCCTGGACAAACCATGGCAGAAACTTCACCCCTGCTTCCCCACCATTCCTGCCCTCCCAAGCACAGCGTGATTCCCCAAGCTTGCCCTCTGGAGCTGTGCCCTGTGCAGATCTGGGTCTTTCTCGCTTCATGGGTGGCAGCCCTTGAGTCGCATGAGGCAGCTGCTGGGTTTAGTTCTTTCTGGTGGATATAGATTGCAATGTAGTTCTCTGCTTGTGCTTTTATTTCTGCTGTCACAGAGCACCGGTGCTCTCCCTCATTCCTCCACAAATCCTTACTCTTGACTACATCATCGTCTTAATCCAATGCTTTCTTCCAATTTTTGCAATAATGAAAAAAAAAAAAGCTCTTCCACAGAACACAAAAATATAAAGCAATGTTACAGCAGAAGGCTTGTAGCAATATTTATAGATTGATAGAATGAAATGGCTGTTGTGCCTCTAGGTTCAAATCGAGGATAGCACTCACAATTTGGGTTTCTACGTGTTCCCACTGACCTGTCCAAATTCTTGCTAGTAGGAGTTGAAAGCAACAGTTAAAGGTACTTGTGGTGCAGTTAAAGGTGTATTAGAGTGGGTAGGCTGGGCAGCTGCTGAGCATCTGCTGGGCACTGAAGACCAGCAGGCAGCCTCCTCCTGCACCTTGGCGATGCTCAGTCCCTCCCCACATGCTGCAGGTCCCATCGCCTTCCACCACCAAGCTGCCAGCCAGCAGCACACCCCAGTCCACAGTAGGAGTACTCTGATTTATTTTATTTCCAGGCATCAGGCTTGTAATCGTTAGCTACTATCACTAACTGATTACACACTGAGCAGTTCCAAAAATACCAATCTGGAGGTGACAACTTTCTGTGATGCGAAATCTGACAGCTCAAAAAAAAAAAAAAAAAAAAAAAAAAACCATGCACACATGT